>CM060452.1:92922813-93327250 GCA_030545235.1 Helianthus tuberosus
TAGTTTACCCATGTACTCTTTTCCCTTTTTGGCCTTGTTGTTTTTATTTGTCTGAGTACCCTGCTTGAAATTCCCGAACTTCCTCTTGTTATCTCCAGACGACTCCACATGAGTCTCCTTTTTCTCTTCGGAGGTTGAAAATTTTCCTAGTCTAATCGCTTCTTCAGTGAGTGTCACACTTAGTTCGATAGCCTCGACGATTGTTGAAGGTTTAGATGTTGTCACCAGGCTTAGAATCTGAGGTGCCAATCCCCTGATGAAACGTTCGATCTTTTTAAACTCTGGATCTACCATGTAGGGGACAACACGCGACAGTACCTGGAATTTCTGCATGTACTCAGCTATCTTTGGACCTTCCATCTTCAAGTTCCAAAACTCCGTCTCCAATTTCTGGATTTCTGCTCTCGAGCAGTACTTCTTACGCATTAGTTCTTTCAGTTTGTCCCATGTCAAAGCATACGCAGCAGTCTCGCCCAACGTCTGAACCTGGAGGTTCCACCATGACAGAGCCCCATCTTGAAGTAGTCCGGAAATGTACGCGACCTGGTGCTCTGGGGCACATTTGCTCAACCGTAAAACAGAATCCGTCTTCTCAACCTAGCGCACGAAGGCTAAGGCACCCCCAGTGCCATCGAAATCCAGTGGCTTGCAGCCCAAAAACTGCTTGTAGGTGCAGCTGTTGGGTGGGTTATTTCCTGAGGTACCTCCGCTGCGCTCGGAGCAAAGGGCCTCGTGTTGTGCGATGGCATGTAAGATGCGCTCTTGTAATTCCGCCTCTGTCGTTGGCAGAGGGTTGTTGGTATCGGTGTTCCCTTGAATCGACATCTTCTAAGAAGAAGATCGGCTAGGTTAGGTCTCGTTAAAGACATAAGCACATAAGCACCTATTTAACGAGTAAGACCTAGGAGGTGTATTACATATATGTATATACGCCGTCGTTATAACAAGCAATCATATAACATCACCATTATAGCACAAACTTGTAGGTAGGAACATATTTAATGAGAACACAACAAGCAAGCACGTAGCATCACAATTATAGTACAACCATGCAAATCAACAACGTGCTTAGTGAGGACATGGCGACGGAGCTTTCATTATTTACCAACCGCAATCACATTGTCTACAAAGTGCATTACATCAAAAGGGACACAGGGTCACCCTACCCTTGTCCAATAAGTCTATCAGTGTATCAAAATCACGTGGTCGAAAGTAGTCTTCAAAAGTCTCCACAATCTCGGCTTATTAGTAGTGTCTTTTCCCAAAAGTAATGCAATCCGCATAAAACCAAAAGCCACCTATACTGGTGTCTGAGGTGGAGGAGTGAAGAAAAGCAAACTGCTAACATGTGCGACTTTCTCCTCGAGTTTGAATATATGGCGCAGTAAGTATCTGATCGGCTGCTTGATAAAGAAACGAGCATCAAAACCTAAGAAGGTGTAATAGCAGCAGGTGAGAGTGCAATAGGAGATAGTGATGAATGTGGAGGATCAAAGTATACTGGCATAGACAAGGTGGAGGGCGTGATATCAGCACAAGCTCCAAAACTCTACAACTCAAAACCTCAAACTATAGCTGAAGTAATGGGAGCAACTCATCCCGTGTGTAGCTTCCATAATGTGAGGGATGATAGGGGTCTGAAATCAGCATAGGGCATGATAGGAACCATCGGAATGGTTCGTCCAGCGGTGAAGAAATGAACAGTACAGCCTGAAGGATCTGTGGAAAAGTTGCTGATACAAAAAGATCGTCATGCAGGTGCTAGCCAAAGGTACCTTCCCCTGGATGGGGTGCGGGTATGTCTTGAAAGAAAGCAATAGGCAAACCGGTGCGATGGACGTCGGACTCCTCAGGAGGAAAGGAGCAACTTCAGCGGGTGCGGGTGCAAGAACAAACATCTCAGCAAAAGAGAAGACCATCAGGTGTAGGTACTGGGTCCAGTATAAGGGGTGCAATGTCTGCTAAACCAAAAGAAATAGGGTCATGATCAAGCAAGGGCTCAGGATCAGCAGGTGCAACATCAAGCTGACCTAAGCGGAACAGGAGTTGGCTCAAGAGCAGGCTCTGGGTCGTGTGAAGGGTGGGATCTCGAGCAGTGTGATAGTGTAGTAGTCATAGCGGTGTCGTCGTCTGAGTCAATAGTAGAAAGTTGCAATCCGGCCGTTTGTAAGGCTGCAGATGTCACAGACTCAAAGGAGACTGAGATCGAGTGCAAAATGGAAGCAGAGGATACTTTAATGGCAGGGATATCAGGAGGTAGAATCGCAACGACATCCTCAGTCACACCCCCAAAATCCACACGCGGAGTATCACCACTTGGAGGCGTGACTGACCAGGATCAAGCCACCAATCATATTGAACAAGCATGAAAGTAGTATATAAAAATCAAACACAATACAATTGGTGTCTAAACAAAACATAGTTTAAGTTGCAAGCTGAAGCAAAATGTTTAAAACCAAGTCATAAATTTAAACGTTTCAAATGTTTAGCGTGGCACACAGCTGTCCATGTCCCACAACGACTCCCCCCACTCCGATGCAAGCTCCATAGATACCTAACGACCTGCAAGCCATGTAACAACGAGTCAACAACAAAGTTGAGCGAGTTCGCAGTTGGTTGTTCAGTTATTGAGTTCGTTTAGAAATCGTAAGTTCGTTTCATAACCATGTATTAACCAGTATCCTTATTTACCAAACCTTTTCACGATATTCAGTGGGGGCTTCCCATGTTGTAATTTATTAGACTAGTCGTATCCATAAGTGTCCTTCCCAATCCGAGGACAGTGTTAAGTATGAGTATACGTAGGTTTTACGTACGTGCCCTTCCTAATCCGAGGACAGTAGCAAGTATGAGTGTACGTAGGTTTTACGTACGTGCCCTTCTCAATCCGAGGACAGTAGCAAGTAGATGTGTACGTAGGTTTTATGTACGTGCCCTTCTCAGTCCGAGGACAGTAGCAAGTATGTGTGTATGTAGGTTTTACGTACGTGCCCTTCTCAATCCGAGGACAGTAGCAAGTAGTCTAGTTGTGTTGATAGTATAAATAGTTATTCAATCCCATTCCCAACCCACTGGGAATCCCATTCCATAGGAGTGTGTGAACTCACCTTGGTTTGCTCGGTATGCTAAGGTATGTGCTCACAAATAATCAGTCAAGACCTTAACAGAAGGAACAATAAATCGATCGATGTACGGGCTCGAATGCTCAGGGTTGCCGTCGAGTGTCAAAGGAGAGCGAGAGAGAAGTTGAGAGGTGATTAGGGTTTTCTAAGTGTTCTATCGTAACTAATCTAAGAGTTATACGTAAACACAACTGGGCCAGCCAAACATCCTTGGGCCCAAAGCCCATTCTTCGACGAAATCGGTGTAGACGACTAAAGCATGGAGTTTTCGTCGGAGTAGGGTGTGTTTCGGGTGTGGGTCAACATTTATTAACTATATAAAACATATATTATTAATACAGAATACACATATCAATGTACGTGGGTGTTTCGGGTGGGTAGGTGTTGGGCAAGGGATCCATCTTTTGTTTTTAATTATATGATCATAATGTTAATACAACTTATATCATAATATACTCACTTATATTGTACACCAAATATAAATATAAAACAACACTTTGTGAACAGTTATTAAGTCAAGTAGAAACCTTGAAAACTCGGGTTGTCACATTATCACCAACTTGAAAGAAATTTCGTCCCGAAATTTAGCACTTGGTTACTGAGGAAGCTAGCTGTGTTGTGTTGTTTCCTGGTTTTCCTGGGGTGTCACATCATCCCCCCGTTGGTTTGGAATTTCGTCCCGAAATTCTGTAGTAGCTTCAGCCTCAGTAATGGTTGCACTGTTTTCGAACAACTGGGGATACTTGAGTTTCATTTGGTCTTCTCGTTCCCAGGTGAACTCTGGGCCACGATGGGCATTCCAACGAACTCAAACAAGAGGTATTCTGGTGCGCTTGAGGACCTTAACGTCCCGGTCTGTGATTTCAACTGGTTCCTCGACGAATCGCAACTGATCGTCGATAGTGAGCTCCTTCAAAGGAACTATGAGGGTCTCATCTGACAGACACTTCTTCAGATTTGACACGTGAAATACGTTGTGAACTCCACTGAGTTCTGTTGGTAGGTTTAGTTTGTAAGCCACTTTGCCTATCTTCTCAATGATTTTGAACGGTCCGACGTATCGCGGATTGAGTTTGCCCCTTTTTCCAAAGCGAACCACACCCTTCCAGGGTGAGACTTTGAGTAGCACTCGCTCCCCAACTTGGAACTCAAGTGGTTTCCTGCGCTTGTCAGCGTAGCTTTTCTGACGATCACGAGCTGCCGCCATTCGTTGTCGTATCTGAGCACTTCTTTCCGTTGTGTCTACTACAAGTTCTGGACCTGTGATCTGGCTGTCACCAACTTCTGCCCAGCAAAGAGGTGATCGGCATTTACGTCCGTACAATGCCTCAAATGGAGCGGCTTGGATGCTAGTGTGGTAGCTGTTATTATACGAGAATTCCACTAACGGTAGATGCTTTTCCCAGCCGTTACCAAAGTCGATCACACATGCCCTAAGCATGTCTTCAAGGGTTTGGATGGTGCGTTCAGACTGCCCATCCGTTTGTGGGTGATAAGCTGTGCTCATGTCTAATCGAGAGCCAAAAGATTTGTGCATTGCTTGCCACAGTTCAGAAGTAAAGCGTGCATCACGATCAGAGATAATAGAGGTTTGCACCCCGTGCCTCGAGATAACTTCCTTAAGGTAAACATCTGCTAAGGTGGAGAACTTATCCGTTTCCTTGATAGCCAAGAAGTGTGCAGACTTTGTGAGTCGATCCACGATCACCCAAATAGTATCATTCCCACGTTGAGATCTAGGTAAGCCAGTGACGAAATCCATGGAAATTTGCTCCCATTTCCATTGTGATATTTCTGGTTGTTGGAGTAGGTTTGATGGTTTCTGATATTCAGTCTTGACTCTCGCACAAGTCAAACACTTGCTAACGTAAGTTGCTATGTGAGATTTCATGCTAGGCCACCAATACGTAGTTCTGAGATCGTGGTGCATCTTATCCGAACCAGGATGTACTGAGTAACGAGACTTATGTGCTTCATCCATTATAAGTTCTCGTAAATTGCCATAGAGTGGGACCCAGATGCGTCCTGTTACGTAGTAGGCGCCGTCTTCCTTTTGTTCTAACCGCTGCCTTGAACCACGTAAGGCTTCAACCCTGACATTTTCTGGTTTCAATGCTTCTACTTGAGCATCTCGTATCTGGGAAGGAAGACTAGATTGGATGGTAAGTTGTAATGCTCGCACACGCTTAGGCGTAGTATCTTTTCTACTGAGGGCGTCGGCCACAACATTGGCTTTGCCTGGATGGTACTTGATCGCGCATTCGTAATCATTCAATAGCTCGACCCATCGACGTTGTCGCATGTTCAACTCCTTTTGCTTGAAGATATGCTCGAGACTCCTGTGATCGGTGTAGATGGTGCACTTGGTACCGTATAGGTAATGTCTCCATATCTTGAGTGCGAAAACAACAGCTTCCAGCTCCAGATCGTGTGTAGTGTAATTTCTTTCATGAATCTTAAGTTGGCGCGAGGCGTAAGCAATGACTTTATCCCGTTGCATCAATACACAACCAAGACCCTGAATTGACGCGTCACAATAAACCACGAAATCGTCTGTGCCCTCTGGCAATGAAAGAATAGGTGCGCTACAAAGTCTATTCTTTAAATGTTGGAACGCTGATTCTTGAGCATCACCCCAACGATAGGTAACACCCTTCTGAGTTAGCAAAGTAAGCGGCTGCGCAATCTTGGAAAAGTCTTTGATTAACCTTCTGTAGTAGCCCGCCAAACCCAAGAATTGGCGGATTTCTGTTGGTGTACGCGGTGCAGGCCAGTTCTTGATCGAGTCCACCTTGGATGGATCAACATGTATCCCATCCTCGTTTACCACGTGGCCTAGAAAGTGGACCTCATGAAGCCAAAAGTCGCATTTTGAAAACTTAGCGTACAACTGCTCTGTTCGAAGTAGTTCCAAAATAATCCGCAGATGCTGCTCGTGTTCCTCCCGACTCTTCGAATAGATCAGAATGTCGTCGATGAAAACAATAACAAACTTATCTAGGTAAGGTTTGCATACTCTGTTCATAAGATCCATGAAGACTGCCGGTGCGTTCGTCAATCCGAAAGGCATGACCAGGAACTCGTAATGGCCGTAACGAGTTCTGAATGCTGTCTTAGAGATGTCCTCGTCTCGGACTCTCAGTTGATGGTATCCTGACCTCAGGTCAATCTTCGAATAGTAGCTCGATCCTTGCAGCTGATCGAACAAGTCATCAATGCGTGGAAGAGGATAGCGATTCTTTACAGTCACTTTGTTGAGTTCACGGTAATCGATACACATCCTGAAGGTACCGTCTTTCTTCTTCACAAATAATACTGGTGCTCCCCAAGGCGAAGAGCTAGGACGAATGAAACCCTTATTCAAGAGTTCTTGCAACTGTTTGGACAGTTCTTCTAGTTCGGTTGGGGCTAAGCGATAAGGTGCTCGAGCTATGGGCGCTGCTCCAGGAGCTAGCTCGATTTGAAATTCGACCTGGCGATGAGGCGGTAGACCAGGTAATTCCTCAGGAAACACTTGAGGAAAATCGCGTACAACTGGAATATCCTCTATTTTCTTCTCTTTCGATGATGCATCAGTAACAAGTGCTAAAATAGCAGTGTGGCCCTTTCGCAAACACTTCTGGGCCTTAAGGAAAGAGATGATACCTAAAACTGCACCACTCTTTTCACCATGAATCACTAAAGGTTCTTCACCAGAACGAGGAATGCGGAGGATCTTCTCCTTGCAAAGGATCTCTGCTCGATGTTGCGATAACCAATCCATACCAACAACAATGTCGAAACTACCCAAAACAATAGGAATGAGGTCGATAGAGAAGGTTTGACCAGCTAAGATGTGATTACAACCCTTAACTATGTGTGTGGCTTCTAGACTCTTACCGTTTGCTAACTCTACGGCATGCTTGGTGTTTAAAGGAGTTGGTATGCGTTTAAGCATTTGACTAACTTTTAGAGACACGTAACTGGTATCGGCACCCGAATCTGCTTTTTCACACCATTTTACACATTCAATCAACCTAAAAACTTATTTTTGGGACACATTGAGGACAATGTGTGAATTAAGTGTGGGGGGGGGGGGGATGCTAAAACCTTGAATTTGCAAGTCCGAAATACAAGCCTTACACAAAAATCTATTGGAACCGCTAATCACCCCAAATTTTTTTCAAAAATTTTTCATTTTTTTTACTTGTCTAGGTTTAACTTGGGAATTTCAAATAAAGGTTATATTTTTACAAATTTACAACCGATATCGTCGTGATAAAAAGAACTGCCATAAGAAAATTATGAAAAGGCATGACAAGTTTAGTTAAAATTTGATTATATATACTTGATCACATAAAAACCCATTCCCACAAAAGTGAGTTTTGAGCCTTTATTGAGCATACAAATAAATATCTTTAAACTAAATGCTCATTTTTCGTTTCTTGTGTGAATAGCCGCTTGGTTCTTACAACTCTAGAACTTGCCACGACGATACATTCCCGGTCCTTACCAACTTAAACCCGAGTAAGTAAATGATGGAGGCATTAAGACTAACCCTTTTTCATTTCTACACCATTATTTTTCTCTTTTTTTTACCACCTACCCAAAATCCCCCTAGTTAACCCCTTTGAGCCTAAACCTTTTCATTTCTTAACCAAAAAACAAACACCCTTTCACCCACCAAAACCCTTTTTATTTTTAACCCTTTGTTTTCGTAACAAGCTCGGTTTTTCGTATGACTTTTCCCAAAAAAAAAAATGTTGATGATGAAGCAAAAGAAATAAACAAACAAGTTCATCAAAAATAACTTTGTTTGAATAATGGCTTCATCCAAATAAAAATTGCAAAAATAAAAAGTCTTACGAAAACCGACGCTTTTTACGCTTTTTCGCCCTTTTCTACTAACCACTAACCCAACCACCTACCTTTAACCCAAGCCTAACCCTTCACCCAAAAGTCCTTTTGATACTTACAATGGTATATAGTTAAAAAGGAGGAGGATTGATTGCTTGGCAAGCCTATGGTAGGAGTAAGTTCCATGCCGCTCTCGAGTGATTCACTAAAATACATCTTCGGGCGAGTGTTGAGTGATCCCCGTGAGGTATGTGAACTTGTATATAAATGAAATTTTAAAAAGGCATGTTATGCCCTAATAAGTAATTTATCTTATGTAATGTTTTAAATAAATCATGACGAATATGATTGTAAATAAATAAAAATAAAACCTAATAAAGAATCTTGGAAATACCGACACTCTATGACAAGCCCAAAAACCTTATCTTCTACCCATTCCATTTGGGAGTGTAAAGCCACATTATAAAGAGTTTTGCTTGAGGATAAGCAAAGATTCAAGTGTGGGGGTATTTGATGTGCACAAAATGCAACATATAAATTACATCAATTGTGGCATAAAACTAACCCTTTTTTAGTACTAATGTTGGAAAAAGTGTGTTTTTGTCTTCCTTTTGTATTTTCAGGATTAAATGAGCTCAAATTAACAAAAGAAGCAAAAAGGCAGCTAAATCTAACAAAAATACAAGAAAAGGAACAAACGTGGCATGCCAAACCCCCCGACAGCACCTTCCCAAGCAAAACAAGAAGACTGAACACGCCCCGTGCTCATTGATCACGGGGGCGTGCCCAAGTGCCAGCATAAAAGACAAAGCTATAGAATCTTCTATCACCCACCACGGGGCCGTGCTCAGCGGACACGGGGCCGTGCTCAGCGGACACGGGGCCGTGGTCAACTATAAGATTCGCAGAATCCAGGCAAATCTTAATAGTACAGATATGCTTCTGCACACGGGGGCGTGCCCAGCGGACACGGGGGCGTGGTCAACTAATGCAGACAAACTGCAATTAATGAAGGAAGAGAAGATGATGGACACGAGGCCGTGCCCATTGGACACGGGGCCGTGCCTGAGCTGCTGTTCAGGCTATAAATAGGGGTGCTTGGCTCATTTACAAACCATCCCTTGGCACACCACCTCTCTCACACTTCACCCACCACCCACCACCATCACAACACCATCATCCACCACCATCATCCATTGTCCATCATAGAGTGTGAGTCGTCTCGGGATCCAAGATTGATCGTAAGAGTTCTTGACAATCAAAGGCCATGTTTGCCTAAGTCTCTTACATCACTTGGTGAAGACAAGTGTCTAGTGTAATACTTTTTATTTTTAATATTTTCGCACTTTTTACTTGGTTATGTATTAATGACTTTTATAACTAGTTTCTTATGTTGAAGGTGATTCTTCCTTATCGTTTGTCCGTGGTGTCTTGGCATTATTTTACTGTCTATATAAAATAAAAGATTTTCACCATTCATATCTCCACGGTCTATATGGAGGTATGTGGGCTACCTGGTCGGGGGTTAAGGGAACGGTTTGGTAAGAGTCTTGCCTTGTTCAGTGTATAGATCCTGCAAGGACCTGGGTCAAATTTAGTAGGACCTCCTTCAATACCCACCGGTATTGGATGGCGGGGGTCCAAACTCTTTGATCCCCTCATATGTAAGCTACTATTAATACTTTAACCCAGCTACTTAGGACTGTATCCCTGCTGACTCAGACTACTTAGCCGAGGGTAACGTCACCTTCAAAAGAGGGGCCTACCATAATATGCATTAATAACTTAATTAATTATCTTTCAATAATCCGACCCTTTAGGATTGTATCCTTGCTGACTCAAACTACTGGGTTGAGGGTAACATCACCTTCAAAAGAGGGGCCTACTACAATAACTAAGATAATCTCTTAAAAAGTGCAAAAGTGCGGAAATAATCAAAGGTTACACTAAACACGAGTCGGAGCCAAGTGATTCATCTTGTCTATCTGTTTTTATTTTTATTTTATTTTTCAGCATTTTAGTTAGTTTTTATTTTTCTAGTTTAAAACCTTTTTCTAAACTTTTGATTTGATTAGACGTTGAGGATAAACCGGTACTAAAAGCTCTAGTCTCCTTAGACGACCTCGGTATCTTGCCAACACTATACTACGCTCACGATGGGTGCACTTGCCCATATGTGTGTTTGGTGTTAGTAAAATATCGTGTTTTATAAATTTAAAACTTGACTAACGTGTAAAAAGGGCTTAAAATATACTTAAACTTATATACACACTCGCACACATCAGCCACAGTTGGCTGCTTTAGGTTCAACATGGTGTGCCTTTTTGAAGAGTTTTGTGGTATGAAAGGTTAAGGATGTTGAGGAGGATCTGGTGCGGGCATCATGCCAGATGGAAATCTATATGATGCAAAATTGCAAGATGACACCCGAAGGAGATAATGACGCTGATCTGATGTTACAAAATACAAATGATATGAAAGCTATTCAATGTATTGAATGAAGGTTACATAGGATCAAAAAACTGTTGAGGGAAAGAGTAATCCATTTGAGTGGAGATGCAGGAATAGAGCGTATGAAGAATGCTCTTTCTGATACACGAATAACATACTTTAATGCAATGGAGAATGGCAGTCCAGTTGGTTCGCAGATTCCACGAATACCACCATCTTCATCCTTGCTGGCAGCAGAGAAGCCAACATCTTTTACCATTGGCTTGGAATCTTTATTTTTTAATAGCTTGTTCTGAAGCCAAATGCTTACATATACCACCAGCCTCTCCAACAGTGACGGATCTAGAAAATAATTTAGGGGTAACGCTAAAAAATGTTACCGTACATTCTTACGATGTAAATGAAACAAAAAGAAAAAAAACAATAATAAATAGGAATATTGGATTTTAATAATCCCAACTATTCACCGTTGGCCGCTAACAGTCCTAACTTCAACCAATTGGGTGGTGGTCCATTGACAAAGGCAAAACCTTTAAAAAAACCTAGGTTGGGAAGAGGAAGGTTTTGGGTTCAAGTCACACAAACGACATGGGATTAAAGAAATTAGCCGTTCAAAAAAAAAAAAAAAACCAGTCCTAACTTTAAAAATAACCACTAGCAGTCCTAGCTATTAACATATTGGCCTACAGTGGACCTTGACCAACAGAACCCTAACGCCGTTAGTGTCCGGTTGTCGGAAAACCATTTTTGGCCAGAAAACAGGTTCCTAAAGGTCCGGTCTAAGGTTAGAAAGAGGTTTTGGACGAAAATGTTAGAGTTTTTTGGCCCAAAAGTGATTTTTCCGGCGACTTCAATAGTTGGAGTTTTTACTAAAAAATAGGTTCCTAAAGGTCTGTACTAAGGTTACAAAGAGGTTTGGGATGAAAAGATTGAGTTTTCTGGCTAAAAACATTTTTACGGCGACCGGAGACTAAAAACGTTAGGGTTCTGTTAGTCAGGGTCCATTGCAAGCTAATATGTTTATAGGTGGGACTGTCAGTGGTTATTTTTGAAGTTAGGACTGTTGGCGGCCATTAGGGAATAGTTGGAATTATTAAAATCCAATATTCCTAATAAATAAAGTTAAACTTACCTAATATATTTCTCCTCTTCGACTTTTGAAAGCTTGAAATCGAGCCACTACATCTTTATCTGTTACTTCTCTTTCGATATACAAGGAGCTTAATAATGATTATTAATTAGTAAATGAAATGTCACACCCTCAAAATCCACATGCGGAGTACTACCGCGAGGCGTGTGACCGACCAGGATCCAGCCACCAATCATATTGAACAATTAAAATAATAGTAATATAGTTCACCAAACCAATAACGATTAGTGACCATTAAAGTTTTAAGTCCAAAAGTTCTTAAGATCAAAACAACAGTTTAAGTAAATAGCGGAAGCATAGGTAAAATAGTTTAAACATAAGTGCATAGTTCATTATAAAGAATCCAACACATAGGTTAAGACGACCACTACACTTCCCCAAGCCGCAAGCTCCAAAGTCACTGAGTACATGCAAAGCATGCAGTAGAGTGTCAAAATAAAGTTGATGAGTTCACAAGTTTGTCCAGTTTTAATTCCAAAAACTTGTTTAAGTAGTTAAGTTACTCATTTATATCATGCCATGGGGAGCTATGTAACAACTCTCACCAAAAGTATTATTTATTATTATATTTGATCCAATAGGAAACCCTAATTAAGAACCCCAAGTAATCCTGCATAAACCCTAAAATTTTCAGAACAATCGGAATCAGGATCAGGGCCCCTAAAACTCAGGGGGGGTAAAACCCTAGTTGATATTATCTTGACAGTTTTACGTGTACAACGAATTTTAACGCAAGACCAACTCACCTGAGCTACTAGGACACGGGGCTACCCTATGATAGGGTAGTACCCCTCGCGCCACGCGAAGGCCTCTCGCGCCACGCGAGGGCGCCCTTTTTCCAGTATATATTCAGGGGTTTGGCACTTGTAATTACGCGTTGGTTCGACGTTAAAATTCGATTCATGCACTGAGATATCATATAAACAGTCCCAAAACACACACAAATCACTAATCGCTGCCGCAAAACAGGGTAATAACTCAATCGCTCTACGATTCAATGTCTGATCGATTGAAACTATCCAATGGATGTTTAAGTGCTGCCCACATTAGGGTTATGCTTTGTCATTCGTTGTGAATTCGATGGATGTTTAAGTATCGCACCTTGACATTCGTTGTGAGGGTTTAATCTCGTGAGTTATCGTAAATGCTGTATTAGTTACTAACCTAGTTTCGTGTGCATTATTGTTAAATTAGGTTAACAGGCTTATCAGTAGGCTAAACTCTGCTCGAATAAATCTGCAATGTGAGTCATTCTCTTTTTATCAAATTTGATTTCAAAAATCATCTTTATTTTCAAAGTTATAATTACAGGGATTAAGTCTTTGTAATCTCCATATTACAGCCGGTATGTGGGGTTTTGTATACATTACTTGATAATCGTCACCATTGGACAACGGGTTAGCCAAGGGGTGATATGACCATAACCACAGACACCATTGGACAACGAGATAGCCAATAGGTGGTCGAGTGATAAATACCGTGGGTAGATGGTTGATATAGAAACATTGTAATCGCTCTTAATACTGTAAATTATAACAACGCGTCATTTTAGTAAAAAGAATGATTCACCAGTATTTCCACGCTGACAAAACCTTTTTCAAACATGTTTCAGGTGATCTGTTGTGATCCAGGAAAAGTGCCGCGAAGCACTACAAGCTTAAGGAAGTAGCTCAATATAAATAAAGAAACATGTTTTGTAAAATAAAGATTTCCCAGTGAAATCACATTATTGTAAACTACCGGGGTTATATCCCAAATTATGAAATAAATGAATTGGGCATTTTAAAGATTCTGTGAAACCTTCCGCTGTCGCATTAATTAAATAAATACCACGGGATTTTCTGTCCCGCGGCTCCTGAACCGGGTCAAACCGGGCCGGGGGCCGTGACAGAAAAAGGTGGTATCAGAGCCACTGATTTAAGCCTATTAAGTATTTTAAATATTTAATTTTCCTGATTATAATTTTTGTGATTACGTGTTTTATTATTTGAATATTTGTTTACAGTATGGGTAAGCAAAGACTTTCGGATATCTACCATAAATTAGATACTTCACCAAAAGAAAAGGGAAGTTCATCCCAATCAAATTCCTCAAGATACTCAGTAGATACCGAGGAAGGAATATTTGTTCGAAAGGCACAATATGAGGAGCCACTTTCTCCTAATAAAATAAGTTTGATTATTAGGAAAAGTCAGGAGAAAATAAAGAATCACAAACAAAAGAAAGGAGAATTAATCAAGAAAACCAGAATCTAGGCAGTAAACCACCATGGGAAGACAAGTTAGATGAAAAATGGGCAGATCTCTATATGCTAGCCACTGTAGCAATAAATGCAAATATTTAAATAAACTGACTCAGTTTTAGCACCCTTATCACCTACAAGCCAGAAACTTTTACCCAGTAAATAAATAAGTTTTCAATAAAATCTAGTATGTTTTAATTTCCAGTTGTCCTTTGTATTAAATTAGTCACACGGTATGCAATAATACTTGAAGGTTACCTGTGAAATTCTGTTATTAAATTTTAACTTAGTATTCTGCATATATGCTAAACAGCATGAATGAGTTATCTAAAGCCCTTCAGAATCTCAATCTGTATCCGGTGAAAATAGAAGTTTCCAAAGACTTTACTGGTTACATACCCGATGTGGAAGAACCTAAGGAATTCAACGCTTCACCTCCGGAGAAATCAAAGCCTAAGAAAAGGAGAAGATTCGTAGGCTGGAGGCGTGTACGCAGAAGGAAACCAGCAACTAGAAAGGTTCCCAAAATAGAGAATCCCATAGACAAAGGAAAAGGGATTGAGATCGGGGAAGGTGTTAGGCAAACAGAAATGGAATTTGGGGAAAGTTCGAGGCAAACCGAGGAATTACCTCTACAGGAGGAATTGGATCGCATACTGGCAGGCTGTGATATTATTAGCCCTATCAATACCAATCTTTACCCTTATCCTGCTAAAACTCAACTTCCAATAAATTTGGAACCAGCCATTCCAGAACCACTTATACACACCCAACCTCTAGGAGAAATGGATGAGTGGTAGACTAATGACTTGCAGTTTCAAAACCTCCTCAATAACCCTTATACCTTTTTCCCTCAGTTCTACCCAGAACCTATACCAAACCCACCAATGAGCAATGAAAATTTAGCTGAACTCCGCCATTTTGGCGAGGAGCTGATAAGTGCAGGGAATAGGATTCGGGAGGTGGGAGAGCAAATCTCCTGGAAGTACGACGAGAGGGAACGTCGCTACTAAAGTACCCAGGGATAGGATGGTGGTGAAACTGTGACTGTATAATAGTAATAATGATAATAAAATAAAATCTGTAAAATAACCTACAAATAAAACCTTTGTAAGATAACGGTGTGTAATGACGCATAACATATATATAAAATGGGAATCGAGAAATCGATAATTTTGGTTATATGTGTTTTGTGAAATTTGGATGATTATTTTTTATAATTGTTATTTACTTTATACTAATAAATTATATATATTAATTATCAGATGGCAAACGCTGGTAATGAACAAATTAACGAGGGTAATTAATCCGAGCACAATAATGAGGATCAATTTCTGAATAGGCAAGATATCAAAAATATCGTTGCTCAGGGAATAGCCAATGCTATTCCAGCAATCCTTGCTGCTGCCCAGAAACCTGTTGAACCTTAACAAATCATTCCTACTAAACGTACCCAAGAAGATACCTTCAGTAATAGTGTAAACGGAGGCGGCAACCATACTAATCATGATAATGATCCACGGCAGGCCCCACTCCCTAAGAAAATGAAAGCTGCAATGCCTGGTTGCACTTATAAAGAATTTCTTGCCTGTAAACCAGCTGAGTTTGCAGGTAACGAAGGGGCGACTGCAGCACTGCGTTGGTTGGAGAAAACCGAAGCAGTAATTATGATAAGTAAATGTGCTGAAGAAGACAAGGTTATGTATGCGTTACATCTTTTTAAAGAAGGGGCGTTAGAATGGTGGAATACGGTACTTCAAGCCAAAGGAAGAAATATGGCCTATGCCATGAGTTGGGAGGAATTTAAGCAGTTAATAGAAAGAAAATTATGTCCCGAATACGAAAAAGAACAAATGGCAAAAAAATTCCTGAACCATCGAATGATGGGTGTAGACTGTCGAGGGTATACTTCGACATTCTTCGAATATGCTAGAGTGGTACCAACACTGGCTTCGCCAGAACCAGTACTCATTTCTCGCTATATTTGGGGATTGATTAGCGAAATCCGTAATATCGTTAAAGCTGCGAGACCTCGCACTATTGACGATGCGGTAGAATTAGCTAACACCCTAACTGATGAGCTAGTACGTACAAGAGATGAAAATAGGAAAAAGGAACTGGCTCAGAAAATTACCCAAGGATTTCATGTGGGTAATAATAGCAACTTCAAGAAGAGAGGAACAGGGCAATCCTCAACTCCGCCGTTCTGCAGAAAATGCAGAAAGAAACATTTTGGGAAATGTAATGTAACCTGCAACTTTTGCAAAGTTGTAGGACATCGTGAAGAAGACTGCAGAAAGAAAACAAGGATCTGCTATAACTGTGGAGAAATGGGACATTTTAAACCAGAATGCCCTAAATTGGTTAAACCAGCAGACAATAAAGCCAAACCGGCCGAAGGAGCTACCAAGAAGAATGTTCGAGCCTTCCAATTAACTACTCAGGAGGCAGAACTCATTCCAGATGTGATAGCTGGTACGTTCCTAGTTCACAACGTTTACGCAAAAGTATTATTTGACTCTGGTGCAAACCAAAGTTTTATCAATACTTCATTCTGCCAAGATCTTAATTTACCTTTGACCAACCTTAGGCAAATTTTTACAGTCGAAACAGCAGATGGAAATTTTATTAAAATAAATAAGGTTGTGCAAGAAGGAAGGATAGAACTTTTAGGTCATAAATTTTGGGCAAATCTATTACCTATGGATTTAGCCGGATTTGATGTTGTGTTAGGAATGGATTGGTTAGTAGCCAACCATGCTCGAATTCTTTGTGACAAGAATTCCGTAGAAGTTTGTGCACCCTCAGGAGAATTAATAATGATTACAGGAGATAAACCACGAAAGCCAATGAAGTTCATTTCAGTAATGAAAACTGCTATTTATGAACGAAAGCAAGGAATAGTATATATGATTTCAGTAATCATTAGTACTAAGGATAAATAACTTAGGGAGATTCCAGTAGTCTCAGAATACCCAGATGTATTCCCAGAAGAACTTCCGGGATTACCACCCGACATGGAAGTTGAATTTAGAATTCATCTAATTCCTGGAACTACACCGATAGCCAAGGCACCTTATCGGTTAGCACCCACAGAAATGCTAGAATTGAAAAAGTAATTAGATGAATTACTAAGTAAGGGATTCATACAACCTAGTTCATCCCATTGGGGAGCACCAGTGTTGTTTGTGAAAAAGAAAGATGGGTCAATGAGAATGTGTATTGATTATAGAGAATTGAATAAGGTTACAATTAAGAATCAATACCCATTACCTAGGATTGATGATCTTTTCGATCAACTTCAAGGAGCTAGATATTTTTCTAAGATCGATTTACGCTCCGGTTATCATCAATTAAAGGTACAAGAAGAAGACATACCTAAAACTGCTTTCAGAACTAGGTATGGTCATTATGAGTTTACAGTCATGCCCTTCGGATTAACGAATGCACCTGCAACATTTATGGACATGATGAATAGAATCTGTAAACCGTACTTGGATAAATTTGTAATTGTCTTCATCGACGATATACTTATTTATTCCAAAAGTCAGGACGAGCATTGTCAGCACTTGTATGCACTTTTAACTTTGTTAAGAAAAGAAAAGCTTTACGCCAAATTCTCGAAGTGTGAATTTTGGCTACAGGAAGTGCAATTTTTAGGACACATGGTGAATCATGAAGGTATTCATGTAGATCCAGCTAAGATAGAAACAATTACCAAATGGAAAGCCCCACAGTCAGCTATGGAAATTAAAGCTTTCTAGGATTAGCTGGATATTATAGGTGCTTTATTAAGGATTTTTCTAAGATAGCAGTACCATTAACTAAGCTAACCTGTAAAGCGGTTAAGTTTGAATGGGGACCTAGGCAAGAAGAGGCTTTTAGAATTTTGAAACAAAGGTTAACCCATGCTCCAATTCTAGCCTTACCAGAAGGAACATAAGATTTTGAAGTTTACTGTGATGCTTCTAAGCTAGGATTAGGATGTGTGCTAATGCAACGCAAGAAGGTAATCGCGTATGCATCAAGGCAATTGAAAAAGCACGAGGAAAACTATACGACTCATGACTTAGAGTTAGGAGCCATAATTTTTGCCCTTAAAATTTGGAGACATTATCTGTATGGAAGTAAGTTTACTGTCTATACAGATCATAAAAGTTTAAGGTATATATTTGGGCAAAAAGAGTTAAACATGAGACAAAGGAGATGGATGGAAATTCTAAGCGACTACGACTGTGATATTCAATATCATGAAGGAAAGGCAAATGTAGTTGCAGATGCCTTAAGTCGTAAATATCATGAGAAACAACGACGGGTTCGTGCTCTTAGATTAAGTCTACAGTTGGATTTAATGGAACAACTAAAGAATGTTCAAGAAACAGCAATCAAGAACGATGCTGAAGGAATGAAGGGACTAATAAAAGAATTAGAACAAGGAAGTGATGGAATTTGGAGATTCCACAAGAAAAGAATTTGGGTACCTAAGCAAGGAGAATTAAGAAATAAGATTTTAGAAGAAGCTCATAAATCTAGGTATACCATACATCCAGGAAACAATAAAATGTACCAAGATTTAAGAAATAATTTCTGGTGGATAGGAATGAAAAAGGACATAGCTAGATATGTTTCTAAGTGTCTTACTTGTTCACAAGTTAAAGCAGAACACAAGAAACCTTCAGGTCTACTTCAACAATTAGAATTGCCTGTATGGAAATGGGAACTCATAACAATGGATTTTGTTACTAAGTTACCCAAAACTAGAAAAGGTAATGATGCGATTTGGGTAATTGTGGATCGATTAACCAAATCAACTCATTTTCTACCCATGAAAGAAACCTTTAGTATGGAAAGGTTAGCCAAGTTGTACGTAGACGAAGTAGTATCCTTACATGGAGTTCCACTCTCCATTGTATCGGATTGAGATAGTCGTTTTACTTCCCACTTTTGGACAAGTTTCCAAGAAGCAATGGGAACTCGACTAAATTTAAGTACAGCATATCATCCACAAACAGACGGGCAAAGTGAAAGGACGATCCAAACCCTGGAAGACATGCTCCGAGCATGTGTGATAGATTTTGGTGGAAACTGGGATGATCACTTACCTTTAATTGAATTCTCCTATTACTATAGTTATCATACAAGTATCGAAGCTGCCCCATTCGAAGCACTGTACGGACGAAAGTGCAGAACTCCCGTATGCTGGGCAGAAATAGGAGAAAGTCAATTATCAGGTCCCGAGATTGTGCAAGAAACTACCGATAAGATCACTCAAATCAAGGAAAGATTAAAGACGGCTCGAGATCGCCAGAAAAGTTATGCAGACAATCGACGCAAGCCACTAGAATTCCAAGTCGGTGACAAGGTACTCTTAAAAGTTTCTCCTTGGAAAGGAGTAGTAAGGTTTGGAAAGAAAGGAAAGCTGAGTCCAAGATACATAGGACCATTCTCAGTAATCCAACGTATAGGACCAGTTGCCTATTGCTTACAACTACCAGAAGAGTTAACCGGAGTACATGACGTATTTCATGTATCCAATCTCAAGAAATGTCTATCTGACGAGTCCCTGGTAGTACCTCTTCAAGATATAGAGGTAAATAAAAATTTAAAATTTGTTGAGAAAGCGGCTAGTGCTGGTCAAAGTCAAGTGGGATTCGAAGAGAGGATCTGAATATACTTGGGAGCTGGAATCAGAAATGAAGCGAAAGTATCCTCACTTGTTTTAGTAAATCTCGAGGACGAGATTTTTATTAAGGTGGGGAGGATGTAACAACTTGTCACACCCCTTTCTATGGCGGAAGCACGAGGTGTGATCATGAAAGGTTCTCATTGCATACGAAAGGTAAACATGCTATATGCTCATAAAAACATCAAATACCATAATTTGAAAACATAAGTTTAGCGTTTACATCGCTAAGTCGCATAAATCATTGTCTTAAAAAGTTTACAACTTTATTTAAAGATAAACATAAGCGACATCCATGAGCATAAGCAAGACCGCACGCACATCCATCCTAGTTACCTGAAATACATGTGAGTTTTGGAAAAACGTCAACATAATGTTGGTGTGAATTCATGCAATTTTTGTATTTCACGTTTGTATACTTTGTATGAAAACATAGTTTGTATTATGTATAAATCAAGTTTTCATATATAAATCATGTATTCATGTGTACACCACGTACTCATGTATATTTCAAGTTTTTCTTGAGTACCCCACGTACTCAAGTATAATTCCTGTTTTCTTGAGTACCCCACGTACTCAAGTATAATTCAAGCTTTCTTGAGTACCCCACGTACTCAAGTAAAATCAAGCTTTCTTGAGTACCCCACGTACTTCAAGTATTAATCAAGTTTTAGTATGGTATAAATTTTATGTAAATAAAGTATTCCTGTAAATATCAGGATTGTTAATGGGTTGCAAAGCCATTAACATGTGACACGACATAGGAAGTCACCAAACCTTAGGCATTTAATTGGTATATTCTGAGACACAAAAGCACTACTCGATTCTCGCCCTCACCGAGAGTGTGGCTGCCCGGCACCCGTTAGATCTAACCTTTTGTTCTGCGGTCTAGGTATATTGTTGATTAATGGTGCTTATGTACCCTATTCGTGACACGATTTCTCGTATCATTTCTCATAACGCATCCTACTTGGTTCTCGTCCTCACCAAGTGCGTTTCTTGTTATAATTTCTCATAACGCATCCTACTTGGTTCTCGTCCTCACCAAGTTCGTTTCTTGTTATCATACCATTTATAAACATTATAATATTTGTACATGTATTTCACCCCCGAAGTTATAAAACTGAAAACAGTTAAAAGAAAAGGGGGAGCATGAACTCACAACTTTGCGTTCCTTGCGTCGTAAACTTCACCGGATTTACTTAATTAACGTCGTAACCTATACGCGTTTTCTTAACGTTAGTCACTAGACTTGTATCGCACAAGTACAGTCAATCTCTTTGGTGTATATATTCTTGTGTTAAAAATATTTTATATTTTTAACTAAGTATCTTACTTATATTATTTTCTCTAAAATTAATATAAGTATCTCGTGTTTTGCACTTTGCACCCGAATTATGTATCTTGTATGTTGTATGTGTATTTTTATGTTTATACTCCTCATGAGTATTTAGTGTATTTTTAAGTCTTAATACACTAGCACGTATAACACATACTTTATACACTTAGCACAAAAGTTGGTGATAAAATAATAAATATTTTTTTTCTCAAAAATATACATACTAATATCCATTTTTATTCTTGAAGAAATCCTCATTTCTTATCACCAAAAATTAGGGAAACCTTGGTAATACTCTTAAATACATTTTTAGGGAATAAGTTTCTCAAAAACTTATATTTTTCTAAGTGTCAAAATTTATAAAAATTTTGACAGAGTTTCCCCTAAAAATGGAGGTTTCCCATGTTTTCAAAACATGTGTTTATTTTCTTTTAAATCATCAACAATCATCAACAACAATTATCAACAATAATCACTAATTTCTCCATTTCATGAACTTGAATATTTACAAAAATGTGTAGTAACTTACTAGCACATTTAGTAAGTCTTTCCATCTCTAAAAATAAAATCATTATCTCGAAAACTTTATTTTTTAAAGAATATGAAGTTTTGCACCTTCTAGTCGGTATTTACGAAAATATTTCTTGGTTAAATCCTTTCGTTACACAAGTGTCTACACACTTTTTGGTTCTCAAAAATGTCTTTATTTTGAGAAAGATCCGGCTTTTTAAACATGATTTCATCATACACTTGGTTTTTCGAAAATACCACTTGTAGATCTTTAGATCTACTGGTTTTGGACACTATTTTATAAGAAAAACTCTTTTTACACAAGTTCATGTTAATAAGTAGTAGAGTTCGTCATCTAATCATTTTAACACTTAAACATACACTAGTTCATGTTCCATGAACATGACTTAGCCGGCTTAGATGACGATCCGAACTACTACTAGCATCAAACAACATAAAATAATCATAACAAAACAAGATCCAAGAGTTTTACACTAATATTTACTCATTAACCACTTTGTTCATCATTTTTAGTAGACTTTAAACTTTGATCTTATATGTTCATGATTTTTATCCGACAAATCTCTTATTAACCACTTTAGACAAGATCAATAGGGTGTTTAGAGTCACTTACTACTAGCTCGTGGCTAGGGAAGAAACTAGACGAAAAACGGGTGGTTAATAGCGTTGTGGTGAGCTCCTTGGCAATCCGTAAGCACCGAGCTTCCTTATGTGTGATCCTTCACCTTTGTATGTATTTAGAATGCCTTGAACAAACTTGAAAATGGTGAGGTGGTTGTGTGTGGGTTCGGCCGAACTCAAGCCAAGAGAGAAAGAGAGTGGAATTTTTGAGTTAAGTGTTGAAGTAAATGAATTGTAGTCTTATGGTTATATTTATGAACCAACTCTATATTTTGTCCACTAAACAAAGTGCCTTCTAGATTTGAGACCACCTTGATTATAATAATCAAAGATTTGTGTAGGTTGCCCCACATGGGGAAACCGATCGAATGGAGGTGGGGGTTTTATGGTTGGATTTCAACAAAAAGGTTAAGTGGTAGTTAGTTAATTAGGTGATTAAATTAAGTTACTAGTGTGTAGTGTTTTGTACCGGGTGTTAGGGTATTCGGGGACCCTAACTGGCTCAGAAAAAGAAAAACAATGTCTTTGACAATATTTTTTATGTCCCGGGTAAAGTCCGGTTGTTCGGTTGGATATCAATCCGTTAAAGTGCTAAATTACACTTTTTAGTGTCTTTTAAGTATCTTTCTTGTACCCTTTCAATTCCCAACACTTAGGGAAATATTCTGGATAATAAAACGACATTTCTGCATAATATTCATATGTTTAAATGCTGAATTGAGCTGAATTTATTAAAATTCTGCACTTAAAGTGCGTTTCGGGTGTTTTTTAGTGCTTATTTTTGCTTCCGTAAGGTATATATGTAAACCCTTGCACGTATTCTTGGGTTTTAATTTATTCTTGTCGTTGGACCTACACCTAGGCTCCACTTTTATTGTCTGACTGCTTTCTGCAGTTCTGTTGACACAGTGTGTCTTACCGGTGAGCTTACTCGTATTTTTGACGCAACGCTTTCGTTTATGCATAAAGCAATATTTTGTAGTATACAACGTGCATGAATTCACTTGTTTAATCATGTGTTCAGACATTGCTGGCAATTAAGCACATAATTGCAGTCATTAAATAATAATTAAAGTGTACGGAAATTACCGGTTTCGTGCCAGTTGTCACATTCTCCCCCTGTTAAAAGAATTTCGTCCCGAAATTCAGGTTGAACTAACTCCTGCTGGAGTCTTCTTGAATAGGTGGGGATGCTTTTCCTTGAACTGGTCTTCACGTTCCCATGTGTACTCGGGTCCGTGCTTAGAGCTCCAACGTACTTTGACAAGTTTTATGCTGCTCCTCCTGGTCTTGTTGACTTTCCAGTCGGTAACCTCAACGGGTTGTTCTGTAAATCGGAGGGCGTCATCAATATGCACTTCATCCATCGGGATGATCACGTTTTCTTGTGTTGGACTCTTCTTCAGGTTGGATACATGAGACGTATTATGTACCCCATTAAGTTCTTCCGGTAACTCCAATTTGTATGCCACGGTACCAATTCTTTCCAATATTCTGAATGGTCCGATGTATCGTGGATTCAGCTTTCCACGCTTTCCAAATCTGACTACGCCCTTCCAAGGGAAGACTTTTAACAACACTTTGTCTCCCACCTCGAATTCTACTGATTTTCTTTTCGGATCAGCGTAGCTCTTTTGTCGATCTCGAGCCGCCTTAATGCGCTCTCGGATCTGCGCAATCTTGTCGGTTGTCTCTTGTACAAGTTCAGGACCAACCATACGTTTATCTCCAGCGTCTGCCCAACATAAGGGCGATCGACATTTGCGGCCATACAGAGCTTCGAACGGCGCGGCTTTTATGCTCGTATGATAACTGTTATTGTAGGAAAACTCATCTAAAGGTAGATGAGTATCCCAGCTGCCGCCTAGATCCATGACACATGCGCGAAGCATATCTTCTAACGTTTGTATAGTCCGTTCGCTCTGGCCGTCTGTTTGCGGATGGAATGCCGTGCTCAGATCTAACTGAGATCCAAAGGCTTCCTGAAATGATTGCCAGATTCTTGAGACAAAGCGTCCATCTCTGTCTGAAATGATTGAGATTGGCACTCCATGTTGTGCCACAATTTCTCTTAAGTATATCTCAGCAAGCTTTCCAGTGCTGTCTTTTTCTCGGATTGGTAGGAAATGCGCAGACTTTGTTAACCGATCAACTATTACCCATATCATATCGTGCCCTCTCGGGGTCCTGGGTAATTTCGTTATGAAGTCCATCGAGATTTGTTCCTACTTCCACATGGGAATCTCTGGTTGTTGTAGTAGGCCGGACGGTTTCTGATATTCTGCCTTAACCTTGGCACAGGTTAGGCACTTTCCAACATAAACAGCAACATCGCTTTTAAGTCTCGACCACCAGTAATATTCCTTTAAGTCTTGATACATTTTGTCCGATCCTGGATGGATCGAATATCTCGATTTGTGGGCTTCATCAAGGATGATTTCTCGTATGCCACCATAGAGTGGAACCCAAATACGCTTCTTGAAGTATAAGGCTCCCTCTTCGTTTGGCACCATGTATTTCAGCATACCCCGTAGGTATCCAGCATCACGAATGCGTGCAGTGAGGTTCGTTCGAATGGTCATTTCTAACGCTCGAACCCTTAGGGTCTTAACCCTTTCTTTTCGGCTCAACGCGTCCGCTACAACGTTTGCCTTTCCAGGATGGTACTTGATCTCACAGTCGTAATCATTTAGCAGCTCGACCCATCGCCGCTGGCGCATATTCAATTCCTTCTGATCAAATATGTGTTGTAAGCTTTTGTGATCTGTGAAAATTGTACATCAAGTACCATATAAATAGTGTCGCCAGATCTTCAAGGCGAATACCACCGCACCTAGTTCCAAGTCGTGAGTGGTATAGTTTCTTTCATGTAACTTCAGTTGTCTTGAAGCGTAAGCGATGACTTTTTGGCGCTGCATAAGCACGCAACCCAAGCCTTGTCGTGAGGCGTCGCAGTATACCACAAAGTCTTCTGTGCCTTCGGGTAATGATAGTATTGGTGCATCGCATAACTTGTTTTTAAGTAGCTGAAAGGCTTCTTCTTGTTTGTGACCCCAGTCGTATTTCTTGTCTTTCTGTGTAAGGGTCGTTAGCGGTTGAGCTATCTTTGAGAAGTTCTCGATGAAACGTCGGTAATAGCCCGCTAAGCCCAAAAATTGTCAAACTTCGGTTGGGGTCTTGGGAGCTTCCCAATTCTTTATTGCTTCTAACTTGGATGGGTCCACATGAATGCCCTTCTCGTTCACCACGTGACCCAGAAATTGTACTTCGCGAATCCAGAATTCGCATTTGGAGAACTTTGCATAAAGCTTCTCTTTCTTCAGTAGTTCCAAGATGGTTCTGAGATGTTGCTCGTGTTCTTATTTTGTTCGCGAGTAAATCAGGATATCATCGATAAATACAATCACGAATTTATCGAGATATGGTTTGCAAACGCGGTTCATCAGATCCATGAAGACCGCTGGTGCATTCGTCAGCCCGAATGGCATCACCAGAAATTCGTAGTGCCCATAGTGTGTTCTGAATGCAGTCTTTGGTATGCTTTCCTCTTGGATTCTCAGCTGATGGTATCCAGATCGAAGGTCGATCTTGGAATAGTAGCTTGATCCTTGCAGTTGATCAAATAAGTCATCAATCCTTGGTAGCGGGTACCGATTCTTGATAGTGAGTTTGTTCAGTTCCCTGTAATCGATACACATCCGCAGTGTTCCATCCTTCTTCTTCACGAATAATACTGGAGCTCCCCAGGGTGAGAAGCTTGGCCTTATAAATCCTTTATCCAACAACTCCTGGAGTTGTGTAGATAATTCCTGCATTTCGGATGTTGCAAGCCGATAGGGTGCCTTGGCTACAGGAGCAGCCCCTGGAACCAAGTCTATACGGAATTCGACTTGTCGTTGCGGAAGTAGTCCTGGCAGATCTTCAGGAAAAACATCAGG
The DNA here is from genome assembly GCA_030545235.1 of Helianthus tuberosus. Lineage (NCBI taxonomy): Eukaryota > Viridiplantae > Streptophyta > Magnoliopsida > Asterales > Asteraceae > Helianthus > Helianthus tuberosus. The sequence goes on from CM060452.1 coordinate 92,948,727, forward strand.
GAATTCCTTCACCACAGGAATGTCTTCGAGTTTTGGCTCCACAGCCTTGTTGTCTATAACGTGTGCTAGGAAAGCGACACATCCTTTCCTTAAGCACTTCTGTTCCTTCATACAACTGATGATTCGAAGAGGCGCGTCTCGTTTTTCTCCATGCACGATGAGAGTTTCATCATTCGCCAGAGGGATGCGAATGATTTTCTCATGACAAATGACCTCAGCTTTGTTCTTGGACAACTAGTCCATTCCGACAACTACATCGAAGCTACCCAATTGAATAGGTAATAGATCGATGCTAAATCTTCGTTCGCCAAGTTCTAACACCCGATTCAACAAGTTTACCATTTGCTAGTTCTATGGAGTAAGGAATTTCTAATCTACTAGATTCTATTCCAAGCATGCATTTAAATTCCACATACATGAAGCTATAATCGGCGCCAGTGTCAAATAATATGGATGCAAAGTGATCGTTAATGAGAAACGTACCGGTGACCACGTTAGGGTCCTCGCGTGCGTTCTTTACTCCAATCACAAATGCTCGCGCCTGAGCATTGTTTCCCTTTGGGCAGTCCTTCATGAAATGATCATTGCTTCCACACTTGAAGCATCCTTGGTTCCGCCCTTTACCGTTACCATTCTTGTTAACAGCACCATTTCCATTCCGGTTCTTCCCTTTTCCCCAACAGTCTTCTGCTTGATGACCCAGTTTACCACATTTGTCGCACCTTGGAATGCGACAAGCTCCTTCATGATGATACTTACATTTTTGGCATCTAGGCATGGAGCCTTGGTATGCTTTGGTTGCATGGGTTTTCGCCTCCTGAGAAGGGTTAGCGTCGCGCTTCTTGCTGAAACCCTTGTTGTTACGAGTTGCTTGGTTCAAACTTGTATGCTTTCTCTTTTTGTCACTGGACGACTCAGCATGTGTCTCGGTCTTCTCTGTTGGGTTCAGTGATAACTTCTTCATACGAACACAATCTTCAGTCAGGCTGACAGCCAGAGTTACAGCCTCAGTGATTGTTTGTGGTTTGGCCGACGTCACCATGCCACGAAACTCTGGGGCCAGTCCCCAAATGTAGCGTTCAACGCGCTTGAATTCGGGAGTCACCATGTAGGGAAGCACTCTAGACAGATCGTGGAACCTTCGAGTATAACCATTAATGTCAGCACCTTCCATAGTCAAGTGCCAGAACTCCGTTTCCAGCCTTTGGAGTTTAGCGCGAGAGCAATACTTCTCTCTCATTCTTTCCTTCAGTTCTCCCAAGTTAAGCCATAAGCGGCATCATCACCCAAAGTTTGGGCTTGCAGGTTCCACCAAGTTAGAGCTTCATCGACAAACAACCCAGTGGCAAAAGTGACTTGCTGGTCCGCGGTACACTTGCTAATGCGGATGGTAGCTTCAGTCTTCTCCATCCAGCGTACAAAGGCTACTGCACCTCCTGTGCCGTCATAGTTCATCGGCTTGCAGTCGAGGAACTGCTTGAAAGTGCAGCCTGGAATTGATTCAACCAATTCACATGTGAGCAATCGAAGAAATAATGAAACAAAGACCGTCCATAAATTTCTCCATGCTTAGCAAATCGTCTTAAGGCTACCTTGAGCTGCGTTTCCTCCAGACGAATCTCCATGCCCGTTACATCTAGCATTGCTTGGCCCTCCACTGTCTTGAGTACGATCCGCCTCGTACTGGGCGATAGCAGCGGAGATCCTTTCTTCCAGTAGAGCGTTCAGCTCTTCAGCAGTTCTGGGCAGTGGGGGAGGAGGAGGTTGATCGTCATTGCGAGCATTCACAGCTTTCCTGGGTGCCATGTTCTGACAGAACATAACACAACAGGGTTAGACATTTGTTTGATATCGTCATACTAGACAGTAGTAGTATATATATTCACAGGTATATACCACATAAGTGACATCAAACAATTATTACTCTAGCAGAGTACTTAGTAGGCTTGCTTTGAGGGAACCTATACGTGACAAGACTTACTGTGATTTCTGTGCACTGAATTCCATAATTATGTATGCATCCATAATTACGTAACTCCTTGCACAGTCCGCACAGTTCTTCTCATCCTCGCATCTCTTCCTTCAGATGGGCCATCGCTTTCAGGTAAAGTCACGTATACTTGTGACATTCTACTTCTAGTATATGCTAATTATCACACATAATTGGAATTAAGTCTCAATCACAGACGAGTGCTACTCTCGTGCACCCTAAGTCTCGTAGTGTCTTTTCTAGACTCATGTGAACAGTTTCAGGTAGTGGATGTCGCGGGACATTTTATGCAATGAAAACTCTTTGAAAATTGTTTTCGTGAACGGATCCTAGAGATTGTAGACTAGGCTCGAGAAGGAATCCTGGTTCACTACAATCGCAGCTCTGATACCAATCTGTCACACCCCTTTCTATGGCGGAAGCACGAGGTGTGATCATGAAAGGTTCTCATTGCATACGAAAGGTAAACATGCCATATGCTCATAAAAACATCAAATACCATAATTTGAAAACATAAGTTTAGCGTTTACATCGCTAAGTCGCATAAATCATTGTCTTAAAAAGTTTACAACTTTATTTAAAGATAAACATAAGAGACATCCACGGGCATAAGCACGACCGCGCGCACATCCATCCTAGTTACCTGAAATACATGTGAGTTTTGGAAAAACGTCAACATAATGGTGGTGTGAATTCATGCAGTTTTTGTATTTCACATTTGTATACTTTGTATGAAAACATAGTTTGTATTATGTATAAATCAAGTTTTCATATATAAATCATGTATTCATGTGTACACCACGTACTCATGTATATTTCAAGTTTTTCTTGAGTACCCCACGTACTCAAGTATAATTCCTGTTTTCTTGAGTACCCCACGTACTCAAGTATAATTCAAGCTTTCTTGAGTACCCCACGTACTCAAGTAAAATCAAGCTTTCTTGAGTACCCCACGTACTTCAAGTATTAATCAAGTTTTAGTATGGTATAAATTTTATGTAAATAAAGTATTCCTGTAAATATCAGGATTGTTAATGGGTTGCAAAGCCATTAACATGTGACACGACATAGGAAGTCACCAAACCTTAGGCATTTAATTGGTATATTCTGAGACACAAAAGCACTACTCGATTCTCGCCCTCACCGAGAGTGTGGCTGCCCGGCACCCGTTAGATCTAACCTTTTGTTCTGCGGTCTAGGTATATTGTTGATTAATGGTGCTTATGTACCCTATTCGTGACACGATTTCTCGTATCATTTCTCATAACGCATCCTACTTGGTTCTCGTCCTCACCAAGTGCGTTTCTTGTTATCATTTCTCATAACGCATCCTACTTGGTTCTCGTCCTCACCAAGTGCGTTTCTTGTTATCATACCATTTATAAACATTATAATATTTGTACATGTATTTCACCCCTGAAGTTATAAAACTGAAAACAGTTAAAAGAAAAGGGGGAGCATGAACTCACAACTTTGCGTTCCTTGCGTCGTAAACTTCATCGGATTTGCTTAATTAACGTCGTAACCTATACGCGTTTTCTTAACGTTAGTCACTAGACTTGTATCGCACAAGTACAGTCACTCTCTTTGGTGTATATATTCTTGTGTTAAAAATATTTTATATTTTTAACTAAGTATCTTACTTATATTATTTTCTCTAAAATTAATATAAGTATCTCGTGTTTTGCACTTTGCACCCGAATTATGTATCTTGTATGTTGTATGTGTATTGTTATGTTTATACTCCTCATGAGTATTTAGTGTATTTTTAAGTCTTAATACACTAGCACGTATAACACATACTTTATACACTTAGCACAAAAGTTGGTGACAAAATAATATATATTTTTTTTCTCAAAAATATACATACTTATATCCATTTTTATTCTTGAAGAAATCCTCATTTCTTATCACCAAAAATTAGGGAAACCTTGGTAATACTCTTAAATACATTTTTAGGGAATAAGTTTCTCAAAAACTTATATTTTTCTAAGTGTCAAAATTTATAAAAATTTTGACAGAGTTTTCCCAAAAAATGGAGGTTTCCCATGTTTTCAAAACATGTGTTTATTTTCTTTTAAATCGTCAACAATCATCAACAACATTTATCAACAATAATCATTAACAATAATCACTAATTTCTCCATTTTATGAACTTGAATATTTGCAAAAATGTGTAGTAACTTACTAGCACATTTAGTAAGTCTTTCCATCTCTAAAAATAAAATCATTATCTCGAAAACTTTATTTTTTAAAGAATATGAAGTTTTGCAACTTCTAGTCGGTATTTACGAAAATATTTCTTGGTTAAATCCTTTCGTTACCAAGTGTCTACACACTTTTTGGTTCTCAAAAATGTCTTTATTTTGAGAAAGATCCTGCTTTTTAAACATGATTTCATCATACACTTGGTTCTTCGATAATACCACTTGTAGATCTTTAGATCTACTGGTTTTGGACTCTATTTTATAAGAAAAACTCTTTTTACACAAGTTCATGTTAATAAGTAGTAGTGTTCGTCATCTAATCATTTTCACACTTAAACATACACTAGTTCATGTTCCATGAACATGACTTAGCCGGGTTAGATGACGATCCGAACTACTACTAGCATCAAACAACATAAAATAATCATAACAAAACAAGATCCAAGAGTTTTACACTAATATTTACTCATTAACCACTTTGTTCATCATTTTTAGTAGACTTTAAACTTTGATCTTATATGTTCATGATTTTTATCCTACAAATCTCTTATTAACCACTTTAGACAAGATCAATAGGGTGTTTAGAGTCACTTACTACTAGCTCGTGGCTAAGGAAGAAACTAGACGAAAAACGGGTGGTTAATAGCGTTGTGGTGAGGTCCTTGGCAATTCGTAAGCACCGAGCTTCCTTATGTGTGACCCTTCACCTTTGTATGTATTTAGAATGCCTTGAACAAACTTGAAAATGGTGAGGTGGTTGTGTGTGGGTTCGGCCGAACTCAAGCCAAGAGAGAAAGAGAGTGGAATTTTTGAGTTAAGTGTTGAAGTAAATGAATTGTAGTCTTATGGTTATATTTATGAACCAACTCTATATTTTGTCCACTAAACAAAGTGCCTTCTAGATTTGAGACCACCTTGATTATAATAATCAAAGATTTGTGTAGGTTGTCCCACATGGGGAAACCGATCGAATGGAGGTGGGGGTTTTATGGTTGGATTTCAACAAAAAGGTTAAGTGGTAGTTAGTTAATTAGGTGATTAAATTAAGTTACTAGTGTGTAGTGTTTTGTACCGGGTGTTAGGATATTCGGGGACCCTAACTGGCTCAGAAAAAGAAAAACAATGTCTTTGACAATATTTTTTATGTCCCGGGTAAAGTCCGGTTGTTCGGTTGGATATCAATCCCTTAAAGTGCTAAATTACACTTTTTAGTGTCTTTTAAGTATCTTTCTTGTACCCTTTCAATTCCCAACACTTAGGGAAATATTCTGGATAATAAAACGACATTTTTGCATAATATTCATATGTTTAAATGCTGAATTGAGCTGAATTTATTAAAATTCTGCACTTAATGTGCGTTTCGAGTGCTTTTTAGTGCTTATTTTTGCTTCCGTAAGGTATATATGTAAACCCTTGTACGTATTCTTGGGTTTTAATGTATTCTTGTCGTTGGACCTACACCTAGGCTCCACTTTTATTGTCTGACTGCTTTCTGCAGTTCTGTTGACACAGTGTGTCTTACCGGGGAGTTTACTCGTATTTTTGACGCAACGCTTTCGTTTATGCATAAAGCAATATTTTGTAGTATACAACGTGCATGAATTCACTTGTTTAATCATGTGTTCAGACATTGCTGGCAATTAAGCACATAATTTGTGACACCCCAGGAAAACCGGGAAAACCATACAACTTAACTAGCTTCCTCAGTGAGTGCTTATCAAATTTCGGGACGAAATTTCTTTCAACTTGGGGATGATGTGACAACTCGAAATTTAGAACCTTTCGTTGTATGCTTAAACGCGTGACTAGTCAAACTTATGTGGTTAATGACAAATGAATACATGTGAACTTATATGATTATGTGTTATGTTGTGTGAATGCTTATGTGTATGTATGCGAGTATGTATAGGAACCGAGACAACACGAACCCGACTCGAGACCATGTGGTCTCGAGTGAACGATGAAACAATGGGCCGGATGGGCCTTACACCCCATTCAACCCAACCGAGAGCCCATTAGGGTGTGTCACTTGGAGCGGGTATATAAACTAGATAGATAGCCATGTTGTCATTTTGGACAACACTCATACTCCTCCAACACACTCTCCACTCTCTCACACTAAAACCCTAAACCACAACATTCCTCTCCTTCATTCTTGGATCAACCGGCGGTATTAGGACTCTCGGACCGAGCTCAAGATCATCATTCGGAAGTCACTCATCACTCGTCATACCCTCACACTTAGAGAAACAAATCGGTTAGTGTATTTTCATGATTTAAGGGTGATGTGTACTTGATGTTTGAATACTTGTTGGTTAGTGATTCTTGTTATAGATTTCGGATGTTGATGATGCATGTTATGAGTTGTTCGGGTTGATAATGATACATGATGGAGATTATGTGATAACATGATTATTTGTTAAGATTGTGGTTGTTCATCTATGATATATATGCTTAATCTCTAGACAAAGAATCGGTTAAACATGCCTTGATTGTTGATATATGTTGTATGATGAGTTAATGGGACCTTGTGATTAGATGTGGTTTAACCCCTAGTTGTTGATGTTTATAGAATCGGCTTGCATATGATAGATGATATTCACATAATCGGATTTCATACCCCTATGTTACAAATCAAATGCTTGGTTTATGGCTACTTGTATGTGGAAACCGGATGTGCATATGTGGGTTAGATGAATATGTTCAAGGGTTTGATTGTTGTTCATGATTTTGTTAGACCTAGGTCCATATGAATAATGATGAACTACTTGAATACTTGAAGAACTTGATAAGAACATGGTTGAATATTTGAAATCTGAATTGTTTGATCCATTTTAGGAAATTGCTAGACAAATAAACATGTTTAAGGAATTTGGTTGGATAGTACAAACTGCTACTGGAAATCAGAATGTCAATGGATAGTACACTGTTCCGAATCAGCTCCTGTCCACTCGTAACCATCAGTTGCGACTCGAAACCAGGCACAATGAGTCGTAATCTCCCGGTTGCGACATCAGTTGCGAGTCGCAAACACCCGGTTGCGACTCGAAACCACACTTGATCAAGCCCCAAACCTTGTGACTCGAAACCACCGTTGCGAGTCCGGTTGCGACTCGTAACCAGACCAGCACGGACCGAAACCATGGTTGCGACTCCGGTTGCGAGTCACAAACGCCTAGTTGCGACTCGGGATCATATACGGGTACCCACGGTTGGACCTGTTTAATTATGGGCTTATTTGATTGGGCCCAATGTACAGACCTTGGGCCCAATGTACAGACCTTGTAAGTTACTGTTGAACGTGAACATTGTTGATCTGCTATGATTAAACGTGTAACCCATACGTGCACTACTTGAATACGAACCTGATTGTATGATACAACTATGATAAGGCGTGAGTAGCCTCAACGTTGCTTGTTTGACTTTTCTGTGTTTTCTACCGAGCAAACCAAGGTGAGTTCACACCCTCTACAAAGCATGGGATTCCCAGGGGTCGGGAATTGGGGTTAAGGAACTGGGTTCCTCGTCCTCCTTGGGTAGGACAGTAAAGGTTCAGGAATGTAATTCCTCGTCCTCACGGACAGATAACTCGTACTAGACCAAAACTCTATCACGAAGTCCCTCATTTTTATATCGACTTAATCGCCGGGCCAATGGCGAGCGGGTCATTAGTTAGATAGCGCTATTTAGGTCTGACAAACCTCACACCGTGCCGCAGAGGACGGGCGTGAACTAATGGATCTGGGGCACGTCAATGATGATAGACATTGACAGTTTCAGGGCACTTAAACATGACTACAGTCAGCAGTCGATATGGTAACGAGTCTAGTGTATACATGGGGTAGCCCCCACGGCCGAAATGCCAGATAACTAACACGGGGTAGCCCCCACGGCAGGATTGCCAGAGTAACCGGGAATAAATAAGTCACGTTTTTAACTATGGGGTAACCCCCACGGCAGGATGCCAGCTAAAGGAAACTGTTTTCGAAAACAACTTAAAACGAACACCCAACCGTGAACTCACTCAACTAGTTGTTGACTCGTTACTACATGCTTTGCAGGTCCTTAGGTTCTTAAGCTGGAGCTTGCATGGAGGAGGATCGTTGTGGGACATGGACGACTGTGTGCCATGTTAAACTATGAAACAATTAAACTTATGTTTTGTTTTAAGACTTATGCTTCCGCTTGCAACTTAACTATGTGTTTGTTTGGACACCAATTGTATTGGTTAAACTTTTATATCTTTTAGCTCGCATGTTCAATATGATTGGTGGCTGGATCCTGGTCAGTCACGCCTCCAAGCGGTGGTACTCCGCAGGTGGATTTTGGGGGTGTGACAGATTGGTATCAGAGCCATTGGTTATAGAGAACTTGGTTTTAATAAAGGGGAAAACGTTTTTGTTAAAACCAGACTATAACCTGTACAGTGCTCAACGGTCCACAACGATGCTTCACTCCACATGCAAGGCTCGACATTCTAGGTGATATGATCTGTGTATATATTACCTACTTGTTAGTTACATAGTACATTGCTTATGGTATGCCTGGTTAGTATAAGTATTGTTGCTTGAACACGTGCGTGCTTACTCTATCCTATCATCGTACTTTCGCGAACCCCACTCACTCACGTTCTTCTTGATATGAAGATCATGTCTGGACGCGTTAACATGACACAAGCCCAGTTGACGGCTTTGATCAACGAACGAGTTGCCGCAGCACTCGCAGCTGCACACGCAGGAGGTATATCCTGCAGTCCGAACTCATTCTAGGATCTTTAGGATCCTACTCTCGTGAACCAACCTTTGTGTTAAACTCTGTCTTTTCTTTCACCTACGATAGGTCAGCACGTTCAGCCACCCGTGTGCACTTTTAAGACTTTCATGGACTGCCGACCAACTACTTTTAGCGGCACTGAAGGAGCAGTAGGTCTCCTACACTGGTTTGAGAAACTAGAATCTGTCTTCGAAATGTGTGAATGCCCTGAGGCGCGCAGGGTGAAGTATGCTACTGGTACTCTCGAGGGTTTAGCCCTCACGTGGTGGAACGCTCAAGTCCAAATGCTAGGGTTGGTTGCTGCCAACGCCACCCCATGGGAAACTTTCAAGGAAATGATCAAGGAGGAATACTGCAGTCGTGATGAGATTCACAAACTCGAGGTGGAGTTCTTCAACCTCAAGATGACGGGGTCTGAGATTGAAGCTTATGTGAAAAGGTCGAACGAACTGGCAATTCTGTGCCCTACTATGGTGGATCCTCCCATCAAACGCATTGAACTGTTTCTTCAGGGCTTAGTGCCGGAAATCCAAAGTCATGTGACTTCAGCGAACCTCGCCACCTATCAGCAAACCGTTCAGTTGGCTCACCGTCTCACGGATCAAGCGGTGGAGCAGAACAAGTTACCAAAACGCATTGGCACTGCAACTACTACTGGTACCTCTAGTGACAACAAACGGAAGTGGGATGGAACTTCAAGTAAGGGTTCGACTTCTGTTCAGTCTCAGTCTCAGCAGAGAAAGACTGAGGACTACAAGAGCCCTAATCAGCAATCTTCTGGTGGTGGATACAAAGGAAATCATCCCAAATGCAATCGCTGCAGCCTGCACCACAGCGGACCATGCACCAGGGGCAACTGTCATCGGTGCAACAAGCCTGGTCATGCTGCAAAGGATTGCAGGAGCTTATACCCCGCTAACCAGAATCGTCAGCAAGCACAACAGAACCAGCGCCAGCAACAGCAACAGGGTGATAACAAAGGGTGCTTTCAGTGTGGAGCTGAGGGCCACTTCAAGAGAGATTGTCCCCAACTGAACAGGAACCAGAACAACAACAACAACAATAACAACAATCAGGGGAATGGTAACAATGGGAACAACAACAACAATGGCGCCAGGGGGCGAATGTTTGTGATCGGCCAAGGTGAAGCAAGGAATGACCCCAATGTTGTGGCGGGTAAGTTCCTTCTCGACGACTTTTATGTTTCAGTTTTATTTGATTCGGGTGCCGATACTAGCTACGTGTCACTAGAAGTTAGTCGAATGCTTAAGCGTATTCCAACACCTTTGAACAACAAGCACACCGTAGAGCTAGCAAATGGTAAGAGTTTAGAGGCCACCCACATAGTCAAGGGTTGTAAACTCATTCTCGCTGACCAGACCTTCTCTATCGACCTCATTCCTATTGTCTTGGGTAGTTTCGACGTTGTCATTGGGATGGATTGGTTATCCCAGCACAGAGCAGAGATCCTTTGCAACGAGAAGGTTGTCCGTATTCCAGGTCCCGATGGTGAACCTCTCATGATTCATGGCGACAAGAGGAGTGCTGTTGAGAACGTCATTTCTCTCCTTAAGGCCCAAAAGTACTTGCGAAAGGGCCACACTGCTATTTTGGCTCTCATTACTGACACCTCGGAAAAAGAGAAGAAGATAGAAGATTATCCAGTTGTACGCGATTATCCAGAGGTATTTCCTGAGGAATTACCTGGTCTTCCGCCTCATCGCCAAGTCGAGTTTCAGATTGAGCTAGCTCCTGGAGCTGCACCTATAGCTCGTGCACCTTATCGTTTAGCCCCATCAGAGTTGAAAGAACTCTCCGCGCAACTACAAGAGCTCCTGGATAAGGGTTTTATTCGTCCTAGCTCGTCGCCCTGGGGAGCTCCAGTGTTATTCGTGAAGAAGAAAGACGGTACTTTCAGGATGTGCATCGACTACCGAGAACTCAACAAGGTGACGGTGAAGAATCGTTATCCCCTACCGCGTATCGACGACTTGTTCGACCAGTTGCAGGGATCGAGCTACTATTCGAAGATCGATTTGAGATCGGGTTATCACCAGCTGAGAGTCCGGGAAGAGGATGTCTCCAAAACAGCCTTCAGAACGCGATACGGGCACTATGAGTTTTTGGTCATGCCTTTTGGGATGACAAATGCACCTGCGGTTTTCATGGACTTGATGAACCGAGTGTGCAAGCCTTACCTGGACAAGTTCGTTATAGTCTTCATCGACGACATCCTGATCTATTCCAAGAGTCGGGAGGAACATGAGCAGCATCTGCGACTTATTCTGGAACTCCTTCGAACAGAACAGCTTTATGCAAAGTTCTCGAAATGCGACTTCTGGCTTCGAGAAGTCCATTTCCTAGGCCACGTGGTAAACAAGGATGGGATCCACGTTGATCCATCCAGGGTAGACTCGATAAAGAACTGGCCTGCACCTCGTACACCGAAGGAAATTCGCCAATTCTTGGGTTTGGCGGGATACTACCGGAGATTCATAAAGGATTTTTCTAAGATTGCACAGCCTCTCACCTCACTAACGCAGAAAGGCGTTGTTTACCGCTGGGGAAACGCACAGGAGTTGGCATTTCAGCACCTAAAGGATAGACTTTGTAGCGCACCTATCCTTTCCATGCCGGAAGGCACAGACGACTTCGTGGTCTACTGCGACGCATCAATTCAGGGTCTTGGTTGCGTGTTGATGCAACGAGACAAAGTTATAGCCTACGCCTCACGCCAACTCAAGGTTCATGAAAAGAACTACACGACGCACGACCTAGAACTGGGAGCTGTCGTTTTTGCACTTAAGTTATGGCGGCATTACCTGTATGGTACCAAGTGCGCCATCTACACCGACCACAGGAGCCTCGAGCATATCTTCAAACAGAAGGAACTGAATATGCGGCAACGACGATGGGTCGAGTTGCTAAATGATTACGAGTGCGCAATCAGATATCACCCGGGCAAAGCCAATGTTGTAGCTGACGCCCTCAGTCGAAAGGACACTGCGCCTAAGCGCGTGCGAGCTTTACAACTCACGATCCATTCTAGTCTGCCCTCCCAGATACGAGCAGCTCAGATAGAAGCACTGAAACCGGAAAACGTCAGGGCTGAAGCCCTACGCGGATCGAGGCAACGCTTAGAACAAAAGGGAGACGGTGCTTACTACGTAACGGGACGCGTTTGGGTCCCACTCTATGGCAACCTACGAGAGCTCGTGATGGACGAAGCACACAAGTCTCGCTACTCGGTACATCCTGGATCGGATAAAATGTACCACGATGTCAAAACTACGTACTGGTGGCCTAGCATGAAGGCCCACATAGCAACCTACGTCAGCAAGTGTTTGACTTGTGCAAGAGTCAAGTCGGAATACCAGAAACCATCAGGCCTGCTCCAACAGCCAGAAATACCTCAGTGGAAATGGGAGCAAATTTCCATGGATTTTGTTACCGGCCTACCTAGATCCCAGCGCGGGAACGATACTATTTGGGTGATCGTGGATCGACTCACAAAATCTGCACACTTCTTGGCTATCAAGGAGACGGATAAGTTATCCACTCTTGCAGAAATCTACATCAAAGAAGTTGTTTCGAGGCACGGGGTGCCCACCTCCATTATCTCAGATCGAGATGCACGGTTTACTTCAGAGCTGTGGCAGGCAATGCACAAATCCTTCGGCTCACGACTAGACATGAGCACAGCATACCATCCTCAGACGGACGGGCAGTCCGAGCGCACCATTCAAACCTTAGAAGACATGCTTCGTGCATGTGTAATCGACTTTGGCAACCGCTGGGAAAAGCATCTGCCACTTGTGGAATTCTCGTACAATAACAGCTACCACACCAGCATTGGAGCTGCTCCGTTTGAGGCATTGTACGGACGTAAATGCCGGTCCCCTCTTTGCTGGGCAGAGGTGGGAGACAGCCAGATCACTGGTCCAGAATATGTGGTAGATACAACCGAGCAGATCGCTCAGATACGAAAACGCATGACAGCCGCTCGTGAACGTCAGAAAGTTTACGCCGACATGGGCAGGAAACCACTTGAGCTCCAGGTTGGGGAGCGGGTGCTACTCAAAGTTTCACCCTGGAAGGGTGTGGTTCGTTTTGGTAAACGCGGTAAGCTTAACCCACGATACGTTGGACCTTTCGAGGTCATTGAGAAAATAGGCAGAGTGGCCTACAGACTTAACCTACCAGCGGAACTCGGTGCAGTTCACAACGTTTTCCACGTGTCGAATCTGAAGAAGTGTCCATCAGATGAGACCCACGTAGTTCCTTTGAAGGAACTCACGATCGACGAGCAGTTACGATTCGTCGAGGAACCAGTCGAGATCACGGACCAGGATGTTAAGGTCCTCAAGAGCACTAGGATACCTCTAGTTCGAGTTCGTTGGAACTCACGTCGCGGCCCAGAGTTCACCTGGGAGCGCGAAGATCAGATGAAACAAAAGTATCCCCAACTGTTCGCAAACAGTACACCCACTACTGAGGCCGAAGCTACGGAATTTCGGGACGAAATTCCAGATCAACGGGGGGTGGATGTGACACCCCAGGAAAACCGGGAAAACCATACAACTTAACTAGCTTCCTCAGTGAGTGCTTATCAAATTTCGGGACGAAATTTCTTTCAACTTGGGGATGATGTGACAACTCGAAATTTAGAACCTTTCGTTGTATGCTTAAACGCGTGACTAGTCAAACTTATGTGGTTAATGACAAATGAATACATGTGAACTTATATGATTATGTGTTATGTTGTGTGAATGCTTATGTGTATGTATGCGAGTATGTATAGGAACCGAGACAACACGAACCCGACTCGAGACCATGTGGTCTCGAGTGAACGATGAAACAATGGGCCGGATGGGCCTTACACCCCATTCAACCCAACCGAGAGCCCATTAGGGTGTGTCACTTGGAGCGGGTATATAAACTAGATAGATAGCCATGTTGTCATTTTGGACAACACTCATACTCCTCCAACACACTCTCCACTCTCTCACACTAAAACCCTAAACCACAACATTCCTCTCCTTCATTCTTGGATCAACCGGCGGTATTAGGACTCTCGGACCGAGCTCAAGATCATCATTCGGAAGTCACTCATCACTCGTCATACCCTCACACTTAGAGAAACAAATCGGTTAGTGTATTTTCATGATTTAAGGGTGATGTGTACTTGATGTTTGAATACTTGTTGGTTAGTGATTCTTGTTATAGATTTCGGATGTTGATGATGCATGTTATGAGTTGTTCGGGTTGATAATGATACATGATGGAGATTATGTGATAACATGATTATTTGTTAAGATTGTGGTTGTTCATCTATGATATATATGCTTAATCTCTAGACAAAGAATCGGTTAAACATGCCTTGATTGTTGATATATGTTGTATGATGAGTTAATGGGACCTTGTGATTAGATGTGGTTTAACCCCTAGTTGTTGATGTTTATAGAATCGGCTTGCATATGATAGATGATATTCACATAATCGGATTTCATACCCCTATGTTACAAATCAAATGCTTGGTTTATGGCTACTTGTATGTGGAAACCGGATGTGCATATGTGGGTTAGATGAATATGTTCAAGGGTTTGATTGTTGTTCATGATTTTGTTAGACCTAGGTCCATATGAATAATGATGAACTACTTGAATACTTGAAGAACTTGATAAGAACATGGTTGAATATTTGAAATCTGAATTGTTTGATCCATTTTAGGAAATTGCTAGACAAATAAACATGTTTAAGGAATTTGGTTGGATAGTACAAACTGCTACTGGAAATCAGAATGTCAATGGATAGTACACTGTTCCGAATCAGCTCCTGTCCACTCGTAACCATCAGTTGCGACTCGAAACCAGGCACAATGAGTCGTAATCTCCCGGTTGCGACATCAGTTGCGAGTCGCAAACACCCGGTTGCGACTCGAAACCACACTTGATCAAGCCCCAAACCTTGTGACTCGAAACCACCGTTGCGAGTCCGGTTGCGACTCGTAACCAGACCAGCACGGACCGAAACCATGGTTGCGACTCCGGTTGCGAGTCACAAACGCCTAGTTGCGACTCGGGATCATATACGGGTACCCACGGTTGGACCTGTTTAATTATGGGCTTATTTGATTGGGCCCAATGTACAGACCTTGGGCCCAATGTACAGACCTTGTAAGTTACTGTTGAACGTGAACATTGTTGATCTGCTATGATTAAACGTGTAACCCATACGTGCACTACTTGAATACGAACCTGATTGTATGATACAACTATGATAGGGCGTGAGTAGCCTCAACGTTGCTTGTTTGACTTTTCTGTGTTTTCTACCGAGCAAACCAAGGTGAGTTCACACCCTCTACAAAGCATGGGATTCCCAGGGGTCGGGAATTGGGGTTAAGGAACTGGGTTCCTCGTCCTCCTTGGGTAGGACAGTAAAGGTTCAGGAATGTAATTCCTCGTCCTCACGGACAGATAACTCGTACTAGACCAAAACTCTATCACGAAGTCCCTCATTTTTATATCGACTTAATCGCCGGGCCAATGGCGAGCGGGTCATTAGTTAGATAGCGCTATTTAGGTCTGACAAACCTCACACCGTGCCGCAGAGGACGGGCGTGAACTAATGGATCTGGGGCACGTCAATGATGATAGACATTGACAGTTTCAGGGCACTTAAACATGACTACAGTCAGCAGTCGATATGGTAACGAGTCTAGTGTATACATGGGGTAGCCCCCACGGCCGAAATGCCAGATAACTAACACGGGGTAGCCCCCACGGCAGGATTGCCAGAGTAACCGGGAATAAATAAGTCACGTTTTTAACTATGGGGTAACCCCCACGGCAGGATGCCAGCTAAAGGAAACTGTTTTCGAAAACAACTTAAAACGAACACCCAACCGTGAACTCACTCAACTAGTTGTTGACTCGTTACTACATGCTTTGCAGGTCCTTAGGTTCTTAAGCTGGAGCTTGCATGGAGGAGGATCGTTGTGGGACATGGACGACTGTGTGCCATGTTAAACTATGAAACAATTAAACTTATGTTTTGTTTTAAGACTTATGCTTCCGCTTGCAACTTAACTATGTGTTTGTTTGGACACCAATTGTATTGGTTAAACTTTTATATCTTTTAGCTCGCATGTTCAATATGATTGGTGGCTGGATCCTGGTCAGTCACGCCTCCAAGCGGTGGTACTCCGCAGGTGGATTTTGGGGGTGTGACAGATTGGTATCAGAGCCATTGGTTATAGAGAACTTGGTTTTAATAAAGGGGAAAACGTTTTTGTTAAAACCAGACTATAACCTGTACAGTGCTCAACGGTCCACAACGATGCTTCACTCCACATGCAAGGCTCGACATTCTAGGTGATATGATCTGTGTATATATTACCTACTTGTTAGTTACATAGTACATTGCTTATGGTATGCCTGGTTAGTATAAGTACTGTTGCTTGAACACGTGCGTGCTTACTCTATCCTATCATCGTACTTTCGCGAACCCCACTCACTCACGTTCTTCTTGATATGAAGATCATGTCTGGACGCGTTAACATGACACAAGCCCAGTTGACGGCTTTGATCAACGAACGAGTTGCCGCAGCACTCGCAGCTGCACACGCAGGAGGTATATCCTGCAGTCCGAACTCATTCTAGGATCTTTAGGATCCTACTCTCGTGAACCAACCTTTGTGTTAAACTCTGTCTTTTCTTTCACCTACGATAGGTCAGCACGTTCAGCCACCCGTGTGCACTTTTAAGACTTTCATGGACTGCCGACCAACTACTTTTAGCGGCACTGAAGGAGCAGTAGGTCTCCTACACTGGTTTGAGAAACTAGAATCTGTCTTCGAAATGTGTGAATGCCCTGAGGCGCGCAGGGTGAAGTATGCTACTGGTACTCTCGAGGGTTTAGCCCTCACGTGGTGGAACGCTCAAGTCCAAATGCTAGGGTTGGTTGCTGCCAACGCCACCCCATGGGAAACTTTCAAGGAAATGATCAAGGAGGAATACTGCAGTCGTGATGAGATTCACAAACTCGAGGTGGAGTTCTTCAACCTCAAGATGACGGGGTCTGAGATTGAAGCTTATGTGAAAAGGTCGAACGAACTGGCAATTCTGTGCCCTACTATGGTGGATCCTCCCATCAAACGCATTGAACTGTTTCTTCAGGGCTTAGTGCCGGAAATCCAAAGTCATGTGACTTCAGCGAACCTCGCCACCTATCAGCAAACCGTTCAGTTGGCTCACCGTCTCACGGATCAAGCGGTGGAGCAGAACAAGTTACCAAAACGCATTGGCACTGCAACTACTACTGGTACCTCTAGTGACAACAAACGGAAGTGGGATGGAACTTCAAGTAAGGGTTCGACTTCTGTTCAGTCTCAGTCTCAGCAGAGAAAGACTGAGGACTACAAGAGCCCTAATCAGCAATCTTCTGGTGGTGGATACAAAGGAAATCATCCCAAATGCAATCGCTGCAGCCTGCACCACAGCGGACCATGCACCAGGGGCAACTGTCATCGGTGCAACAAGCCTGGTCATGCTGCAAAGGATTGCAGGAGCTTATACCCCGCTAACCAGAATCGTCAGCAAGCACAACAGAACCAGCGCCAGCAACAGCAACAGGGTGATAACAAAGGGTGCTTTCAGTGTGGAGCTGAGGGCCACTTCAAGAGAGATTGTCCCCAACTGAACAGGAACCAGAACAACAACAACAACAATAACAACAATCAGGGGAATGGTAACAATGGGAACAACAACAACAATGGCGCCAGGGGGCGAATGTTTGTGATCGGCCAAGGTGAAGCAAGGAATGACCCCAATGTTGTGGCGGGTAAGTTCCTTCTCGACGACTTTTATGTTTCAGTTTTATTTGATTCGGGTGCCGATACTAGCTACGTGTCACTAGAAGTTAGTCGAATGCTTAAGCGTATTCCAACACCTTTGAACAACAAGCACACCGTAGAGCTAGCAAATGGTAAGAGTTTAGAGGCCACCCACATAGTCAAGGGTTGTAAACTCATTCTCGCTGACCAGACCTTCTCTATCGACCTCATTCCTATTGTCTTGGGTAGTTTCGACGTTGTCATTGGGATGGATTGGTTATCCCAGCACAGAGCAGAGATCCTTTGCAACGAGAAGGTTGTCCGTATTCCAGGTCCCGATGGTGAACCTCTCATGATTCATGGCGACAAGAGGAGTGCTGTTGAGAACGTCATTTCTCTCCTTAAGGCCCAAAAGTACTTGCGAAAGGGCCACACTGCTATTTTGGCTCTCATTACTGACACCTCGGAAAAAGAGAAGAAGATAGAAGATTATCCAGTTGTACGCGATTATCCAGAGGTATTTCCTGAGGAATTACCTGGTCTTCCGCCTCATCGCCAAGTCGAGTTTCAGATTGAGCTAGCTCCTGGAGCTGCACCTATAGCTCGTGCACCTTATCGTTTAGCCCCATCAGAGTTGAAAGAACTCTCCGCGCAACTACAAGAGCTCCTGGATAAGGGTTTTATTCGTCCTAGCTCGTCGCCCTGGGGAGCTCCAGTGTTATTCGTGAAGAAGAAAGACGGTACTTTCAGGATGTGCATCGACTACCGAGAACTCAACAAGGTGACGGTGAAGAATCGTTATCCCCTACCGCGTATCGACGACTTGTTCGACCAGTTGCAGGGATCGAGCTACTATTCGAAGATCGATTTGAGATCGGGTTATCACCAGCTGAGAGTCCGGGAAGAGGATGTCTCCAAAACAGCCTTCAGAACGCGATACGGGCACTATGAGTTTTTGGTCATGCCTTTTGGGATGACAAATGCACCTGCGGTTTTCATGGACTTGATGAACCGAGTGTGCAAGCCTTACCTGGACAAGTTCGTTATAGTCTTCATCGACGACATCCTGATCTATTCCAAGAGTCGGGAGGAACATGAGCAGCATCTGCGACTTATTCTGGAACTCCTTCGAACAGAACAGCTTTATGCAAAGTTCTCGAAATGCGACTTCTGGCTTCGAGAAGTCCATTTCCTAGGCCACGTGGTAAACAAGGATGGGATCCACGTTGATCCATCCAGGGTAGACTCGATAAAGAACTGGCCTGCACCTCGTACACCGAAGGAAATTCGCCAATTCTTGGGTTTGGCGGGATACTACCGGAGATTCATAAAGGATTTTTCTAAGATTGCACAGCCTCTCACCTCACTAACGCAGAAAGGCGTTGTTTACCGCTGGGGAAACGCACAGGAGTTGGCATTTCAGCACCTAAAGGATAGACTTTGTAGCGCACCTATCCTTTCCATGCCGGAAGGCACAGACGACTTCGTGGTCTACTGCGACGCATCAATTCAGGGTCTTGGTTGCGTGTTGATGCAACGAGACAAAGTTATAGCCTACGCCTCACGCCAACTCAAGGTTCATGAAAAGAACTACACGACGCACGACCTAGAACTGGGAGCTGTCGTTTTTGCACTTAAGTTATGGCGGCATTACCTGTATGGTACCAAGTGCGCCATCTACACCGACCACAGGAGCCTCGAGCATATCTTCAAACAGAAGGAACTGAATATGCGGCAACGACGATGGGTCGAGTTGCTAAATGATTACGAGTGCGCAATCAGATATCACCCGGGCAAAGCCAATGTTGTAGCTGACGCCCTCAGTCGAAAGGACACTGCGCCTAAGCGCGTGCGAGCTTTACAACTCACGATCCATTCTAGTCTGCCCTCCCAGATACGAGCAGCTCAGATAGAAGCACTGAAACCGGAAAACGTCAGGGCTGAAGCCCTACGCGGATCGAGGCAACGCTTAGAACAAAAGGGAGACGGTGCTTACTACGTAACGGGACGCGTTTGGGTCCCACTCTATGGCAACCTACGAGAGCTCGTGATGGACGAAGCACACAAGTCTCGCTACTCGGTACATCCTGGATCGGATAAAATGTACCACGATGTCAAAACTACGTACTGGTGGCCTAGCATGAAGGCCCACATAGCAACCTACGTCAGCAAGTGTTTGACTTGTGCAAGAGTCAAGTCGGAATACCAGAAACCATCAGGCCTGCTCCAACAGCCAGAAATACCTCAGTGGAAATGGGAGCAAATTTCCATGGATTTTGTTACCGGCCTACCTAGATCCCAGCGCGGGAACGATACTATTTGGGTGATCGTGGATCGACTCACAAAATCTGCACACTTCTTGGCTATCAAGGAGACGGATAAGTTCTCCACTCTTGCAGAAATCTACATCAAAGAAGTTGTTTCGAGGCACGGGGTGCCCACCTCCATTATCTCAGATCGAGATGCACGGTTTACTTCAGAGCTGTGGCAGGCAATGCACAAATCCTTCGGCTCACGACTAGACATGAGCACAGCATACCATCCTCATACGGACGGGCAGTCCGAGCGCACCATTCAAACCTTAGAAGACATGCTTCGTGCATGTGTAATCGACTTTGGCAACCGCTGGGAAAAGCATCTGCCACTTGTGGAATTCTCGTACAATAACAGCTACCACACCAGCATTGGAGCTGCTCCGTTTGAGGCATTGTACGGACGTAAATGCCGGTCCCCTCTTTGCTGGGCAGAGGTGGGAGACAGCCAGATCACTGGTCCAGAATATGTGGTAGATACAACCGAGCAGATCGCTCAGATACGAAAACGCATGACAGCCGCTCGTGAACGTCAGAAAGTTTACGCCGACATGGGCAGGAAACCACTTGAGCTCCAGGTTGGGGAGCGGGTGCTACTCAAAGTTTCACCCTGGAAGGGTGTGGTTCGTTTTGGTAAACGCGGTAAGCTTAACCCACGATACGTTGGACCTTTCGAGGTCATTGAGAAAATAGGCAGAGTGGCCTACAGACTTAACCTACCAGCGGAACTCGGTGCAGTTCACAACGTTTTCCACGTGTCGAATCTGAAGAAGTGTCCATCAGATGAGACCCACGTAGTTCCTTTGAAGGAACTCACGATCGACGAGCAGTTACGATTCGTCGAGGAACCAGTCGAGATCACGGACCGGGATGTTAAGGTCCTCAAGAGCACTAGGATACCTCTAGTTCGAGTTCGTTGGAACTCACGTCGCGGCCCAGAGTTCACCTGGGAGCGCGAAGATCAGATGAAACAAAAGTATCCCCAACTGTTCGCAAACAGTACACCCACTACTGAGGCCGAAGCTACGGAATTTCGGGACGAAATTCCAGATCAACGGGGGGTGGATGTGACACCCCAGGAAAACCGGGAAAACCATACAACCTAACTAGCTTCCTCAGTGAGTGCTTATCAAATTTCGGGACGAAATTTCTTTCAACTTGGGGATGATGTGACAACTCGAAATTTAGAACCTTTCGTTGTATGCTTAAACGCGTGACTAGTCAAACTTATGTGGTTAATGACAAATGAATACATGTGAACTTATATGATTATGTGTTATGTTGTGTGAATGCTTATGTGTATGTATGCGAGTATGTATAGGAACCGAGACAACACGAACCCGACTCGAGACCATGTGGTCTCGAGTGAACGATGAAACAATGGGCCGGATGGGCCTTACACCCCATTCAACCCAACCGAGAGCCCATTAGGGTGTGTCACTTGGAGCGGGTATATAAACTAGATAGATAGCCATGTTGTCATTTTGGACAACACTCATACTCCTCCAACACACTCTCCACTCTCTCACACTAAAACCCTAAACCACAACATTCCTCTCCTTCATTCTTGGATCAACCGGCGGTATTAGGACTCTCGGACCGAGCTCAAGATCATCATTCGGAAGTCACTCATCACTCGTCATACCCTCACACTTAGAGAAACAAATCGGTTAGTGTATTTTCATGATTTAAGGGTGATGTGTACTTGATGTTTGAATACTTGTTGGTTAGTGATTCTTGTTATAGATTTCGGATGTTGATGATGCATGTTATGAGTTGTTCGGGTTGATAATGATACATGATGGAGATTATGTGATAACATGATTATTTGTTAAGATTGTGGTTGTTCATCTATGATATATATGCTTAATCTCTAGACAAAGAATCGGTTAAACATGCCTTGATTGTTGATATATGTTGTATGATGAGTTAATGGGACCTTGTGATTAGATGTGGTTTAACCCCTAGTTGTTGATGTTTATAGAATCGGCTTGCATATGATAGATGATATTCACATAATCGGATTTCATACCCCTATGTTACAAATCAAATGCTTGGTTTATGGCTACTTGTATGTGGAAACCGGATGTGCATATGTGGGTTAGATGAATATGTTCAAGGGTTTGATTGTTGTTCATGATTTTGTTAGACCTAGGTCCATATGAATAATGATGAACTACTTGAATACTTGAAGAACTTGATAAGAACATGGTTGAATATTTGAAATCTGAATTGTTTGATCCATTTTAGGAAATTGCTAGACAAATAAACATGTTTAAGGAATTTGGTTGGATAGTACAAACTGCTACTGGAAATCAGAATGTCAATGGATAGTACACTGTTCCGAATCAGCTCCTGTCCACTCGTAACCATCAGTTGCGACTCGAAACCAGGCACAATGAGTCGTAATCTCCCGGTTGCGACATCAGTTGCGAGTCGCAAACACCCGGTTGCGACTCGAAACCACACTTGATCAAGCCCCAAACCTTGTGACTCGAAACCACCGTTGCGAGTCCGGTTGCGACTCGTAACCAGACCAGCACGGACCGAAACCATGGTTGCGACTCCGGTTGCGAGTCACAAACGCCTAGTTGCGACTCGGGATCATATACGGGTACCCACGGTTGGACCTGTTTAATTATGGGCTTATTTGATTGGGCCCAATGTACAGACCTTGGGCCCAATGTACAGACCTTGTAAGTTACTGTTGAACGTGAACATTGTTGATCTGCTATGATTAAACGTGTAACCCATACGTGCACTACTTGAATACGAACCTGATTGTATGATACAACTATGATAGGGCGTGAGTAGCCTCAACGTTGCTTGTTTGACTTTTCTGTGTTTTCTACCGAGCAAACCAAGGTGAGTTCACACCCTCTACAAAGCATGGGATTCCCAGGGGTCGGGAATTGGGGTTAAGGAACTGGGTTCCTCGTCCTCCTTGGGTAGGACAGTAAAGGTTCAGGAATGTAATTCCTCGTCCTCACGGACAGATAACTCGTACTAGACCAAAACTCTATCACGAAGTCCCTCATTTTTATATCGACTTAATCGCCGGGCCAATGGCGAGCGGGTCATTAGTTAGATAGCGCTATTTAGGTCTGACAAACCTCACACCGTGCCGCAGAGGACGGGCGTGAACTAATGGATCTGGGGCACGTCAATGATGATAGACATTGACAGTTTCAGGGCACTTAAACATGACTACAGTCAGCAGTCGATATGGTAACGAGTCTAGTGTATACATGGGGTAGCCCCCACGGCCGAAATGCCAGATAACTAACACGGGGTAGCCCCCACGGTAGGATTGCCAGAGTAACCGGGAATAAATAAGTCACGTTTTTAACTATGGGGTAACCCCCACGGCAGGATGCCAGCTAAAGGAAACTGTTTTCGAAAACAACTTAAAACGAACACCCAACCGTGAACTCACTCAACTAGTTGTTGACTCGTTACTACATGCTTTGCAGGTCCTTAGGTTCTTAAGCTGGAGCTTGCATGGAGGAGGATCATTGTGGGACATGGACGACTGTGTGCCATGTTAAACTATGAAACAGTTAAACTTATGTTTTGTTTTAAGACTTATGCTTCCGCTTGCAACTTAACTATGTGTTTGTTTGGACACCAATTGTATTGGTTAAACTTTTATATCTTTTAGCTCGCATGTTCAATATGATTGGTGGCTGGATCCTGGTCAGTCACGCCTCCAAGCGGTGGTACTCCGCAGGTGGATTTTGGGGGTGTGACATAATTGCAGTCATTAAATAATAATTAAAGTGTACGGAAATTACCGGTTTCGTGCCAGTTGTCACACAACTCTCACCAAAAGTATTATTTATTATTATATTTGATCCAATAGGAAACCCTAATTAAGAACCCCAAGTAATCCTGCATAAACCCTAAAATTTTCAGAACAATCGGAATCAGGATGAGGGCCCCTAAAACTCAGGGGGGGTAAAACCCTAGTTGATATTATCTTGACAGTTTTACGTGTACAACGAATTTTAACGCAAGACCAACTCACCTGAGCTACTGGGACACGGGGCTACCCTATGATAGGGTAGTACCCCTCGCGCCACGCGAAGGCCCCTCGCGCAATGCGAGGGTGCTCTTTTTCCAGTATATATTCAGGGGTTTGGCACTTGTAATTACGCGTTGGTTCGACGTTAAAATTCTATTCATGCACTGAGATATCATATAAACAGTCCCAAAACACACACAAATCACTAATCGCTGCCGCACAATAGAGTAATAACTCAATCGCTCTACGATTCAATGTCCGATCGATTGAAACTATCCAATGGATGTTTAAGTGCTGCGCACATTAGGGTTATGCTTTGTCATTCGTCGTGAATTCGATGGATGTTTAAGTATCGCACCTTGACATTCGTTGTGAGGGTTTAATCTCGTGAGTTATCGTAAATGCTGTATTAGTTACTAACCTAGTTTCATGTGCATTATTGTTAAATTAGGTTAACAGGCTTATCAGTAGGCTAAACTCTGCTCGAATAAATCTGCAATGTGAGTCATTCTCTTTTTATCAAATTTGATTTAAAAAATCATGTTTATTTACAAAGTTATAATTATAGGGATTAAGTCTTTGTAATCTCCATATTACAGCCGGTATGTGGGGTTTTGTATACATTACTTGATAACCGTCACCATTGGACAACGGGTTAGCCAAGGGGTGATATGACCATAATCACAGACACCATTGGACAACGAGATAGCCAATAGGTGGTCGAGTGATAAATACCGTGGGTAGATGGTTGATATAGAAACATTGTAATCGCTCTTAATACTGTAAATTATAACAACGCGTCATTTTAGTAAAAAGAATGATTCACCAGTATTTCCCCGCTGACAAAACCTTTTTCAAACATGTTTCAGGTGATCTGTTGTGATCCAGGAAAAGTGTCGCGAAGCACTACAAGCTTAAGGAAGTGGCTCAATATAAATAAAGAAACATGTTTTGTAAAATAAAGATTTCCCAGTGAAATCACATTATTGTAAACTACCGGGGTTATATCCCAAATTATGAAATAAATGAATTGGGCATTTTAAAGATTCTGTGAAAACCTTCCACTGTCGCATTAATTAAATAAATACCACAGGATTTTCTGTCACGCGGCTCCTGAACCGGGTCAAACCGGGCTGGGGGCCATGATAAGCTACCCCATATGTAAGCTACTAAACTGCATTATACCGAATACTCTGTGACCTCTTTTTGTTTGCCCCGTGTTGTCAATGTCTATCATCATTGACGGGTTTTGCCTGAGTCTATTAGTTCACGCCCGTCCTCAAAAGGCACGGTATGAGGTTGGTGAAACCTAAATAGCTCTATCAACTAATAACCCGTTTGCCCGGCCCCGTCGACTAATCGGTATCGTAAGTAGGGACTTTCGTGATAGAGTTTCATTTAGTACACTTGTTGCATCTAATATAAATAGTAATTAACTGAGCGTCCCGCACAATGGGAGAAAAGTTTGTTTGTATCCCACGCAAGGAGATAACGTTGTTTGTATCCCACACAAGGAGATAGCGTTGTTTGTATCCCACACAAGGAGATAGCGTTGTTTGTATCCCACGCAAGGAGATAGTGTTGTTTGTTCCGTTTCCCAACCATCGGGAACACATGCTTTTAGTAAAAGTTGTGAACTCACCTCGGTTTGCTCGGCAGATAGTTTACTTCATTTGGTTTGTTGGTCAACCACGTCCTATTATGGTTACCAGTATAGGTCAGGTTTTGGTACAAATAATTCACGTATATCCTACACGTATCTAACACATAACATGCATGTCAAATCAGCATGTAAAGTATTTGGGCCTAGCCTAACATATGAATAGTAAACAGCAACGGTAACATGTAGCCCAAAAATATAACACTCAATCAGTCCATAACTGTGTGGCCCAATAACTAACAGCCCAATAACTAAGTAAATCAGGCCAGTCAAAACCATGCGGTCTCGACTCGAAAACAGAGGTTTCGAGTCGCAACCAGGAGGTCTCAAGTTGTGCATCTTCAGGTCGAAACCATGAGGTCTCGAGTCAGGCTTTGAGTCGAAATCAGGAGATCTCGAGTCGCAGCCAACCTGGTCTCGAGTCCCCTGATGTGTGATGCCTGGTTTCGAGTAGTGAATAAAGAGGTCTCGAGTCGCAACCACTGCTGATGTTTCTAGAATCCTTATCCATTAAGTACGAGCCAATCATATTTCATTAACATGTTTTCCTATTCCGTACATTCCTAAATCAGATCTAGAACAACAATTTTCAAATGTTTTCATATCATTCAAACTGTTCATCCTTAGGGTTTTCAACATTCATCAAAACAATCCCTAAACGTCTATCACTGTTTCATTCATTTAAATCCAACAGGAACACATGTAGTCATTTTTATCACAAGAATCATCATAACACACATCCTAAATATCATCAAACCAACCCTATTTCATTATCAAATATCACCACAGTTTGCCAACAAGTTCATCATCACTTTCTTGTTTCTATCATGCAACAACCCTAATCGATAAACATGGATTTTCATCTATTTGAACAGATTCGTATTGCAAATTATCATATTATTTTCCTCATAAAAGAACATTGCCTAACATCTAAGTCATCAACAAATCATCAACAAGTAGGCACGTTTATCTCATATTATCATAACATAAAAAGTGTAAACTAACCGATTAAACCAGGAGTGAAATGTGTGAGGATTGGGAAGGTTGGAGCTCCTACGGGTTGCCGGTTGCTGATTGTCTTCAAGGTGTTAGCCGCCACTCCAATCACCGGAAAAGAGGGTGGATGTGGTGTGTGTTTAGGGTTTTTTTTCTAGAGAGAGAATGGATGATAGAGAGAGAGAGAGGGGGAGAGAGAATAGGGGAATGTTTTGGGGAATTGTGTGTGAAATGATTGCTGCCAAAAGTGGCAATGTCGGCTGATTAGGAGGTTTATATAACCTTCTCAAGATGCCGCATCCCAGATAAGGTTCTATGTGGTTTCGAGTGGGCTTGGTGAGTTGGGCCGAGATATGAATGCGGGATCTATTAGCCGCCCTTGTGGGGAGTCAGAACCAAAAAAGGCCCGGACTCGAAATTAGGGGTCTCGAGTCGAAACCGAGGGGTTTCGGTTCATATAGCAACATACATTATTTCACACACACACACACACACACATATATATATATATATATATATATATATATATATATATATATATACTAACTTAATTATTTTACACATTTTCACAAAATACACATTATACACAATAATTATCACGTAGACTTTCAATTAATAATTACACATACTTATATTGTACAATAAACTCGTGTGGGAAAATCCAAAGTGTCACATGAAATTTTATTATTTTAAAAATTGTATAGTTGTTTGTATTTACAAGTAAAAACAGCATTTTCAATATGATTTACCAACGAATAAGTACTTTAACTTTTTATGTTTTTTAAAACATATAGATAACAAATTTTGAGGCAAATAAATGATGATTAACAAACCGAAATGTTTTAAAAAATTAAAACAAACAAACTAATATAAATAAAATTGTACAAAGAAGTTAAAATATATACTTCATATTGCATATGTTTGACAATTAAATGAGTCCAGAAAATAGTTTAGTATTTCAAGGTCCTTTTTACGTGTTCTCCACAGTAACTTTGAAAAAGCAAATAAAATAACAATAAAATATAATGTACATGTGGCTTAAAATCAAAGAGACTCATGTAAATGTCAGTCATCTTCTTCATCTACATTTCATCTGTTCCAAAACACCCGTAGCTGCCTCCTCGGCTGCTTGTCTTCGCCTCTTCTTGCCAGAACAAAAAATTCAAGTTCATCGGAAATATAGTTAAGGGGTAGGATAATATAATCTCAAGGGCAACATAGTGTATCAAAAGTAAAAAAAACAAATAAAATTCCACTTCGCCGAAAAAGTTGAGGGATAGTGGAGGCTACCCCTGCCACCACAATAGATCCACCCCTGCTGTCAAACCTTCTGAAGCCATACTGAAACAAAAATCAAGAAAAAATATGATCTTGCATAATTTGTTTAAATTTTAAATTCATGAAACTTACATAGTTGAAATTATATGAAACTTGCATAATTCCATATATGGAACATCAGTCGTGGTTCGTAACAGCCATAATAATTGAATCTTATATCAGTTGGCCCTGCCGAATCGCATGGCATTCCCAATAGTCTAAATATTATGGCAATTTGTTTTCAAGTGAGTGAACAAATAAAACTTTGGTTTGGACACTTCATATGTGGTGATTCAGTTTATTAAAACTCCATAATATACTTGGTCATAAGATACTTTATAGAAGGTGTGAAATCCATATATACATTTTAATTAGGTAAATTGCATTTTACGTCTTTTAAGTCTGAGCACAATTACAGGCGTCGTCCTTTAACTAACAAAATTATACTGGATATCGCTTATGTTACAATATCTCATCATGTATTTTCCTTAGTTATTTTTTTCTGTTAACTCTTAACATGTGCCACTCACATGAGGGCATAATGGTCATTTTCACTTCATAACTAAAACAAAACAATAAATATTACCCGTGAAACTTCATAAAGAATATATAAATTAAGTGAAAATGCCCATTATACCCTCGTGTGAGTGGCACATGTTAAGAGTTAACATGAAAAATTAACTAGGTTAGGTCAAAAGGATATCGCATGATGAGAAACTATAACATAAAGGACATCCGATGTAATTTCGTTAAAGGACAACGGGTGCAATTTTACTCAAACCTAAAGGATGTAAAAAGAAATTTACCCTTTTAATTATTACTTTTAGAGTTAAATTCCTGGTTGGTCCCAGTGGTTTGCGAAAAATACAGACTTGGTCCTAATAATTTATTAATTACACACTTGGTACCAGTGGTTGCAATCTTTAAACTCGGGTGGTCCTTAACACTAACCTTTGTTAAATTTTCCAGTTAAGTTTTTGTGAAATAACTAAATTGTCCCTGAGCAATTAAAGAATTAAAAAAAAACAAAAAGAGATGGGTACGCCCCTCATATTTTTATCCCCATCTCTCTAACCCCCCACCACCATCACCACCACCTCCTCCACCTCCACTTTCACCACCACCTCCGGCCGGCCCCACCGTCTCCTCCTATCTCTGGTCAACAATTCACACTTAACTCTACACACCCCAACCAATCTTGTCACACCCCCAAAAATATCACCTGCAGGAACCCCCACGAGACCTGTGACGTACCAGGATCTAGCCACTAATCACATTGAACCATAAGTAAAATAGAAATTTCCATTAAATGAGATTAGTAATATCCAAACATCAGTTTTGAAAATCAAACGTACTCAGCGGAAGCTTTAAATATTGTTCAATAAGTTTAACATATAAAGTTTAGAAAACAATCCAACTTCGAGTGTCTATCCAATCGCCAAGACCCATGACTACTCCAGCTTCCCAGACAGCAAGTCCCATATCAGTGTACCTAATGGCCTGGAAGCATGTAGAAAAAGTGTATCAACATAAAGCTGGCGAGTTCACAGTTTTGTTAAACGTTCGGTTACCAAGTGTTCATTTTAAGATATGTTGATAATAACTCGATACCGCAAGACGACTGTTTGTTTGCCCTTCCCCAATGCTCTATCAAACATTGGTCATGAGGTTAAGGTCATTAGTTCACGCCCGTCCTATCCAGGTACGTCGTGAGGGTGCCAAACCTAATAGCGCTATCAACTAATAACCCTGTTGCCCTACAAGCAACTAGTTCGGTAGTAAGATGGGACTTAAGTGATAGATGTGAGTGTATTATCCAACAACAACATTTACGGAAATCTGCCTCATATCCCCTACAGGGATATGGGTTTGTAAAGTATCCCCTACAGGGATACAAGTTGGTTTGTTCGTTCCTACTAGATGCATGCTTGTAAAGAAAGTATTGAACTCACCTTTGATTGCTCGGTTAGACTTTTAAAAAGATTAGGAGTTGAGGTAGGTCAATCACGTCCTAATACGATTACCATTTAGTTTATTAGTGTGTCATGTAAGGCACGAAACTCATACACGTATCTAACACGTATCATGCAAACACGTTGACAACTTACATACATATACATATTACACATATAATCACTTGTGATCATAGCACACCATGACTCACATAACATTTTCGTTGACATAAAGCAGGTTTGATCATTCTCAGATAGCACAAACAACCATTTAGATACACACATAACAACTTATTACGTTTCAGCTTTGATATCCAGAACTGGGCTGTCTTCGGGTATTTTTATAAAATAGTTTCCCTATTCCAAAATTCCAAATAATTTACATGATGTTCCAAGTGGTCCGCGTCACCTTGTGTAAAAATCTCAAGACCTAAATCATTACCAATTATTTACTAAAAATCATCTACTAGGCTGCAGTCAGATTCGTCACTTTCTGACTGCAGTCCACATAAATATTTATTTAAAAATCATCGTCTGTCCAATTGGAAAAATTCCAGTAGGAGATTTTTCGCAACATCCGTGCCCAGCTACTATACGAATTTCATGACCTAAATCTATCCAGTTTACAGGATATAACGGAAAACATAACATGTAATTTCTGCATAAAAAAACGCAGCTTTAGCTGCTGTACAGAACAACCCTTTAAAAATAGTAAACGACCTCAGAAAAATGCGATTCTAGCGCCATTTGAAGTTTTTTTAAAAAATGTACGTTTTAGACTTCAGAAAATCAGTTTTTCGATATGTAACGATCCGTTTACAGCCAACTCAAGTTGGCTGTTTACGCTAATCAGCATTCAGTTTTCATCTTTCTGATGTTAAAACGAGTTTAAACGATCATGCAATCCTAGTACCAACGAGTAATAGGATATTAACTCATCAATTTTCATCTAGCATATTAAAAATCACAACAAACCCTAGGTATAAAACATCATGATCATCGCTAAACGCAGCTTTAACACATAATAATCATAACTAACCTTGAGTAGAGATTAATGGAACAAGAGGAAGGATTAGAGGATAATCTATGAAGGGGGGGGGGGGGGGCTGCCTTCTCTTCTGCCATCGCATAACACCAAGGGGTCTAGGGTTTTTTTTTTTAGTATGTGGGCAGAGAAGAGGGTTTTGTCGGGTTGGGTTGGGCCGAGATTTAATGGAGAGGTGGGCTTCGGTTTTTGGGTCTTTAGCTAATGGGTTAGATAGTCTTTAGTATTCTCAAAATAACATATTAGAATGTTTCGGTTTCGGGTTTCGGTTTCACGTAATTCACATAATATTGTTTAGGTTACGAGGGTCGTGTATTACGCTAATAAAATACAAACGAGTATCACGCCTCTAAAGTATCCACAACACACATATTTTATAATAACCACCTAAACTAAAGTATAACTGTAACGAGAACTGAACCAGAAAAATACCTGATTTTCCGGGATGTTACATTATCCCCAAGTTGAAAGAATTTTCGTCCCGAAAATTTGATAAGCAGTCTCAGAGGAGTGAGGTGATAGATCAAGATGATTGTGGATTTTGTGAAGGTGTCACATCATCCCCAACTTGAAAGGGAATTTTGTCCCGAAATTCACCAGTCGCATCAGTAGTTGATTCAGCAGTTTTGAACAATTGAGGATACTTGAGCTTCATCTGATCCTCGCGTTCCCACGTGAACTCCGGTCCACGTCTCGAGTTCCAACGAACTCTCACGATTGGGATTCGACTGTGCTTACGAACCTTAACTTCCCGATCCATAATTTCAATAGGTTCTTCAACAAATTGCAACTTATCGTCGATTTTCAGTTCTTGCAACGATACTACAAGTGTTTCATCGGACAAATACTTCTTTAGGTTAGAGATATGAAAGACATCGTGGATGTTACCCAATTCATCAGGTAACTCAAGTTTGTAAGCCACTTTACTGATTCTTTCCAGAATTTTGAATGGCCCAACGTAACGTGGATTAAGCTTGTCGCGCTTCCCAAAGCGAACCACACACTTCGAGGGTGAGACTTTCAACATCACACGATCGCCTACAGCGAATTCCAAGGGTTTCCTACGCTTATTAGTGTAGCCTTTATCGCGATCATGTGCTGCCGCCATACGATTTCTAATCTGAACAATCTTCTCAGAGGTTTCAAGTACAAGTTCTGGGCCTGTGATTTGGCTGTCACCCACTTCAGCCCAACAAAGAGGAGACCGGCATTTCCGTCCGTACAATGCCTTGAATGGAGCTGCCTGAATACTAGAATGGTAACTGTTGTTGTAGGAAAACTCCACCAACGGTAGGTGTCTTTCCCAACATTTACAAAAATCGATCACACATGCTCGCAGCATGTCTTCAAGTATCTGGATGGTTCGCTCACATTGACCATCCGTCTGAGGGTGATAAGTAGTGCTCATGTCAAGACGTGAGCCAAATGATTTATGCATCGCTTGCCCCAAATAAGATATGAATCGCGGATCACGATCCGAGATGATAGAGGTTGGCACCCTGTGCCTAGAAACCACCTCTTTCAAGTAAATACCAGCAAGCTACGAAAACTTGTCAGTTTCCTTGATCGCAAGGAAGTGTGCAAACTTCGTGAGATGGTCAACGATCACCCAAATGGTATCATTTCTGTTTTGAGTTCTTGGCAGCCCGGTGACAAAGTCCATAGCAATCGGTTCCCACTTCCACATGGGTATTTCTGGTTGCTGAAGCAATCCAGACGGTTTTTGATATTCCACCTTGACTTTCGCACAAGTCAAATATTTGCTCACGTATGTCGCTATGTGGGTTTTCATGCCTGGCCACCAGTACAAGGTCTTTAGATCCTGATACATCTTATCAGAACCCGGATGAACATAGTATCGAGACTTGGGTGTGCTTCATCCATCACAAACTCTCTAAGGTTACCAAAGGAAGGAATGCATGTTCGCTCCATGAAATAACGAATACCATCAGGTTTTTCTGTGAGTTGTTTTTCCATGCCCCGCAGAGATTCGGCTTTAAGGTTTTCTTCTTTCAACGCTTCAGTTTGGGCAGAACGGATCTGGTCAGGGTGGCTGGAGTGAATGGTGAGCTACAAAGCTTGAACACGTTTAGGTTTCGTTTCCTTTCGACTAAGGGCATCAACTACAACGTTGGCTTTGCCCGGATGATATTTGATTTCACAGTCGTAATCATTCAGGACTTCCACCCAGTGACGCTGTCGAATATTCAGCTACATCTGGTCAAAGATGTGCTGAAGGCTCTTCTGGTCGGTATAAATAGTGCATTTAGTACCGTACAAGTAATGCCTCCAAATTTGTAGTGCAAAGACCACGGCTCCCGACTCTAAGTCGTGAGTCGTGTAATTCTTCTCGTGGACCTTCAACTGTCGAGAAGCATATGCAATCACCTTCTCGCGCTGCATCAGGACACAACCGAGACCCTGAATAGAAGCCTCACAGTACACTACAAAACCATCTGTCCCATCGGGTAAGGACAATATGGGTGCACTGCAGAGTTTTTGCTTTAGAAGTTGGAAGGCGTCTTCTTGTTTTGTTCCCCAAGAATATACAATACCTTTCTGTGTTAACGTGGTAAGAGGTTAAGCGATCTTCGAGACCCCCTTGATGAATCTTCGATAGTATCCAGTGAGACCAAGAAATTGCCGCACCTCCGAAGGATTCTTTGGTGCAGCCCAATTTCTGATAGAATCGATTTTAGCGGGATCCATATGTATTCCCCGCTCGTTAACTATGTGACCAAGGAAGTGTACTTCTCGAATCCAGAAGTTGCACTTGGAGAATTTCGCGTAAAGTTGCTCCTTCCTCAGGAGCTCCAAGATAAGACGCAAGTGCCTCTCGTAGTCCTCCTTGCTCTTAGAGTATATCAGAATTTCATCAATAAATACGATGAAGAAATCGTCAAGATATGGTTTGCACACACGGTTCATGAGGTCTTTGAAGACCGCTGGTGCGTTGGTTAACCCGAATGGCATGACCAAAAAATCGTAATGGCCGTACCGCGTTCGGAAAGCTATTTTGGGAACATCCTCCTCTTGGACTCTCATCTGATGATAGCCCGACCTTAGATCAATTTTCGATTAGAAGCTTGACCCTTGCAGCTGGTCAAACAGATCATCGATGCGGGGTAAAGGATAACGGTTCTTGACTGTCATCTTGTTGAGTTCACAGTAGTCAATACACAAGCGAAAAGAATCGTCTTTCTTCTTCACGAATAGCACTGGGGCTCCCCAAGGCGAAGAGCTAGGTCGGATAAAGCCTCTATCCAACAGTTCTTGGAGTTAATTAGATACTTCTTGCAACTCCCCTGGTGCAAGACGATAAGGAGCATGAGCAATCGGGGCTGCTCTGGGTGTAAGATCAATCTAAAACTCCACCTGACGGTGTGGAGGTAGACCTGGAAGTTCCTCGGGAAAAACGTCACGAAACTCACAGACAACTGGTAAATCCTCAATTCTCTTTTCCTCGGGCTGAGTATCAGTAACAAGCGCAAGAATGGCAGGGTAGCCCTTGCGCAAACACTTCTGGGCTTTCATAGCAGAAATGATGCCAACTGCCACACCACTTCGATGACCCTGAATAGACACCGGTTCTCCACTAGAGAGAGGTATGCGTATGATCTTCTCTTTACAAAGTATATTGGCTCGGTGTTTGAACAACCAGTCCATACCAACGACTACGTCAAAGCTACCAAGAGTGACGGGGAGAAGGTCAATGTCGAACACTTGACCAAAGAGATCGAATTTGCACCCTATTAGAACGTGTGAGGCTTCAATTGACTTACCATCAGCCAGTTCTACTACGTGTTTGGTTTTGAGAGGTGTTGGAGTTAACCCTAACTGTCGACTGAACCCCAAAGACACACAACTCCAGTCGGCACCAGAGTCGAATAATACAGAGGTGAAAATATCGTTGACAGAAAACGTACCGGTCACGACGTTACCATCGTTACTTGCATCACCAGCTCCAATTGTAAACACTCTCCCACGAGCACCATTCCCACCATTATTTCCATTGTTGTTGTTCCTCGCGTTGTTGTTGTTATCATTCTGATTCAATTGTGGGCAATCCTTCTTGAAATGCCCTTCGTTGCCACACTGGTAACATCCCTTTTGATTACCTCGGTTCTGCTGTGGTTGCTGTCTTTGTTGTTGTTGCTGGGGCTGTTACTGCATTGGGTATGGAGCTCTATAGTCTTTCGCCATGTGACCCACCTTGTCACACCTTTGACATGTTCGGGTACACGGGCCACAGTGGTGGTAGTTGCACTTGCTGCATTTCGGCTGTTTTCCCGCATAAGAGCCCGTTGTTTGACTGTTGTTCTGATTTTGGTTGACCGAAGATGACTGGCTGAAACTGCGACTGCTGTTGTTGTCAGGCTTCTTCTGCGACTTGTTTGAGTTGGTCGCCTTGTCCACATCATTCCATTTACGCTTGTTGTCAGCGGTAGGGGTAGTAGTAGTAGCAGCAGCACGTGGGGGTAGCGAGCCACGCTCCACCTCCTGGTCGGTGATCTTGTGAGCTAATCGGATGATTCGTGGTAAACTGTCAAGATTTGCTGCCGTAACCAAGCCTTTGACTTGTGGTGCCAAACCTTTGATGTACAGTTTGATTCTCCAGTGTGGTGGTCGTGATAGGTTAGGACACATGTTTGCTAGCTCATGAGATCGTTTCGTATAAGCCTCGATCTCTGACCCCCGCCATTTTCAAGTTATAGTATTCGTTCTCTAACTTTTGCACTTCATCATGAGGGAAGTACTCCTATCACATCAATTCCTTAAAATCATCCCACGTAGTAGCTTTTGCCATCTCAATGCCCAGCATCTGCACCTGAGCATTCCACCAAGTTAAGGCACCATCCTCTAAGGTGCCCGAAGCATACTCACCCTGTCCCCAACCAGACAGTTGCACATAGTAAAGACGGATTCAGCTTTTCAAACCAACGGAGTAGTCTCACTAGACCTTCGGCTCCGCTGAAAGTCTCCGGCTTACAATCCATGAATGTTTTGAATGTACACACAGGTGGATTGTTCTGGTTTTGGTTAGCAGGTTGACCTAAAACAAAGGAAAAATATGACATACGAATGAGAATCGGGTAAAACAACTAAGGATTATGTTTTTCCTGGTATGTATCGTACCAGCTTGCTGAGCTGCCAGAGCTTCAGCCACCCGTGTGTTAATCAAATCCGTCAACTCCGCCTGAGTCATCACAATGTTGCCACGTCCACCGCTGCGGCCACCATTACGTCTGCCACGTCCGTTCCTGATTCTAAATAAGAAGAATGGAAAAAGGTAAGGATCGCGATTGAGTAGAAGTCAATCAATCATCACTATGACTTCTATAGATTACAGAATTCTACCATTATGTCGGATAATGGACGGAACCCCCTTCACACTTGTTAAGCCTCACTGGGACTCACATGCACCCCACATTATTGTTATGTGTGCACCCATAATGATAATGCAGTTTGCATGTTTATCTCAGCTCCTCTTAACTCATGCTAAAAGGTTCCCCAAATTCGAGTAACAGAACGAAGGATATCACAGAACTAGGGATCACGAAAGTCTAAGGGTAGTATCACACCATCAAGCATCATATCATAAATAAGAAGCACATGGGGTCATATCGTAGTGTCAAGTATGTAGTTTCATGCAATATCGTGAGTGTGTGTACACTAGGTAGGTAATGCGTAAAGTAAACAAAAGACGAACCTTGCAATCTAGAGCTGAGTTTCATGGTCGTTTTCAGTACTGTTAGGTTATAGTCTGGTTTTATGAAAACGTTTTAAAACCTAGTTCACTATAACCAGTGGCTCTGATACCAAACTGTCACACCCCCAAAAATACCACCAGCGGGAAACCCCGCGAGGCGTGTGATGTACCAGGATCTACCACTAATCACATTAAACCATAAGTAAAAATAGAAATTTCCATTAAATGAGATTAGTAATATCCAAACATCAGTTTTGAAAATCAAACGTACTCAGCGGAAGCTTTAAATATTGTTCAATAAGTTTAACATATAAAGTTTAGAAAACAATCCAACTTGGAGTGTCTATCTAATCGCCACGACCCATGACTACTCCAGCTTCCCAGATAGCAAGTCCCATATCAGTGTACCAAATGGCCTGCAAGCATGCAAAAAAAGTGTATCAGCATAAAGCTGGCGAGTTCACAGTTTTGTTAAACGTTCGGTTACCAAGTGTTCGTTTTAAGATATGTTGATAATAACTCGATACTGCAAACGGCTGTTTATTTTCCCTTCCCCAATGCTCTATCAAACATTGGTCATGAGGTGAAGGTCATTAATTCATGCCCGTCCTATCCAGGTACCTCGTGAGGGTGCCAAACCTAATAGCGCTATCAACTAATAACCGCGTTGCCCTACAAGCAACTAGTTCGGTAGTAAGATGGGACTTAAGTGATAGATGTGAGTGTATTATCCAACAACAACATTTACGGAAATCCTCCTCATATCCCATACAGGGATATGGGTTTGTAAAGTATCCCCTACAGGGATGCAAGTTGGTTTGTTTGTTCCTACTGGATGCATGCTTGTAAAGAAAGTAGTGAACTCACCTTTGATTGCTCGGTTAGACTTTTAAAATGATTAGGAGTTGAGGTAGGTCAATCACATCCTAATACGATTACCATTGAGTTTATTAGTGTGTCATGTAAGGCACGAAACTCATACACGTATCTAACACATATCATGCAAACACGTTGACAACTTACATACATATACATATTCCACATATAATCACTTGTGATCATAGCACACCATGACTCACATAACATTTTCATTGACATAAAGCAGGTTTGATCATTCTCAGATAGCACAAACAACCATTTAGATACACACATAACAACTTATTACGTTTCAGCTTTGAAATCAAGAACTGGGTTGTCTTCGGGTATTTTTATAAAATAGTTGCCCTATTCCAAAAATTCCAAATAATTTACAGGAGGTTCTAAGTGGTCCGCGTCACTTTGTGTAAAAATCTCAAGACCTAAATCATTACCAATTATTTATTAAAAATAATCTACTAGGCTGCAGTCAGATTCGTCACTTTCTGATTGCAGTCCACGAAAATATTTATTTAAAAATCAACATGTCCGATTGGCAAAATTCCAGTGGGAGATTTTCGGCAACATCCGTGCCCAACTACTGTACGAATTTCAAGACCTAAATCTGTCCAGTTTACAGGATATAATGGAAAACATAACATGTAATTTCTGCAGAAAAAACGTAGCTTTAGCTGCTGTACAGAAAAGCTCTTTAAAAATAGTAAACGACCTCAGAAAAATGCGATTCCAGCGCCATTTGAAGCGTTTTTCAAAAACTTACGTTTTAGATTTCAGAAAATCAATTTTTCGATATGTAACGACCCGTTTACAGCCAACTGAAGTTGGCTGTTTACGCTAATCAGCATTCAGTTTTCATCTTCCTGATTTAAAACGAGTTTAAACGATCATGCAATCCTAGTGCCAACGACTAATAGCAAATTAACTCATCAATTATCATCTAGCATATTAAAAATCACAACAAACCCTAGGTATAAAACATCATGATCATCGTAAAATGCAGCTTTAACACATAATAATCATAACTAACCTTGAGTAGAGATTAAAGGAACAAGAGGAAGGATTAGAGGATAATCGATGAAGGGGGGGCTGCCTTCTCTTCTGCCATCACACAACACCAAGGGGTCTAGGTTTTTTTTTTGAACTTGTTCTCATGCAACAACAATATACTTAATTATAAAATCACAAGGGAAAGGGGGGGTGTGGGTGGTTTCGGTATGTGGGCCGAGAAGAGGGTTTGGTCGGGCTGGGTTGGGCCGAGAATTAATGGAGAGGTGGGCTTCGGTTTTTGGGTCGTTAGCTAATGGGTTAGATAGTTGTTAGGTTTTCGCAAAAAAACATTTTACAATGTTTCGGTTTCGGGTTTCGGTTTCACGTAATTCACATAATATTGTTTAGGTTACGAGGGTCGAGTATTACGCTAATAAAATACAAACGAGTATCATGCCACTAAAGTATCCGCAACACACATATTTTATAGTAACCAACCAAACAAAAGTATAACCGTAACGAGAACTGAACCAGAAAGATACATGATTTTCCGGGATGTCACAAATCTTTACTTCAATTCCATATAGAACAATCTGAATTCAACATCAGTTATTTCTGTTTTACTCTCGTTTTTAAAGCATAGGTACAAATCCGACAAACTTTTGCAATTCTCCAATAGCGATTACCAACAAAAAGATCTTGCTAGACTACACCTCCGTTGCCAATCCCCATACGGACTTGTTGTGGCTTCTTCCCAAATTGATTTCATAGTCCATAGATTCCGATGAGTATTCAAATTTTACGTTCTACTACATAACCCTTTAAAACTCCTCTTAAAGAGCACATTTAGTCTTTCTATCCCTTACGAAGCTTCGAAAAGCTTTTGGCCTTCAACTGAGCACCGTATCGCCACAACCCAATGCTCCGAAAAACTTGTTCATTTGTAAACGAACTAATTATAAAAGGAGGTGTAACATAGAGGAGATGAACTACACGTTCTTGTGAAGAAGAAAGGTACCTCATCGCCCAGTTCCTACTTCCTATTTACCGGCGAGGAGAACACACATTTTCCAGAGGGTATGTATATGACGGTAAAGAAGATGTGGTGGTGATGGTGGGTTGAAGGTTGTTACACCCCAACTGATGGCGAAAACATCGGGGTATGGCACTGAGCGAAACTGATTGTCCATGAGTATCCATAACAACTATTCATTATCAGATAATTAAACGTCATGTCCCATACCACAACATATCCAAATAAAAAAACAGTTATTACAAATAATTGTCTCAAAAACAAATACTGTTCCGACGACTCAGATTTAAGCGTGACATAGCTAGACCCCTAGATTCACCAAAGCACAACAATTCCTAGCATCTTAAACACCTGCCACATACGTTAAAATAAAAGTCAATACACATAGTGTAAAGGTGAGCATACAAGTTTAACAGTATAATAGAGTTCGAAATCGTTTACGCATAACCAGGATGTAACATGTAGCAAGTGAAAGCTAGTAGGTTATCGACAGAGAAATATGCACAGACGTGACTGCGAGTTGTAGAATGCGCAACACATATCCCCACTAGGACACGTGAAGTAAAGCCCTTAACAACCCCTGTCCACGACAGGTGCTGAGTCCAAACTATAGTACTATCGTTGCTAAGGTGTCAGGAAACAATCACTGTGTTAACATAACATACAAGCATTCATCGAATAACACGTAACATGCATTAACGGTCAGCGTATATATAGTGTTTGCGTTGTGTATCGATTGTGATTTGAATAAGTAACGTATGTAACACCCAAAAGTGCGTAAAGCAAAAAGGGATCGGGTATACTCACAGATTGTGTTTAACAAGTAAACACTCTCTTGGATTGAAGGGAGCGCTGAGAGAGATTAGCCTGAAAAGTTAACGATAGCATAAGCGAAGAGCGGCGCGTGAAATGGTGCAAAGTGTCTAAGTGTCGGATGGTAATCCAATCGGATGGCAATCCGATCGGTTGGCGATTAGATCGGATGTCAATCCGTTCGGATGGTCATCCGATCGAATGGCCATTTGATTGGATTGACATTCGTTTGGTAAGGATGTGTTTGTGTATGATGGCTTTGAAGTTTTCGTTGTAGCATTTTGAAAATAGAGAAGTATCTCTACCTTTCAGGTCGATCAATCGAACGGTCATTCGATCGGATAGCAATCCGATTGGTAGGACACTTAGTGAGAACAAGTTCACAGCAAGTTTGTCACTCGATCGGATAGCAATCCGATCGGGTGGTAATCCGTTAGTTACTGATGATCTTTGAAATTTGAAAATGTTTAAGTGTCTAAGTTCCAAAAGTCAAATGATCGGATGGTCGTTCGATCGGATGGCTATCGATTGGACGGTAATCCGTTCGACGTTCAGATCTTTGGAAGTTTGAAGAAAAGTTTAAGTGTGAATCAAGGTGCAATAAAATCGGATTGCGGTTCGATCGGATGGCAATCCAATCGGATGGCGATCCGTCCCGCGATCTGATCTTTTTGCAACTTGAAAAGTTGTTAAGTTTTGAAGGTTTTGCGATTTGATCGAGATGGTTTGACAACGTATTAGAAAACAGAAACCCCATCATGACCCAAGTTATCTGATTGAACAGGAATCACCCAAATCTGACCAGTTTACTGGTTCCTGACGGTTGTTCATGTTTAACCCGAAATCGGTTGTCTCTTTGATAGAAACCAGATCTTGAACCAACATGTAACACCCATCAAATTTCACTAGATTTTATAAATATAGATTATACCATTGTAAATAAAACTTACTATATCAACATAAAAATTTATAAAAGAGGTTCATTAGTAACATAAACTTTAGTCAAACCCGACTAAGTAAAACATTACAAAAGTTGTTTAGCAATCATTTACAACCCATAACCCAAGTCTAGTAAAGATTTAAAACATTGCGGAAGCTTGAAAGTAGTGTTCGGTTCATCAAAAGTTTGCTCGACCGTCTTCCGGTTAGTTTCCTTCATTACCTAAGATCAAACCCCAACAAAAGTTAGTTTTGATCAAATTACAAGAGTTATAATTAAGTTCCATGCATCAACATAAAAAAAAATAAAAAAAATCCGGAACAAGGCCGTCGCGTGACGCTAAGGGGGCTCGCGCGACGCCTAGCCCCTAAATTCACAGAAATGTTTATTTTCTGATGCTGCACATTCCCAGTTCCAAGTTCAATCAAATTCCAACTTTAAATAGCCATAACTTTTGACTCGTAAGTCCGTTTTAAGTGATTTTTCTTCCTATGTGTCTGTAAATTCATTACCGACATAACTATTATAAATTTGATGCCCAAAATTTATTTTACGGGCCGAAAGACCATATGTCACAATGTAATTATTCGACCCATTCTAACCTTACACAATTTACAATCATTTGACTAATGAACCTATGGCGCCTTATGCCCAACATCCGGGGCTTATTATCACCCGCATTTCTTACCAACTTGTCGGTTTAATGCCTTTGTGATTATTATCGCCATTGTCGACTACTAGAACGTTTAAAGCTACAATTTTTCACACTAATAGATCCATTGGCTCATCTTGTGGAACCATCCACTTATGATGACTACCAATTAGGTTCGTTTACTATACTAAGTTTATCAAATTCACATTTTCAACCATAATCGATATAAATTCTATCAATAACACATAGTTTATCCATATTTCAATAAATGTAACGGATCAAGTTACATACCTTAGCGTACGCCCTTCAACCGCGAATCACCACCGGCTTGTCCACTCGACGTTCCGGTATCTTTTCCTATAGAGTTCAATTCAAGACATGTTTAGAACTCTCTTTAGACCTCACTTCGCATAATATACCGAAACATCATAATTATGCGTTAAAGCTTTAAATTTCTATTTTTAAGCCTTCTTTGAGGCATTTTCACAAACACCTTAAAGGTAGATTTATCACAAGATTATATGACAAGTTTCTAGCTTATCATTTAGCCCTAATTTCACTTCAATCAACATTTTACATGATTGTTAGCTTCTAGATTTCTGAATTCACTTCCAAATCGTCAAATTACACAAAATCAACACCCCATATCCTAGTATTTATCAATCCACTCATAACCCATTAATCACATACAATGGTGTTCATGGATTCACCAAAATTTCCTATGATTTCAACTTCTATTGGTCTAGGGTTTGTTCCTAGACACTATAGTTGTTCCTTAATCATCATAACATATACATGCAACCCTAAATTCAGATTTTTCCCAATTTCATGAGAATTTCAAGTTAAGAATTTTCACTAAATTTTACATACCTTGTAATCCCCTTGCGATGAGGATCACGATTCTAAGCTCGGATTTTCGTTTGGACCAGATTTGCTCCTTCAATTTGAGAGTTTTAGTGAAATTCTTGGTTTTTGAAGGTGGGTGTCGCCCCCTTTGTTGTTCTGGTCGACCAGACCCCCACAATGGGGTGTTTGGTTTGTGTTTTATTTGTTTAACATAATTCAAGTTTCAATTTTAACAACCTACACCCCTCCACTATGATCAATATGTAAATTGGTTGCTTTTTAACCTATTATAGATTATTTCTAGACTTTTAACCAACTAGGTTAAAATTCTTAGTTAGTTAATTCTCGTCTATTTATACTTTATAGTTCCAATATAAAGTTTTATATTTTCGGGGTGTTACAAGTCCACCCCCCTTAAAAGGGTTTCGTCCCCGAAACCGAAGTACGTACCAAATAATGTAGGGTGAAGACGTCGCATCTCCTCTTCGGACTCCCATGTAGTGTCCGAACCTTTCCTATGCTCCCATTTGACTTTGACTTGGTCAATTTGTTTATTTCGTAAATGTTTGACCTTTCGATCTAAAATCTCCACCGGTCTCACCGCATAATTCAGACTATTATCCACTTCGATATCATCGTAATGGATATAGGCCGTTTCGTCTGCTAGGCACTTTCTTAATTGTGACACGTGGAACGTGCCATGGATTCCGCTTAGCTCCTCCGGTAATTCAAGACGGTAAGCTACCTTGCCAACTCTCCCGATAATTTTAAATGGCCCAATAAACCTAGGGCTTAACTTCCCCCTTTTTCTGAATCTAATAACGCCCTTCCATAGGGAAACTTTTAGCATGACCATGTCACCAACCTTGAATTCGATTGGCCTTTTCCTTTTATCAGCATACGACTTTTGCCTGTCTTGAGCCGCTTTCAAGTGTGCCCGAACTATATCGATCTTTTCATTCGTGGCTCGTACTATATCTTGGTGGGCGAGTTCACGTGGACCCACTTCACCCCAACATACCGGGGTTCGACACTTCCTACCGTAAA
The DNA here is from genome assembly GCA_030545235.1 of Helianthus tuberosus. Taxonomy (NCBI): domain Eukaryota; kingdom Viridiplantae; phylum Streptophyta; class Magnoliopsida; order Asterales; family Asteraceae; genus Helianthus; species Helianthus tuberosus. The sequence continues at coordinate 92,992,740 of CM060452.1, forward strand.
GCATTTCGTATGGTGCCATCTTAATACTAGATTGGTAACTGTTGTTATACGAAAACTCGACTAACGGTAGGTGAACATCCCAACTGCCTCCAATGTCGATTATACACGCCCGTAGCATGTCCCCCAATGTTTGTATCATTCTTTCACTTTGTCCATCCGTTTGAGGATGGTACGCAATGCTAATGAACAATTTGGTCCCCATTTGCTCTTGGAAATCTCGCCAGAAATTCGAAGTAAACCGGGTATCCCTATCAGACACGATGGACACCGGCACCCCATGACGTGCTATAATTTCATTGGTATAAACTTCTGACATCTTTTCTGACGTATAAGTCTCACGAATCGGAATGAAGTGAGCACTTTTCGTCAATCTATCCACCGCTACCCATATGGCCTCAAAACCACGATTCGTCTTAGGCAACTTGGTTAACAGGTCCATTGTAATATGTTCCCATTTCCAAACCGGAATTTCTAACGGTTGGAGTTTGCCGTATGGTTTCTGGTGCTCCGCCTTGACTTGTAAACATGTCAAGCATTTTTCCACATACTTCGCCACGTCCCTCTTCATTCCGGGCCACCAATAATTTTGTTTCAAATCATTGTACATCTTGGTCGCACCCGGATGAATTGAATAACGGGATTTATGAGCTTCATTAAGTAGAAGCGCCTTCACTCCACAGGTATGTGGGACCCATATCCTTTCGGATCGAGTCTTCAACCCGTGATTCCCATCCGACAAATATTTCAATTGACCGATTATTCTTTCTTTCTTCCAATTCTCTTCTTTCATTGCTTCGAATTGCGCCTCTCGAATACGTTCAAGTATACCTGAGGTCACCACGAGTTGCATCGATCTTACTCGTATTGGGACGTAGTCTGCTTTTCTGCTTAGAGCATCCGCCACTACATTAGCCTTTCCGGGGTGGTAATGTATTTCACAATCGAAGTCTTTCACCGTTTCTAGCCATCTTCTTTGTCGCATATTTAACTCCTTCTGATCGAAGAAGTATTTTAAGCTCTTGTGATCAGTGAATATGGTGCACTTTACCCCATATAAGTAATGCCTCCATATTTTTAAGGCAAATACCACCGCAGCCAACTCAAGATCATGCGTGGGATATTTCTTCTCGTGTATCTTCAGTTGTCTCGAGGCATAAGCTATAACTTTGCCCCGTTGCATCAAAACACAACCGAGCCCCGATAGTGAAGCATCAGAATAAACCACCATGTCTTCGACTCCGTCCGGCAATGTCAGTACCGGAGCTTGAGTTAACTTCTCTTTTAGTGTTTGAAACGCCCTTTCTTGATCTACACCCCAAATGAACTTTTCTTTCTTCCGGGTTAATTTTGTTAGTGGTGACGCAATCTTGGAGAAATCTTGAATGAATCTCCTATAGTATCCCGCAAGTCCCAAAAAGCTTCTAATTTCTGAAGGGTTCTTCGGGGAATTCCATTTTGACACAGCCTCTATCTTTGACGGATCCACCAAAACTCCGTCGGCACCTATGACATGGCCAAGAAATTGTACCTCTCGTAGCCAAAAGGCACATTTAGAGAATTTTGCATACAACTTCTCTCGTCTAAGTGTCTCTAACACTTCTTGTAAGTGGTGTGCGTGTTCAGCTTCACTTTTCGAATACACCAAGATATCACCGATAAACACGATGACCGGCCTGTCCAACATTGGCTTGCAAACCCGGTTCATGAGGTCCATGAAAGCTGCGGGTGCGTTTGTTAGTCCAAATGACATCACGAGGAATTCGTAATGTCCGTATCTCGTGCGAAAAGCTGTCTTCGGCACATCTTCTTCTTTGACCTTTAGTTGGTGATACCCCGATCTAAGGTCAATTTTTGAAAACCAGTTCGCACCTTGTAGTTGGTCGAATAAATCATCTATCCTCGGGAGTGGGTATCAGTTCTTTACCGTGAGTTTGTTTAACTCCCGGTAATCGATACACATGCGCATGCTCCCGTCTTTCTTTCTTACGAACAACACCGGTGCGCCCCAAGGAGACACCCTCGGCCTTATGAATCCCTTGTCAAGCAGATCTTTAAAAATAGTAAACGACCTCAGAAAAATGCGATTTCAGCGCCATTTGAAGCGTTTTTCAAAAACTTACGTTTTAGATTTCAGAAAATCAATTTTTCGATATGTAACGACCCGTTTACAGCCAACTGAAGTTGGCTATTTACGTTAATCAGCATTCAGTTTTCATCTTCCTGATTTAAAACGAGTTTAAACGATCATGCAATCCTAGTGCCAACGACTAATAGCAAATTAACTCATCAATTATCATCTAGCATATTAAAAATCACAACAAACCCTAGGTATAAAACATCATGATCATCGTAAAATGCAGCTTTAACACATAATAATCATAACTAACCTTGAGTAGAGATTAAAGGAACAAGAGGAAGGATTAGAGGATAATCGATGAAGGGGGGGCTGCCTTCTCTTCTGCCATCACACAACACCAAGGGGTCTAGGGTTTTTTTTTGAACTTGTTCTCATGCAACAACAATATACGTAATTATAAAATCACAAGGGAAAGGGGGGTGTGGGTGGTTTCGGTATGTGGGCCGAGAAGAGGGTTTGGTCGGGTTGGGTTGGGCCGAGAATTAATGGAGAGGTGGGCTTCGGTTTTTGGGTCGTTAGCTAATGGGTTAGATAGTTGTTAGGTTTTCGCAAAAAAAACATATTACAATGTTTCGGTTTCGGGTTTCGGTTTCACGTAATTCACATAATATTGTTTAGGTTACGAGGGTCGAGTATTACGCTAATAAAATACAAACGAGTATCATGCCACTAAAGTATCCGCAACACACATATTTTATAATAACCAACCAAACAAAAGTATAACCGTAACGAGAACTGAACCCGAAAGATACCTGATTTTCCGGGATGTCACAAATCTTTACTTCAATTCCATATAGAACAATCTGAATTCAACATCAGTTGTTTCTGTTTTACTCTCGTTTTGAAGGCATAGGTACAAATCCGACAAACTTTTGCAATTCTCCAATAGCGATTACCAACAAAAAGATCTTGCTAGACTACACCTCCGTTGCCAATCCCCATACGGACTTGTTGTGGCTTCTTCCCAAATTGATTTCATAGTCCATAGATTCCGATGAGTATTCAAATTTTACGATCTACTACATAACCCTTTAAAACTCCTCTTAAAGAGCACATTTAGTCTTTCTATCCCTTACGAAGCTTCGAAAAGCTTTTGGCCTTCAACTGAGCACCGTATCGCCACAACCCAATGCTCCGAAAAACTTGTTCATTTGTCAACGAACTAATTATAAAAGGAGGTGTAACATAGAGGAGATGAACTACACGTTCTTGTGAAGAAGAAAGGTACCTCATCGCCCAGTTCCTACTTCCTATTTACCGGCGAGGAGAACACACATTTTCCAGAGGGTATGTATATAACGGTAAAGAAGATGTGGTGGTGATGGTGGGTTGAAGGTTGTTACACCCCAACTGATGGCGGAAACATCGGGGCATGGCACTGAGCGAAACAGATTGTCCATGAGTATCCATAACAACTATTCATTATCAGTTAATTAAACGTCATGTCCCATACCACAACATATCCAAATAAAAAAACAGTTATTACAAATAATTGTCTCAAAAACAAATACTGTTCCGACGACTCAGATTTAAGCGTGACATAGCTAGACCCCTAGCTTGATTCACCAAAGCACAACAATTCCTAGCATCTTAAACACCTGCCACATACGTTAAAATAAAAGTCAATACACATAGTGTAAAGGTGAGCATACAAGTTTAACAGTATATTAGAGTTCGAAATCGTTTACGCATAACCAGGATGTAACATGTAGCAAGTGAAAGCTAGTAGGTTATCGACAGTGAAATATGCACAGACGTGACTGCGAGTTGTAGAATGCGCAACACATATCCCCACTAGGACACGTGAAGTAAAGCCCTTAACAACCCCTGTCCACGACAGGTGCTGAGTCCAAACTATAGTACTATCGTTGCTAAGGTGTCAGGAAACAATCACTGTGTTAACATAACATACAAGCATTCATCGAATAACACGTAACATGCATTAACGGTCAGCGTATATATAGTGTTTGCATTGTGTATCGATTGTGATTTGAATAAGTAACGTATGTAACACCCAAAAGTGCGTAAAGCAAAAAGGGATCGGGTATACTCACAGATTGTGTTTAACAAGTAAACACTCTCTTGGATTGAAGGGAGCGCTGAGAGAGATTAGCCTGAAAAGTTAACGATAGCATAAGCGAAGAGCGGCGCGTGAAATGGTGCAAAGTGTCTAAGTGTCGGATGGTAATCCAATCGGATGGCAATCTGATCGGTTGGCGATTCGATCGGATGTCAATCCGTTCGGATGGTCATCCGATCGAATGGCCATTCGATTGGATTGACATTCGATTGGTAAGGATGTGTTTGTGTATGATGGCTTTGAAGTTTTCGTTGTAGCATTTTGAAAATAGAGAAGTATCTCTACCTTTCAGGTCAATCAATCGAACGGTCATTCGATCGGATAGTAATCCGATTGGTAGGACACTTAGTGAGAACAAGTTCACAGCAGGTTTGTCACTCGATCGGATAGCAATCCGATCGGGTGGTAATCCGTTAGTTACTGATGATCTTTGAAATTTGAAAATGGTTAAGTGTCTAATTTCCAAAAGTCAAATGATCGGATGGTCGGATGGCTATCGGATCGGACGGTAATCCGTTCGACGTTCTGATCTTTGGAAGTTTGAAGAAAAGTTTAAGTGTGAATCAAGGTGCAATCAAATTGGATTTCGGTTCGATCGGATGGCAATCCTATCGGATGGCGATCCGTCCCGCGATCTGATCTTTTTGCAACTTGAAAAGTTGTTAAGTTTTGAAGGTTTTGCGATTTGATCGAGACGGTTTGACAACGTATTAGACAACAGAAACCCCATCATGACCCAAGTTATCTGATTGAACAGGAATCACCCAAATCTGACCAGTTTACTGGTTCCTGACGGTTGTTCAAGTTTAACCCGAAATCGGTTGTCTCTTTGATAGAAACTAGATCTTGAACCAACATGTAACACCCATCAAATTTCACTAGATTTTATAAATATAGATTATACCATTGTAAATAAAACTTACTATATCAACATAAAAATTTATAAAAGAGGTTCATTAGTAACATAAACTTCAGTCAAACCCGACTAAGTAAAACATTACAAAAGTTGTTTAGCAATCATTTACAACCCATAACCCAAGTCTAGTAAAGATTTAAAACATTGCGGAAGCTTGAAAGTAGTGTTCGGTTCATCAAAAGTTTGCTCGACCGTCTTCCGGTTAGTTTCCTTCATTACCTAAGATCAAACCCCAACAAAAGTTAGTTTTGATCAAATTACAAGAGTTATAATTAAGTTCCATGCATCAACATAAAAAAAAATAAAAAAAATCCGGAACAAGGGCGTCGCGTGACGCTAAGGGGGCTCGCGCGACACCTAGCCCCTAAATTCACAGAAATGTTTATTTTCTGATGCTGCACATTCCCAGTTCCAAGTTCAATCAAATTCCAACTTTAAATAGCCATAACTTTTGACTCGTAAGTCCGTTTTAAGTGATTTTTCTTCCTATATGTCTGTAAATTCATTACCGACATAACTATTATAAATTTGATGCCCAAAATTTATTTTACGGACCGAAAGACCATATGTCACAATGTAATTATTCGACCCATTCTAACCTTACACAATTTACAATCATTTGACTAATGAACCTATGGCGCCTTATGCCCAACATCCGGGGCTTATTATCACCCGCATTTCTTACCAACTTCTCGGTTTAATGCCTTTGTGATTATTATCGCCATTGTCGACTACTAGAACGTTTAAAGCTACAATTTTTCACACTAATAGATCCATTGGCTCATCTTGTGGAACCATCCACTTATGATGACTACCAATTAGGTTCGTTTACTATACTAAGTTTATCAAATTCACATTTTCAACCATAATCGATATAAATTCTATCAATAACACATAGTTTATCCATATTTCAACGAATGTAACGGATCAAGTTACATACCTTAGCGTACGCCCTTCAACCGCGAATCACCACCGGCTTGTCCACTCGACGTTCCGGTATCTTTTCCTATAGAGTTCAATTCAAGACATGTTTTGAACTCTCTTTAGACCTCACTTCGCATAATATACCGAAACATCATAATTATGCGTTAAAGCTTTAAATTTCTATTTTTAAGCCTTATTTGAGGCATTTTCACAAACACCTTAAAGGCAGATTTATCACAAGATTATATGACAAGTTTCTAGCTTATCATTTAGCCCTAATTTCACTTCAATCAACATTTTACATGATTGTTAGCTTCTAGATTTCTGAATTCACTTCCAAATCGTCAAATTACACAAAATCAACACCCCATATCCTAGTATTTATCAATCCACTCATAACCCATTAATCACATACAATGGTGTTCATGGATTCACCAAAATTTCCTATGATTTCAACTTCTATTGGTCTAGGGTTTGTTCCTAGACACTATAGTTGTTCCTTAATCATCATAACATATACATGCAACCCTAAATTCAGATTTTTCCCAATTTCATGAGAATTTCAAGTTAAGAATTTTCACTAAATTTTACATACCTTGTAATCCCCTTGCGATGAGGATCACGATTCTAAGCTCGGATTTTCGTTTGGACCAGATTTGCTCCTTCAATTTGAGAGTTTTAGTGAAATTCTTGGTTTTTGAAGGTGGGTGTCGCCCCCTTTGTTGTTCTGGTCGACCAGACCCCACAATGGGGTGTTTGGTTTGTGTTTTATTTGTTTAACATAATTCAAGTTTCAATTTTAACAACCTACACCCCTCCACTATGATCAATATGTAAATTGGTTGCTTTTTAACCTATTATAGATTATTTCTAGACTTTTAACCAACTAGGTTAAAATTCTTAGTTAGTTAATTCTCGTCTATTTATACTTTATAGTTCCAATATAAAGTTTTATATTTTCGGGGTGTTACAAGTCCACCCCCCTTAAAAGGGTTTCGTCCCCGAAACCGAAGTACGTACCAAATAATGTAGGGTGAAGACGTCGCATCTCCTCTTCGGACTCCCATGTAGTGTCCGAACCTTTCCTATGCTCCCATTTGACTTTGACTTGGTCAATTTGTTTATTTCGTAAATGTTTGACCTTTCGATCTAAAATCTCCACCGGTCTCACCGCATAATTCAGACTATTATCCACTTCGATATCATCGTAATGGATATAGGCCGTTTCATCTGCTAGGCACTTTCTTAATTGTGACACGTGGAACGTGCCATGGATTCCGCTTAGCTCCTCCGGTAATTCAAGACGGTAAGCTACCTTGCCAACTCTCTCAATAATTTTAAATGGCCCAATAAACCTCGGGCTTAACTTCCCCCTTTTTCTGAATCTAATAACGCCCTTCCATGGGGAAACTTTTAGCATGACCATGTCACCAACCTGGAATTCGATTGGCCTTTTCCTTTTATCAGCATACGACTTTTGCCTGTCTTGAGCCGCTTTCAAGTGTACCCGAACTATATCGATCTTTTCATTCGTGGCTCGTACTATATCTTGGTGGGCGAGTTCACGTGGACCTACTTCACCCCAACATACCGGGGTTCGACACTTCCTACCGTAAAGCATTTCGTATGGTGCCATCTTAATACTAGATTGGTAACTGTTGTTATACGAAAACTCGACTAACGGTAGGTGAACATCCCAACTGCCTCCAAAGTCTATTATACACGCCTGTAGCATGTCCCCCAATGTTTGTATCATTCTTTCACTTTGTCCATCCGTTTGAGGATGGTACGCAGTGCTAATGAACAATTTGGTCCCCATTTGCTCTTGGAAATCTCGCCAGAAATTCGAAGTAAACCGGGTATCCCTATCAGACACGATGGACACCGGCACCCCATGACATGCTATGATTTCATTGGTATAAACTTCTGACATCTTTTCTGACGTATAAGTCTCACGAATCGGAATGAAGTGAGCACTTTTCGTCAATCTATCCACCACTACCCATATGGCATCAAAACCACAATTCGTCTTAGGCAACTTGGTTAACAGGTCCATTGTAATATGTTCCCATTTCCAAACCGGAATTTCTAACGGTTGGAGTTTGCCGTATGGTTTCTGGTGCTCCGCCTTGACTTGTAAACATGTCAAGCATTTTTCCACATACTTCGCCACGTCCCTCTTCATTCCGGGCCACCAATAATTTTGTTTCAAATCATTGTACATCTTGGTCGCACCCAGATGAATTGAATAACGGGATTTATGAGCTTCATTAAGTAGAAGCGCCTTCACTCCACAGGTATGTGGGACCCATATCCTTTCGGATCGAGTCTTCAACCCGTGATTCCCATCCGACAAATATTTCAATTGACCGATTATTCTTTCTTTCTTCCAATTCTCTTCTTTCATTGCTTCGAATTGAGCCTCTCGAATACGTTCAAGTATACCTGAGGTCACCACGAGTTGCATCGATCTTACTCGTATTGGGACGTAGTCTGCTTTTCTGCTTAGAGCATCCGCCACTACATTAGCCTTTCCGGGGTGGTAATGTATTTCACAATCGAAGTCTTTCACCGTTTCTAGCCATCTTCTTTGTCGCATATTTAACTCCTTCTGATCGAAGAAGTATTTTAAGCTCTTGTGATCAGTGAATATGGTGCACTTTACCCCATATAAGTAATGCCTCCATATTTTTAAGGCAAATACCACCGCAGCCAACTCAAGATCATGCGTGGGATATTTCTTCTCGTGTATCTTCAGTTGTCTCGAGGCATAAGCTATAACTTTGCCCCGTTGCATCAAAACACAACCGAGCCCCGATAGTGAAGCATCAGAATAAACCACCATGTCTTCGACTCCGTCCGGCAATGTCAGTACCGGAGCTTGAGTTAACTTCTCTTTTAGTGTTTGAAACGCCCTTTCTTGATCTACACCCCAAATGAACTTTTCTTTCTTCCGGGTTAATTTTGTTAGTGGTGACGCAATCTTGGAGAAATCTTGAATGAATCTCCTATAGTATCCCGCAAGTCCCAAAAAGCTTCTAATTTCTGAAAGGTTCTTCGGGGAATTCCATTTTGACACATCCTCTATCTTTGACGGATCCACCAAAACTCCGTCGGCACTTATGACATGGCCAAGAAATTGTACCTCTCGTAGCCAAAAGGCACATTTAGAGAATTTTGCATACAACTTCTCTCGTCTAAGTGTCTCTAACACTTCTTGTAAGTGGTGTGCGTGTTCAGCTTCACTTTTCGAATACACCAAGATATCATCGATAAACACGATGACCGACCTGTCCAACATTGGCTTGCAAACCCGGTTCATGAGGTCCATGAAAGCTGCGGGTGCGTTTGTTAGTCCAAATGACATCACGAGGAATTCGTAATGTCCGTATCTCGTGCGAAAAGCTGTCTTCGGCACATCTTCTTCTTTGACCTTTAGTTGGTGATACCCCGATCTAAGGTCAATTTTTGAAAACCAGTTCGCACCTTGTAGTTGGTCGAATAAATCATCTATCCTCGGGAGTGGGTATCGGTTCTTTACCGTGAGTTTGTTTAACTCCCGGTAATCGATACACATGCGCATGCTCCCGTCTTTCTTTCTTACGAACAACACCGGTGCGCCCCAAGGAGACACACTCGGCCTTATGAATCCCTTGTCAAGCAGATCTTGGATTTGAGACATCAACTCTTGTAATTCCGACGGTGCAAGTCGGTACGGGGCTTTCGCTACGGGTTTCGCGTCCGGAATCAATTCGATCCCAAACTCTATTTCCCGTTCAGGCGGTATCCCCGGTAAATCCTCCGGAAACACATCTTCATAATCTCGTACTACCGGTACATCTCCAATCTTTCGTGATTCTTTTTCTGGTTCATTAGCGTATATCATGAATGCCTTACATCCTCGCTTCATAAGCTTGTGAGCTTTCAACATTGAGCATACTATGGGGTTGCCTCCTTTTTCGCCATAAATGGTGACGTGTTTCCCGCTCGGAGATGTTAGTTTTATCTCTTTACGAAAACACACGATCTTTGCATGGTGTTGATATAGCCAATCCATCCCAACGACTACTTGAAATTCTCCCATTGACATCGGGATTAGGTTTATCAAATATTCTTCGTCGTCAATGCTCAGTTTACAGTTTTTACATACATCACAAACAATAAAGCTCTTGTTATTACCTATCTCTACTTCTAAGGGCACAGGTAATTTTGTTAAAACAAATGAAGGATGTCGAATAAATCCATATGAAACAAAGGATTTATTCGCACCCGTATCAAATAACACACGTGCAGGAATCGAATTTACAGCAAATATACCTGAGACCACGTCAGGTTCAACCTTTGCTTCTGCGGCGGTTAGTTGAAAAGATCTTGCCTTTGCTTTCGGGGCTTCACCTTTCGGTTCCTGCCCATCCTTCTTTCCAACCAGTTCCGGGCATTCCGACTTCTTGTGACCCGTTCGATAACAATTGTAACAAACCTTCTCCGGGCATGATATAGCCATATGTCCCGTTTTTTGCATATGGGACAAGGATTATCCTTGTAACGACATTCGCCTTTATGACCCTTTCCGCAGATTCTCCAACTTGGCGACCCTCCTTTCGTATCAAATTTCTTTGCGGTTTCGTTTGTTCGTGCCTTCTTAGTAGGGCTTGGGTTTACATCTTGTGCTTTCCGTTCACCCCGTTCAATGCTCTTTTTCAGTTCGATCTCCCTTTCCCGAGCAGCATTTATGATCTCGGTAAGGGTCTCATATTTTGAAGGGGTGATAAATTCCCTATACTCAGCACTCAACATGTTATGGTAGTAGTATATCTTTTGTTCTTCATTTGTCACTAGATCATCACAAAATTTCATCTTATCCATAAACGTTGCCGTAATCTTGTCTATGGTCTCATTTTTGTGCCTAAGTTGCATGAACTCCTCCTTGATTTTATTCATAACCGCCTTGGGGCTATGATGCTTAAGAAATGGCGTCTTGAATTCTTCCCAAGTCATGACCTTAGCAGCTTCAATACCGATCTCTCTCTTTTTGTTATCCCACCAATCTTTCGCTTGACTCCTTAGTTGACCCGTACCATAGGCTACGTAGTCTTCTTCGTCACAATGGGTTCTCTCGAATACCCCTTCGATATCACTTAGCCATCGTTGGCACACTATTGGGTCAACCTCCCCATTATATATTGGTGGTTTACAGGCCATGAATTCCTTGTATGAACAAGGCTTTCGTCCTCCATGCTTTTCCTTTGCTGAATTTGAATCATCTTCCAATTTCTTGATTCTGTCTTTTACTATTGATAAAACTGTGTTTTGAATTTTATCAATAAAGCCCGACAAACTGTTTTCAATCGCCTTTCCAACCTCTTCGGCAACCACTTCCCTCATTTGTTCGGTGACTCTTGGCACCGCATTATCATTATCTCCATCAGCCATCTATATTTCTGAAATGTTTACATAGGTTGTTAAACATTCCATTTATAACACACGCTTTACTTGTTTTGATTCAATCAAGTTCATAACTTGATTTAATCATTCTTGTTTCAATTCAATCAAGTTCATAACTTGATTTAATCATTCTTGTTTCAATTCAATCAAGTTCATAACTTGATTTAATCATTCTTGTTTCAATTCAATCAAGTTCATAACTTGATTTAATCATTCTTGTTTCATGCATTTCTTGTTTTTGAGTGAGCTTACACACTCTTTTCATGCATATTTGTTCATTTCTCATTCTTTACGTAATACATAATTTATTAACAAAATAAGTTAGTTCTTACCGGACGATCGATCAAGCTTGAACCGAACACTTTGTTAACAACCTTAGGCTCTGATTACCAACTTGTAACACCCATCAAATTTCACTAGATTTTATAAATATAGATTATACCATTGTAAATAAAACTTACTATATCAACATAAAAATTTATAAAAGAGGTTCATTAGTAACATAAACTTCAGTCAAACCCGACTAAGTAAAACATTACAAAAGTTGTTTAGCAATCATTTACAACCCATAACCCAAGTCTAGTAAAGATTTAAAACATTGCGGAAGCTTGAAAGTAGTGTTCGGTTCATCAAAAGTTTGCTCGACCGTCTTCCGGTTAGTTTCCTTCATTACCTAAGATCAAACCCCAACAAAAGTTAGTTTTGATCAAATTACAAGAGTTATAATTAAGTTCCATGCATCAACATAAAAAAAATAATTAAAAAAATCCGGAACAAGGGCGTCGCGTGACGCTAAGGGGGCTCGCGCGACGCCTAGCCCCTAAATTCACAGAAATGTTTATTTTCTGATGCTGCACATTCCCAGTTCCAAGTTCAATCAAATTCCAACTTTAAATAGCCATAACTTTTGACTCGTAAGTCCGTTTTAAGTGATTTTTCTTCCTATATGTCTGTAAATTCATTACCGACATAACTATTATAAATTTGATGCCCAAAATTTATTTTACGGACCGAAAGACCATATGTCACAATGTAATTATTCGACCCATTCTAACCTTACACAATTTACAATCATTTGACTAATGAACCTATGGCGCCTTATGCCCAACATCCGGGGCTTATTATCACCCGCATTTCTTACCAACTTCTCGGTTTAATGCCTTTGTGATTATTATCGCCATTGTCGACTACTAGAACGTTTAAAGCTACAATTTTTCACACTAATAGATCCATTGGCTCATCTTGTGGAACCATCCACTTATGATGACTACCAATTAGGTTCGTTTACTATACTAAGTTTATCAAATTCACATTTTCAACCATAATCGATATAAATTCTATCAATAACACATAGTTTATCCATATTTCAATGAATGTAACGGATCAAGTTACATACCTTAGCGTACGCCCTTCAACCGCGAATCACCACCGGCTTGTCCACTCGACGTTCCGGTATCTTTTCCTATAGAGTTCAATTCAAGACATGTTTAGAACTCTCTTTAGACCTCACTTCGCATAATATACCGAAACATCATAATTATGCGTTAAAGCTTTAAATTTCTATTTTTAAGCCTTATTTGAGGCATTTTCACAAACACCTTAAAGGCAGATTTATCACAAGATTATATGACAAGTTTCTAGCTTATCATTTAGCCCTAATTTCACTTCAATCAACATTTTACATGATTGTTAGCTTCTAGATTTCTGAATTCACTTCCAAATCGTCAAATTACACAAAATCAACACCCCATATCCTAGTATTTATCAATCCACTCATAACCCATTAATCACATACAATGGTGTCCATGGATTCACCAAAATTTCCTATGATTTCAACTTCTATTGGTCTAGGGTTTGTTCCTAGACACTATAGTTGTTCCTTAATCATCATAACATATACATGCAACCCTAAATTCAGATTTTTCCCAATTTCATGAGAATTTCAAGTTAAGAATTTTCACTAAATTTTACATACCTTGTAATCCCCTTGCGATGAGGATCACGATTCTAAGCTCGGATTTTCGTTTGGACCAGATTTGCTCCTTCAATTTGAGAGTTTTAGTGAAATTCTTGGTTTTTGAAGGTGGGTGTCGCCCCCTTTGTTGTTCTGGTCGACCAGACCCCCACAATGGGGTGTTTGGTTTGTGTTTTATTTGTTTAACATAATTCAAGTTTCAATTTTAACAACCTACACCCCTCCACTATGATCAATATGTAAATTGGTTGCTTTTTAACCTATTATAGATTATTTCTAGACTTTTAACCAACTAGGTTAAAATTCTTAGTTAGTTAATTCCCGTCTATTTATACTTTATAGTTCCAATATAAAGTTTTATATTTTCGGGGTGTTACACAGCACATCACTAAGAAGGAGTAGAAGATCAGAACGAGCTCTGATTCTATCGGTTTCGAATGCATTGAGTGTAAAAGAGTTGAATGAAAGTTAGAAAACCAGCTTTTAATCCTTTTAATCATGAATATGTGTAGATCTATGCGAAAACATTGTTTAATTCTGTGGAAATCCTTCAGATCTGAGTTGTTCTTGGTGGTATGAGGCTAAAACTTGAAGTTCATAAGAACTCTATGATGACATCACCCTAGAACACCTCAAATCCACTGATTTCACGGTTAAAACTTAAGATTCAAAGGTGAAAAAGATGAAGGAGTGTGTATAGATCATAGAAGTACAACATTTAGGTTGAAAACTTACAAGAATCGCGAGAAATCGAGAGAAATGAGGGCTTGAGTGCGGCTGGTCGAGTGAGAGAGCTATCACATCACAAATGATGTGACAGGAGAGTATTTATAAGGTTTCCAAAAGAGGAAAGTGCACAAGGGTCAGATTGGCCACCGATCAGATGGCGCCTCGATCGGATGGCCATTCGGTCCAAGTGTCTGGCGTGTTGAGTTTTGTCGTTTTGATTCGCGTGCTGAGCGTTGCGATGCATTCCGAGCGAGCGATGCGATAGAATTACCCATTTGTTACACAAATAACCTAACTACTATATCTAACATACAATCACTATAAATAACTTGTGTTTAGCGTTTGCGATTCGATTGCGATTGCGATAGAGTTGCGATTGCGTTTTGATTAATCACCACAAAACATAAAGTAAACACGCACAAGTAGCACATAAGTTACACACACACACGTAAACAATATTCAAAATCTACCCGTCAAGGTGCGAATGCGATTACGATGCGATTAGCGATTAAGCGATAAAACACACGATAAACCTCGATTATTCACAGATACTCCACATAATACAAGTAAAGCGAACAAAATAAAAGATTCGATTACAAGTCAAAGAAGTCAAATCAATAACTAAGCAAGGAGTGACATATCGCAATTAGCAATCTTTTCTTCCTTTGACTTCATTCTTGACTTTGACTTTGACTTTCGAAACACGGGGCGTTACATCCTCCCCCTCTTAAGGGAATTTCATCCCGAAATTAGGATTTAGCCGTAACAAAAAACTGCGGGTACTTCGCCTTCATGTCGCTTTTGAGTTCCCAACTGAACTCTGCGCCGTGTTTGTCTTCCTAGCGAACCTTCACAATGGGAATGCGTGAGCGCCTAAGCTTCTTGGTTTCTCGGTCCATGGTCTCGACAAGCTTCTCCACGAAGTGTAATGTTTCGTCCACTTGTAGATCCTCAACTTGTAAATCATGCTCAGCCAGACACTTTCTGAGGTTTGAAACATGGAAAGTCATGTGGATGATGCTAAGTTCCTCCGGTAGTTCGAGTCTGTAGGCCACCTTGCCGATCCTTTCCAGAATCTTAAAGGGTCCAACATACCGAGGCGCGAGCTTTCCTTTCTTGCCGAATCTGATCACACCCTTCCAAGGTGATACCTTTAGGAGTACGTGATCGCCAACGTCAAATTCAAGGGGCTTGCGTCGTCTATCGACGTAACTTTTCTGACAACTCCGAGCTTTCAGCAGATTGTCTCGAATTTGGAGGATTTTTTCAGTCGTTTCTTGCAACAGCTTAGGACCGGTTATTTGCGAGTCTCCGATCTCGTGCCATATAATAGGCGATCGACATTTTCTTCCGTATAATGCCTCAAACGGTGCCATTTGAATGCTGGAATGATAAGTGTTATTGTACGAGAATTCGACTAAAGGTAAGTATGCGTCCCAATTACCACCAAAATCTATGACACACGAGCAAAGCATGTCTTCAAGGGTACGAATCGTTCTTTCAGTCTGACCGTCGGTTTGGGGATGAAAAGCGGTACTTAGATTAAGCGTAGTACCGGGAGCGAATTGAAACGTTTCCCAAAGACGCGAGGTAAACTGACCATCGCGGTCAGAGATGATGTCGCGACGCGTCCCATGTCGACATATGATCTCGTCGGTGTAGATTCGGGCTAATTTTTCTACCTTGTAGTCTTCTCGTATCGGCAGAAAATGAGTGAGTTTAGTCAAGCGGTCAACGACAACCCAGATGCTGTCGTGACTTGATGGCGTGCGCTGAAGCTTCATTATGAAGTCCATAGCTATGCTCTCCCATTTCCACATGGGGATCTCGGGTTGGACGAGTAAGCAAGAGGGTCTTTGATGCTCGGCCTTGACTTTCGAGCAAGTCAGGCACTTCGAAACATAGAGAGCAATATCTTTCTTCATGCCTGGCCACCAGTACTTGTAGCGAAGGTCCTCGTACATTTTATCGGCACCGGGATGAATAGAATATCGAGACTTGTGGGCTTCATCCATCAGAATTTGTCGTAAACTGGTGCGCTTATGAATCCAAATTCGGTCCAGATAATGGAATATCCCATTCAACTTATTCACTAACTGGGCTCCATCGTTCAGAATCCTTTACTTCTTCAAAGTGTGTTCGGTAAAGCAAGCATGTTGGGCTTCGCGGATAAGGGTTTTGAGATGATGCTGTGCTTGGATATTACGAACACTATGCAAATAGCTTCGTCTGCTGAGGGCGTCACCAACGACATTTGCTTTGCCAGGATGATAACGGATCTCGCAGTCGTAATCGTTGAGAAGTTCCACCCATCGGCAATGGCGCATATTCAGTTCTTTTTGGCTGAGGATGTGTTGCAGGCTCTTATGATCTGTGAAGATCGTACACTTGGTACCGTAAAGGTAGTGTCGCCAAATTTTCAACGCAAAAACAACTGCGCCTAGCTCGAGGTCATGGGTTGTATAGTTCTTCTCGTGGATCTTGAGTTGACGAGATGCGTAAGCGATAACCTTGTCTCGTTGCATGAGAACACAACCAAGACCAAGGTTCAAGGCATCGCAATAGACAATAAAGTCGTCATTTCCGTCGGGTAAGGCAAGTACGGGAGCATTGCAGAGCATGTGCTTGAGGGTTCGAAAGGCAGTCTCTTGTTCAGTTCCCCAAACAAAAGGCTTGTCTTTATGCGTGAGAGAAGTAAGCGGCACGGCGATTTTAGAGAATCCTTCGATAAATCAGCGATAATAGCCCGCCAGTCCGAGAAAATAACGGACTTCAGACGGTTTCTTAGGTGTAACCCAGCTCTTAACAGCTTTGATCTTCGCGGGGTCGACGTGAATACCTTGACTATTGATAATGTGACCGAGGAATTGAACCTCCTCCAGCCAAAATTCACGCTTGGAGAACTTGGCATAGAGTCGATTCCCCTAGAGTAGCTCGAGAACCAAACGTAGATGTTGCACGTGTTCGGTTTTCGACTTGGAATAGATAAGGATATCATCGATGAACACGATAACGAAGCGGTCAAGAAATGGTTTACACACGCGATTCATCAGATCCATGAAAACCGCGGGTGCGCTGGTTAAACCAAAAGGCATAACAACGAACTCATAGTGGCCTTAGTGAGTGCGAAAAGCGGTTTTGGGTATATCCTCCTCTTGAATGCATAGCTGGTGGTAGCCTGAGCGTAGATCGATCTTCGAGAAACACGTAGCACCTTGTAACTGATCAAACAAATCATCGATTCGAGGCAGGGGATAGCGATTCTTGATAGTCAGCTTATTCAATTCCCTGTAGTCGATGCACATCCGGAACGACCCATCCTTCTTTTTGACGAAAAGGACTGCTGCGCCACAAGGAGAGGTGCTAGGGCGAATGAAGCCTTTATCAAGCAATTCCTGGAGTTGACTCGAGAGTTCGCGCATTTCGGACAGAGCAAGTCGATAAGGAGCTCTAGCAACAGGATTGGCTCCAGGAATGAGGTCGATACGAAAGTTGATATCATGACTCGGAGGTAACCCAGGAAGCTCGTCAGGAAATACAAGAGAAAAATCACGAACCACAGGCACCTTATCTATCTCCTTAACTTCCTTTTTCTCCGCTACTACAATGTGTGCCAAGAAAGCTTGGTATTTCTTACGGAGATACTTGCTAGCCTAGATACACGACATGAGTTGGAGTTTCTTCGATGCAACTTCACCATAAACACACAATTGATCACCATTAGCGAGCGAGAAGCGAATCATCTTATCAAAGCAAACAACTTCAGCATGGTTTTTCGCGAAGGAAGTCCATGCCTACTATGACGTCAAAACTACCGAGCTGCATCAGAATAAGGTCGATAGGGAAGACGTGATTGTTGAGTTCGAGAGTACAATCACAAAGAACAGAATTGACAGCGACGGTTCTTCCGGTGGCAACTTCAACATCGAACGTCGAGGGGAGATGGGCACGCTTACGATTTAGGAGCTTTTCAAATTCAAACGATACAAAACAGTTATCGGCTCCAGTATCAAATAAACACGAAGCATATATACCATTCACAAGGAACATACCATTGACCATGTTGTTATCGGCTTGAGCTTGGCGGACATTGATGTTGAACATACGTCCGCTGCGGGCTGCTGTTGCTGCTGCTGGGGCTACTGCTGTTGCTAGGGCTGCTGCTGTTGTAGCTCTTTCTTCACCACTCGATTCGGGCACATGTTTGTGAAGTGGTTGGGATCACCACACGCAAAGCAAGTTCTAGCATGGATCGCGGGTGCAGGAGCCGCTTGCTGGCCTTGAGGAACAGGAAATAGAGTAGGGATGAGCAAATACCGATACCGTCCCAATACCGTCCCGATCCCGACCAATACCGATCCAGAATTTTGTGTAAACTTGGTACTGATACCGGTACCAAAATACGTTGGTTCGGGACAGTATCTGTATTTTAAGGGTAAAAGTTGGTATTTTACCGATACCGTACCGTACCGATACCGAAGAATCACAAAAGTGGATACTGTTTCCGGTACCGAAAACGGATCGGGATCGGGATTTCGGGATCGGGACGGTATTTTATACCCTTTGCTCATCCCTAAAGTAGAGCTTGTTGAGCAGGGGCTTGACCTTGAGCTGGAGCTGGAGCTTGACGTGGACCTGTATGGCAGTTAGCGGTGAAGTGGCTGTACATGTTGCAATGCACACAGTATCTGCAGGCGATTCCCACTGGATGGTGATAAGTACAAGTAGGGCAAGCCGGGTGAGGACCAGTGTACGCACGCTTAGCGGGCGATGCGTTGCTAATCAGTGCTGCTACTTGGCGGTGTTGAGGCTGCGGTGGGGAAGGTACTGCTTGGAGGGGAGCGGTAGCGCTGACAGCGCAATTTTTGCTACTGTTGTTGTTCTTCTTCTTCTTGTGACGAGAGGACTTTGAAGACTGCGGCGCGGCGGCGGTTTCAGTGGTTGGAACAGCGGTAGCTTAATGCAGATTCTTGGAGGCTTTATCCCAGTAACCAGACTTCACTCGCTTGTCGTTGATCTCAACAGCAAGTAAAAAGGTTTCCTCAATTGTTTTCGTATTTGTAGGTTGAACGAAATCAGCCATGCAATCCGGAAGAGCACGGATATACTTCTTGATGGTGATTTCGGGCGTAGTAACTTGACTAGGACAGATTATGCTTAGCTGCTTAAAGCGAGCAGTCAAGCCAGCGTTGTCACCATCCTTCTGCTTGATATGCCAGAACTCGTCCTCCAGCTTTTGGCGCTAGTGGGGAGGGTAGAACTCTTGCATCATAACGTCCTTCAACTCATCCCACGTCAACCCGTAAGCTGCATCATTTCCGCGTTTGTTTCTCTTGGCCGTCCACCAATCTAGAGCTCGGGATTGGAAGACGCCAGTGGCGTTAAGAGTACGGAGATTATCAGGACAGCTACCCTGGCACAGGGTGACTTCTATCGAATCAAACCATTGGAACATGGTCGTAGGCCCATCTTCGCCGGTAAATTCTTTCGGGCCGTAGGCTTTGAACTGCTTGAAGTTAAAAGTAGACTTTGGCGAATCAGTCCTAGACTCTTCAGAAGACTTGCTACCATTCTCATTCAGTTCGCTAACAATCTGTGGTATGACTTTCGCCATTTTCTTAGCGACGAGAGCAGCAATGCGTTTGTCTTCATGGTTTCGGTGTGTAGAGCGCGAGTGGAATGATCCAAATGACGACATTGTCTGCAGCAGACATCGCCATAGGACTCAGACACTTTAAAATCGAATCTCACCTCACACACACCTAATACTACTAAAGCTCAGGAACATAATCACGTAACACATAAACACATAGGCACATAATCACAGAGGCACATAAACACGCTAGGCATATAGAACACAGAAACCACACTATATTTTGCACGTATTCACCTATCTTGGTCACACATAATCACCTATCATTCAAAGTCCGCGAATTCGGGAATAACGATTGCGATTAGCGAGTACACGGCGAGTAGTATTGCGAGTAGCAGCATAAGCGAGTCACATAGCATGCGATTATCCACAGCGATTTGTTAACGTTTTGAGGTAGATGTGTAGTGAGAGTCATGTGTGTCGATTAAAGCAAGAAGCGAAGAGCGTATAAATCACCAAAATCGAACACGTAAACAGGTAAAAACCACATAAAACACATAAAATCCACATAAAATGACAAATATCAGAGTCAGCAGATACGGGCTCAGAATCGAAACACATAAAATTAGCGATTGCGAGATTGAAATCGAGGATAGATTGTCTAAGGCTTGATACACGTCGACTACCCAAAGTGATTCGACTATTCACAAGGACCTTTGGTACACACTTTGGCTTTCGGGACTGTGCTCTCGCCTCGATTTGGGCGAACGGCACGCATCCTTCTAGTTACAGTGTGACTTCAAGTCGTTGGAGTCCGTCGAGACTTTGGTGAGAGTGTTGTAAAACCAAAGTAGAGGACGGAACAAGTCGTCAAGATTCGGGTTTCACCCCTGACTTAACAACTTTGTTCCTGTTTTGATAAGATAGAGGGAAATTTACGTCGAAGTATGGATCTCGCTCCTGATTCAATGCAAATTCTCCTGTTTATGGATAAAAATGCGGGTTGAACAAGCGATTCAGTTGAGAGTTTGCGGTTTTCACACCTAATCTCGACTTAATCACCCGTTCATTTTCGAAAATAGCGTGCAGTGATAGTGTAGTGTTCAGCGAGTGCGAGCGAGAGTAGCAGGTAAGCTCGTACAATACCCCTACAGGGTATGCACAAGTCGGTCTATTGGTACTTAGACTATAGGCTAGGTCGTTTCTAAGACATCGACCCGGACTAGGTCGAGTCTTGCCTAATTCCCTATAGTTATGGCTATGATACCAATCTGTCACACCCCAACCGATGGCGGAAACATTGGGGCATGGCACTGAGCGAAACAGATTGTCCATGAGTATCCATAACAACTATTCATTACCAGATAATTAAACGTCATGTCCCATACCACAACATATCCAAATAAAAAAACAGTTATTACAAATAATTGTCTCAAAAACAAATACTGTTCGCCTTTCGATCGGATGTCAATCCGTTCGGATGGTCATCCGATCGGATGGCCATTCGATTGGAGTGACATTCATTTGGTAAGGATGTGTTTGTGTATAATGGCTTTGAATTTTTCGTTGTAGCATTTTGAAAATAGAGAAGTATCTCTACCTTTCAGGTCGATCAATCTAACGGACGTTCGATCGGATAGCGATCCGATTGGAAGGACACTTAGTGAGAACAAATTCACAGCAGGTTTGTCACTCGATCGGATAGCAATCCGATCGGGTGGCAATCCGTTAGTTACTGATGATCTTTGAAATTTGAAAATGGTTAAGTGTCGAAGTTCCAAAAGTCAAATGATCAGATGGTCGTTTGATCGGATGGCTATCCGATCGGACAGCAATCCGTTCGACGTTCAAATCTTTGGGAGTTTGAAGAAAAGTTTAAATGTGAATCAGGGTGCAATCTAATCGAATTGCGGTTCGATCGGATGGCAATCCGTTCGGACGGCGATCCGTCCCGCGATCTGATCTTTTGTAACTTGAAAAGTTGTTAAGTTTTGAAGGTTTTGCGATTTGATCGAGACGGTTTGACAACGTGTTAGACAACAGAAACTCCATCATGACCCAAGTTATCCGATCGAACAGGAATCACCCAAATCCGACCAGTTTACTGGTTCGTGATGGTTGTTCATGTTTAACCCAAAATCGGTTGTCTGTTTGATAGAAACCAGATCTTGAACCAACATATCACTAAGAAGGAGTTGAAGATCAGAACGAGCTCCGATTCTATCGGTTTTGAATGCATTGAGTGTAAAAGAGTTGAAAGAAAGTTAGAAAGCCATCTTTTAATCCTTTTAATCATGAATATGTGTAGATCTATGCGAAAACGTTGTTTAATTATGTGGAAATCCTTCAGATCTGAGTTGTTCTTGGTGGTATGAGGCCAAAACTTGAAGTTCATAAGAACTCTATGATGACATCACCCTAGAACACCTCAAATCCACTGATTTCGCGGTTAAAAGCTAAGATTCAAAGGTGAAAAAGACGAAGGAGTATGTGTAGATCATAGAAGTACAAGATTTAGGTTGAAAACTTACAAGAATCATGAGAAATCGAGAGAAATGAGGGCTTCAGTGCGGCTGGTCGAGTGAGAGAGCTGTCACATCACAAATGATGTGACATGAGGGTATTTATACGGTTTCCAAAAGAGGAAAGTGCACAAGGGTCGGACTGGCCAGCGATCAGACAGTGCATCGACGGATGGCAATCCGATCGGATGGCCACTAGATCGGTTGGCCATTAAATCCAAGTGTCTGGCATGTTTAGTTTTGTCGTTTCGATTCGCATGTTGAGTGTTGCGATGCGTTTCGAGCGAGCGATGTGATAGAATTACCCATTAGTTAAACAAATAACCTAACTACTATATCTTACATACAATCACTATAAATAACTTGCCTTTAGCGTTTGCGATTCGATTGCGATTGCGATAGAGTTGCGATTGCGTTTCAATTAATCACCACAAAACATAAAGTAAACATGCACAAGTAGCACATAAGTAACACACACATGTAAACAATATTCATAATCTACCAGTCAAGGTGCGAATGCGATTGCGAGTAGCGATTAAGCGATAAAACACGCGATAAACCTCGATTATTCACAGATACTATACATAATACAACTAAAGCGAACAAAATAAAAGATTCGATTACAAGTCAAAGAAGTCAAATCAATAATTAAGCAAGGAGTGACAGATCGCAATTAGCAATCTTTTCTTCCTTTAACTTTATTCTTGACTTTGACTTTGACTTTCGAAACACGAGGTGTTACAAAGGTGGAGGTGGTGGTGGGTTAGTGTCTCACCCTCAAATTCCACATGCGGAGTACTACCGTGAGGCGTGTGACTGACCAGGATCTAGCCACCAATCATATTGAACAATTATAACAATAGTAAAATAGTTTCACCAAACAAATACGATTAGTGAAAATTAAATTTTAAGTCCAAGTTTTTATGTTGAAAATAGTATTTTAAGGAAACAGCGGAAGCGTAAGTAAAGATGGTTCAAACATAAGTTCATAGTTCATAATTAATAAAAGAACCCAACACGGGTTAAGGCGACCACTACACTTCCCCAAGCTGCAAGCTCCTAAGTCATTGTTTACCTGCAAAGCATGCAGTAGGATGTCAACTTAAAGTTGGCGAGTTCATGAATTTTTCCAGTTTTAATTCCATAAAAACTTTGTTTAAGTAGTTAAGTTACTCATTTATTTCATGCCATGGGGAGCTACCCCATATGTAAGCTACTAAACTGCGTAATACCGAATACTATGCGACCTCATGTTTGTTTGCTCCGTTTTTTCAATGTCTATCATCATTGATGGTTTTGCCTGAGTCTATTAGTTCATGACCGATCCTCTCCAGGCATGGTTTGAGGTTGGTGAAACCTAAATAACGCTATCAACTAATAACACGTTCGCCTGGCACCGGCGACTAATCGGTATAGTAATTAACTGAGTGTCCCACACAAGGGTAGAAAAGTTGTTTGTATCCCACACAAGGAGATAGCGTTGTTCGTTCCGTTTCCCAACCACCGAGAATGCATGCTTTTAGTAAAAGTTGTGAACTCACCTCAGTTTGCTCGGCAGTTAGTTTACTTGTTTAAACAGTTGGTCAATCACATCCTATTATTGTTACCATTATTGGTCAGGTTTTGTATACAAGTAGTATCACGTATTAACACGTAGCACATAAAACCATGTTTCATAAAAACACACATATGGGTAGCATATTAGTAACAGTAACACATTAGCCTAAAAACATAACATTCAACTGTGTAGCCTAATAGCCCAATAAGCTAAGTGGACCAGATTAGTCGAAATCGTGAGGTCTCGATTCGAAATCAAGAGATCATGAGTCGGAACTAAGAGGATCTCAAGTCGCAACTAGAAGGTCTCGGGTTATACATCCTCAGTCAAAACCTCGTGGTTTCGAGTCAGGCTTTGAGTCGAAATCGGACTGGTCTCGACTCACAACCATGCTGGTCTCGAGTCCTTTTATATGAGGTGTCTGGTTTCGAGTTGTAGCCAAGATGATCTCGAGTCGAAACCACGAGTTCCCGACTCGCAATCACCGTCGGAACTTCTAGAACCCTATCTGATTCAGCATAAACTAATCACAATCCATTAACATGTATTTCGTTCCCTACAACTCTTAAATCAGATCAAAGGCAACAATTTCAAATATTTCAAGACATTCAAACAATTCATCAGGGTTTTATCATTTATCAAAACAGTTCTAACTTTCTAATAACACATCATCATGATATCCTTAGATTATCATTTCTATTATTTTGACATCACCAAATCAGCCTATCTTTTAAATACACCATATTAACAACTACCATCCTTCATCTTTAATGCACATCATCACTATGCAAAGCCCTAACCAATAAACATGAATCTACACTGATGTGTGCAAAATGCAACATATAAATTACATCAAATGTGGCATAAAACTAACCCTTTTTTAGTACTAATGTTGGAAAAAGTGTGCTTTTGTCTTCCTTTTGTATTTTCAGGGTTAAAAGAGCTTAAATGAATAAAAGAAGCAAAAATGCAGCTAAATCTAACAATAATACAAGAAAAGGAATAAACGTGGCATGCCCGACCCCTCGACAGCATCTTCCCAAGCAAAAACAAGAAGTCAGAATGCTGAACACGCCCCGTGCTCATTGAACACGGGGGCGTTCCCAAGAGTCTGCATAAAAAGACAAAGTTGTAGAAGCTTCTATCTCCCAACATGGGGGCGTGCCCAGCGGACACGGGGCCATGGTCAACGCTAAGATTTGCAGAATCCAGGCAAATCTTGATAGTACAGATACGCTTCTGCACATAGGGTTGTGCCCAGCAGACACGGGGGCGTGGTCAACTAATGCAGACAAACTGCAATTAATGAAGACAGAGAAGATGGGTGGATACGGGGCCGTGTCCGGGGTTCTGTGCAGGCTATAAATAGGGGTGTTTGGCTCACTTGCAAACCATCCCTTGGCAAACCACCCCTCTCACACTTCACCCACCCACCACCACCATCACAACCCACATCCACCACCATCATCCATCATAGAGTGTGTGTAGTAGTCTCGGGATCCAAGATTGATCGTAAGAGTTCTTGACAATCAAAGGCCATGTTTGCCTAAGTCTCTTACATCACTTGGTGAAGACAAGCATTTAGTGTAATACTTTTTATTTTTAATCTTTTCGCACTTTTTATTTGGTTATGTATTAATGACTTTAATAACTAGTTTCTTATGTTGAAGGTGAAATTTCCTTATCATTTGTCCATGGTCTCTTGGCGTTATTTTACTGTCTATATAAAATAAAAGATTTTCACCATTCATATCTCCACGGTCTATATGGAGATATGTTGGATACCTGGTCGGGGGTTAAGGGAATGGTTTTGTAAGCGTCTTGCCTTGTTCAGTGTATAGATTCTGCAAGGACCTGGGTCAAGCTTAGTAGGACCTCCTTCAATACCCACTGGTATTGGATGGCGGGGGTTCGAATTTCTTGATCCCCTCATATGTAAACTACTATTAATACATTAACCCGGCTACTTAGGATTGTATCCCTGCTGACTCAAACTACTTAGCCGAGGGTAACGTCACCTTCAAAAGAGGGCCCTACCACATTACGCATTAATAACTTAATTAATTATCTTTCAATAATCCAACCCTTTAGGATTGTATCCTTGCTGACTCAAACTGCTGGGTTAAGGGTAACGTCACCTTCAAAAGAGGGGCCTACTACTATAACTAAGATAATCTCTTAAAAAGTTCAAAAGTGCAGAAATAATCAAAGGTTACACTAAAGGCGAGTCGGATCCAAGTGATTCATCTTGTCTATCTTTTTTTTTCAGCATTTTTAGTTTTTATTTTCATGTTTAAACATTTTTCTAAAATTTTGATTTGATTAGACGTTGAGGATAAACCGGTATTAAAAGCTCTTGTGTCCTTGGACGACCTCGGTATCTTACCAACGCTATACTACGCTCACGATGGGTGCACTTGCCCATATGTGTGTTTAGTGTTAGTAAAATATCCTGTTTTATAAATTTAAAACTTGACTAAAGTGTAAAAAGGGCTTAAAATATACATAAAAACTATATAACACGACACGCATCATACACCTATTTAAACAGATCTGTATTGCACATTATTATATCATTTTCCTTATGCATCAGTTAGCCTATTCTCCTAATAGAAAACATTGTTTGACATCTAAGTCATCAACAAGTGAGCACCTTTATCACACCTTGTCACTTAAACATGGAGATATTGCATTAACCATTAAAATCAGAAGTGAAGGGTGTGTAGAATCAGCGAAAGAAGTTCCCGAGCGATGAACACCAGCTGTTTTGAGGGTCTATGCTGCTGCCATTTGAATGGTGATGATCTTGCCGTCGGATACTTGAAGGAAAGGGGAGAACTTGGTGTGTTTTTAGTGAGAGAAAGTGGATAAGGAGAGAGAGAGAGAAAGAATGGGAGAATGTTTTAGGATTGATGGATGATGATTGCTGCTAAACATTCTGGTTGTCGGTTGAAGAGAGGGTTTTACACCCTTCCTAAGATGCCGCACCC
The DNA here is from genome assembly GCA_030545235.1 of Helianthus tuberosus. NCBI lineage: Eukaryota > Viridiplantae > Streptophyta > Magnoliopsida > Asterales > Asteraceae > Helianthus > Helianthus tuberosus. The sequence continues at coordinate 93,019,609 of CM060452.1, forward strand.
TCCTAGGGGTTTGAGTGGTTTCAGGTGGGTTTGATGAGTTGGGCCAGGTCATGAATGCATGACCCATTAGTCAACAATGAAGGGTGTTGGAACCAGGAAGCCCAATCGAGAACAGGAGGTCTCGAGTAGAAACCAAGGGGTTTCGACTTCACATTAATACATACACATTTCTCATATATAAATTTTATTACACACTTTCATTTAATACACATAATACATGATAATTATAATATAGGTTTTCATTTAATAACTCCACATAATTGTATCATACAATAAAGTTGTGCGGGAAAAAAACCCAAAGTGTCACATTATCCCTGAGTTTCAAGAACTTTCGTCCCGAAAGTTAGAGCGCAGCCACGGACAAGCTAGTGTGTTGAAAATGTTTTCACGGGGTGTCACATCATCCCCTATTAGTTGGAATTTCGTCCCGAAATTCAGCTGTAGCTTCAAGGCTAGAAGTATTGTTTGCAAACAACTAGGGATACCTGCGCATCATCTGTTCTTCCCGTTCCCAGGTAAACTCTGGGCCATGGCGCGAGTTCCAACTAACTCGAAGCGTAGCTAGTCGTCGATAGTGAGTTCCTTAAAGGGAACAATGAGTGTTTCATCCGACAGACACTTCTTCAGGTTCGATACATGGAAAACGTTATGTACCGCACTAAGCTCTTCAGGCAGGTTTAATCTGTAAGCTACCTTGCTGATCCTCTCGGTAATTTCAAAAGGTCAAATGTATCGCGGATTAAGCTTGCCCCTTTTGCGAAAATGTACTGCACCCTTCTAGGGTGAGACTTTTAGTAGAACCCGGTCCCCGACCTGGAATTCTAGAGGTTTCCTACGCTTATCTGCGTAGCTTTTCTAACGGTCTCGAGCCGCCGCCATGCGTTGTATAATCTGGGCAATCTTATCCGTAGTGTCAAGTAAAAGCTCTGGGCCGGTAATTTGGCTTTCGCCAACTTTTGCCCAACACAAAGGTGATCGGCTTACGACCATACAGCGACTTAAAAGGTGCTGCTTGAATGCTAGTGTGGTAGCTGTTGTTATAAGAAACTTCTACCAAAGGTAGATGTCGTTCCCACTCGTTTTCAAGGTCAATAACACATGCTCTCAGCATGTCTTCAAGTGTTTGGATGGTGCGTTCAGTCTGACCATCAGTCTGCGGGTGACAAACGGTGCTCATATCTAATTGTGAGCCAAAGGATTTGTGCATAGCCTGCCACAATTCGGAGGTGAAACGTGGGTCTCGATCAGAGATAATGGATATTGGCACTTCGTGCCTAGCAACTACTTCCTACAAGTAGATGGCTGCAAGTTTTGAAAACTTCTCGGTTTCTTTGATCGCGAGGAAGTGAGCAGACTTGGTTAAACGGTCTATGATCACCCAAATGGTATCGCTTCCACTCTGCGACCTTGGTAAGCCAGTAACGAAGTCCGTGGAAATTTGTTCCCATTTCCAGGTCGGCAACTCTGGTTGTTGCAGTAAGCCCGACGGCTTTTGGTATTCGATCTTGACTCTAACGCAAGTCAAGAATTTGCTAATGTACTTAGCAATAGTAGCTTTCATGTTTGGCCACCAATACAGGGTCTTGAGATCGTGATATATCTTGTCAGAACCAGGGTGTATCGAGTAACGAGACTTGTGTGCTTCGTTTATCACAAGCTCTCGGAGATTTTCGTAAAATGGTACCCAAATACGTTCCATGAAATAGTAGAGGCCTTCGTCTTTAAGTTCGAGCTGCTTTTCCATTCCCCGTATAGATTCGGCTAGAGATTCTCCGCTTTCAGTGCTTCGAGTTTAGCGTTTCGGATCTGGTTAGGGAGGTTCGAGTGGATAGTAAGTTGCAGAGCACGAACACGCTTAGCTTTGGTCTCTTTTATGCTGAGGGCGTCGGCCACAACGTTTTCCTTGCCAGAATGATACTTGATTGCTCACACGTAGTCATTAAGGAGCTCGACCCATCGACGTTGCCGCATGTTCAACTCCTTTTGATCCAGTATGTGCTGGAGACTCTTGTGATCGGGGTAAATCGTGCACTTGGTACCGTACAAGTAATGTCTCTAAATCTTGAGTGCAAAGACTACTGCACCCAGTTCCAAGCCGTGCGTCGTGTAATTCCGTTCATGGATCTTGAGTTTTCAAGAAGCATAAGAAATAACCTTCTCGCGTTGCATCAACACACAACCGAGTCCTTGAATAGACGCGTCACGGTAGACGACAAAGTCGTCAGTGCCTTCAGGCAACAAGATAATAGGAGCACTACAGACTTTCTCCTGAGCAGACTCCTGAGCATCATTCCACTTGTAAGCAATACCCCTCTGGGTGAGTGTCGTGAGAGGTTGGGCAATCTTTGAAAATCCCTCGATGAATCTACGATAGTATCCCGCCAATCCCAAGAACTGACGGATTTCTGTCGGAGCCTTAGGTACAGGCCAGTTTTTTATGGAGTCAATATTGGCTGGAACAACGCGAATCCCATCTTCATTGACCACATGTCCAAGGAAATAGAATTCTCAAAGCCAGAAGTCGCACTTCGAAAACTTGGCATAGAGTTGTTCGTTGCGTAAGAGCTCTAGAATGAGACGAAGTGCTGCTCGTGTTCTTCTCGGCTCATCTAGTAGATTAGAATGTTGTCGAAGAATATAATCACGAACTTGTCAAGATATGATTTGCACACTCGGTTCATGAGATCCATGAAAACCGCAGGCGCGTTTGTCATTCCAAAAGGCATGACGAGGAATTCGTAGTGACCAAAGCGAGTCCTGAATGCAGTTTTAGAGATGTCCTCACCTCAGACTATCAACTGATGATATACTGATCGCAGCTTAATTTTAGAATAATAACTCGACCCTTGCAGCTGGTCGAACAGATCGTCAATGCGTGGAAGGGGGTAACAATTCTTGATTGTTACTTTGTTCAGCTCGCGATAATCAATGCACATACGAAATGTGCCCTCTTTCTTCTTGATAAAGACTACTAGGGCTCCCTAGGGTGACGAGCTTGGACGGATAAAACCTTTATCCAACAGCTCCTACAATTACGTAGAAAGTTCCTCCAGTTCGGTTGGGGCTAGTCGATAAGGTGCACGAGCTATGGGTGCCGCTCTGGGGTTAGCTCGATTTGAAATTCGACTTGAGGATGGGGTGGAAGTCCAGGTAATTCCTAAGGGAATACCTCGGGAAAGTCGCATATGATGGGAAAATCTTCAATCTTCCTTTCTTTCTCCTGGGTGTCAGTAACGAGTGCTAGAATAACTGTATGCCCCTTTCGTAAACACTTTTGGGCTTTAAGGAACGAGTCGATGCCTTGAACCATAAGGGGTTCACCAAAAGAACGAGGAATGCGGATGACTTTCTCCTGACAGAGTATTTCCTCCCAATGTTTGGATAACCAATCCATACCAATAACGACGTCGAAGCTTCCAAGAATGATGGGAAAAAGATTCATGAAGAAGGTTTGACCAGATATGACGAGCTTACAGTTGTTGATAATGTGTGAGGCCTCGATGTTTCTACCGTTAGCTAGTTCGACGACGTGCTTAAAGTTTAAAGGCATTGGCGTAGGCTTAAGTGTCTTACTAATACGTAAAGATACATAGCTAGCATCGGCTCCAGAATCAAATAGTACGGAAACGTAACGATCATCAAGTAGGAACTTACCCGCTACAACGTTGGGATTATTCCTTGCATCACCAGCCCCAATTACGAAAGCTCTGCCCCTTGCGCCATTGTCACCGTTGTTGTTATTTCTAGTGCCCTGATTGTTGTCGTTGCGATTCTGGTTCAGCTGAGGGCAATTCTTCCTCATATGCCCGATTGCTCCACACTGGTAACATCCACAGTTGTTTCCCTATTGTTGCTGCTGCTGCTGTTGTTGTTGTGGCTGTTTTTACCTGGCTGGGTACTGGCTTCTTTAGTCTTTAGCTTCATGCCCCAGTTTGTTGCACCTTTGACAACGATTCTTCTCACATGGGCCATTGTGATGTCGGTTACACTTGTTGCACTTGGGTCGGTTTCCCTAGTAACCACCCTGTTGCTGAAGACCCTTGTTGTTCTCAAACTTCCTTTGCTGAGTTGGGGCTTGAGTAGGGTTGGCATCTTTGCCTTGGTTGTCGTCCCATTTGCGCTTGTTATCTCCTGAAGCTTCAGTAGTAGCAATGATCCTTTTGGGCAGCTTGCCTTGCTCCACAGCCTGATTAGTGAGTCGGTGAGCTAGACGAATAACTTGCTGGATCATGGTGAGATTAGCTGAAGTCACCAGACTTTGAATTTCTGGAAGCAGACCCTTGATGTACAACTCGATTCCTCGATATGCAGGCAGAGACATGTTAGGACAAAGAGCAACATAGTCGTTAGATCGCTTAGTGTACGTCTCGATTTCTGATCCAACCATCTTAAGCTCGTAGTACTCGTTCTCGAGCTTTTGAATGTCATCCCGGTGATAATATTCTTCCTTGATCAAGTCCTTGAAATCACCCCAAGGTGTTGCATTGGCAGTCTCCAATCCAAGCATCTGAACTTGTTCTTTTCACCAAGAAAGCGCGTTTCCTTCCAAGGTGCCAGTAGCAAATTTCACCCAATTAGTAGTAGGACATTCACACACAGCGAACACAGATTCGACGTTCTCGATCCAGTGTAAAAGGCCTATGGCACCTTCAGTGCCATTGAAAGGGAGAGGTTTGCAATCCATGAAAGTTTTGAAAGTGCAAACACGTGGTTGAGGATGCGCAGGTTGACCTGTCGTGGAAGACGAAGCGAACAGATTTAGGAACGATAAGACGATACGGGAGTAGGATCTAAACATCCTAGAACGACTAGTTTACCTCCAGGATGTGCTGCAAAAGCCACACCCACGGTGTTGATCAGGTTCGTAAACTGATCCTGAGTCATGTGAACATTGCCTCTTCCGTGTCCGCTCATAGTCTTCATATCCAGAAAACACAGTATAGGAGTGATGCCGTAGTGTCATAAGAAAATAGAGGGAAGTTTGACCAACACTCATACGTAAAACTAAGCATCCTAGTACATATAGCATCACATATACATTAGGCAAATAACAAGTAAACACATGCCCGAGCCATAAGGTCTAATACGTTGAGCCTTGCACTTGGAGTGTAGTGTCGTTGCGAGTTGGTTGATATAAAATGGGTTATAGTCTTGTTTTTCTCAAAAAGACTTTTCTTTTTAAAACCGAGTTCACTATAACCAATGACTCTGATACCAATCTGTCACACCCTCAAATTCCACATGCGGAGTACTACTGCGAGGCGTTTGACTGATTGGGATCCAACCACCAATCACATTGAACAATTATAACCATAGTAAAATAGTTTCACCAAACCAATACGATTAGTGATAATTAAAGTTTAAGTCCAAGTTTTTATGTTCAAAAGAGTATTTTAAGGAAACAGAGGAAGCGTAGGTAAAGATGGTTCTAACATAAGTTCACGGTTCATAATTAATAAAAGAACCCAACACAGGTTAAGGTGTCACACCCCAACCGATGTCGGAATCATCGGGGTGCGGCACTAGGCGAATCAAATTGCTCAAGAGAATCCATAACAACTATTTAGTGACAATATTTAATGCGTTCATTATCCCATACTAATAAACAATATCTCATCAAACAGTTATACAGATTTCATGTCTCTCAAACAATACAAATCCGACAACCTAGATTTTATGTGGGTTTCTAGACTTCCTAATCTTGATTCGAGGTAATCTGCGATTAACCTGCAACATACGTTAAAATAAAGTCAATACAAAAAGTATTGGCTAGTATACAAGTTTGCATAGATATAGTATAGAAAGCGTTTACGCATAACCAGCATGTAACACATAATAGGCGAATCAAGTAAGCTATCAACAATGATACAACCTAACCACGAGACTGCATCGTAGAGTATTGATGTGTGCAAAATGTAACATATAAATTACATCAAATGATGCATAAAACTAACCCTTTTTTAGTACTAATGTTCGAAAAAGTGTGCTTTTGTCTTCCTTTTGAATTTACAGGACCAAATGAGCTTAAATGAACAAAAGGAACAAATATACAGCCAAAACCAACATAAATACAAAGGAAAGGAATAAACATGACATGCTCAACCCCTCGACAGCATCCCAAAGAAAAAACAACAGAAGACTAACCATGGGGCCGTGCCCAGCCGGACACGGGGGCGTGGTCAGGTGCCTGCAAAAACGACAAACCTGTAGAAGCTTCTACGCCCACCACGGGGGCATGCCCAGCTCAACACGCGGCGTGTTCAACGCAAAGATACGCAGAATCTTGCAAAATCTTGATAGTACAGATACGATGCTGACCACGTGGCCATGCCCACTGGACACGGGGTCGTGTGGGACCCTCTGCTGACACTTGCAATTAATAAAGGAAGAGAAAAGGCTGGCCACGGGGGCGTGCCCGCTGGACACGGGGCCGTGGCTAGAGCTCTTTGCAAGCTATAAATAGGGGTGCTTGGTTCACTTCAAAGACAACCTTTAGCAAACCACTACTCTCTCACTTTGCCACCACTCCATGATGCGTGAGTAGCGTTATAAGTTTTTATGTATATTTTTAGCCCTTTTTACACTTTAGTCATGTTTTAAATTTATAAAACACGATATTTTACTAACACTAAACGCACATATGGGCAAGTGCGCCCATCGTGAGCGTAGTATAGCGTTGGTAAGATACCGAGGTCGTCCAAGGACACAAGAGCTTTTAGTACCGGTTTATCCTCAACGTCTAATCAAATCAAAATTTTAGAAAAAGGTTTAAACATGAAAATAAAAACTAAAAATGCTGAAAATAAAAATAAAAAATAAAAACAGATAGACAAGATGAATCACTTGGATCCGACTCACCTTTAGTGTAACCTTTGATTATTTCCGCACTTTTGCACTTTTTAAGAGATTATCTTAGTTATAGTAGTAGGCCCTTGTAGGACCCAGTTTGGCCTTAACAACTTCTTTTCACGTAATATGGCGAGTGATTTCAGTAGATGTGAAAAAGATGTGCGGAAATGGAAATCAGACTTTCAGAAACAAGACCTACAAAATTATCAAGTTTATATCACTTTGAAACAAAATAGTTTACAAGGTGATTGTAAGATTATTATCTAATACAAATGAATCTTGAATTCTGTGGGTGAAAGGGCAATGGAGTTTGTGTGGTATGTATGAATGCTAAGCTTCAAACTCAAGTATCCTCTGCTTGGTGAGCCTTCTATTTATAGAAAGCTGGGTACATGAATAAACAATAGTTTATTCATGCAATAAGTCCTGCAAAAAGTAGCAATTTGACATATTCATTGAATCCAATGTTCAAGTTGCCTTTGTAATATGATATTCAATAATGTCAAGTTGCTTCGGTCATTGTGGCAGGATAGAGCTGATTTTTAGACAAGTGGGGTATTCATCAGAATTTCTGATAAACCACTTCATCAGAAATTCTGGTGAACAAATCATCAGAAAAACTGATGATCAGAATCGTCAGAAACTGATGATATTTCATCAGAAATATCATCAGATCCATCATAAATGACCTTCTCTGATAATCCAATTCAGCTCTTGATCAACTTGTGATTCTTTGAAGTAGATGCTGTTCATTTCAGTTGTCCTATCCGATCTTCTTCTTCTTGTTGTGATCTTCAGGACTGTTATCTCTTCATAGATCCAGTTGATTGTGATTTTCTTCAATACTTACAAATAAAGTTTCCTAACAGTTTCCCCCCTAAGTATTGTAAGAAAATGAACTATCTCATGAACAGAAAATTTCCAAACAGCGGAAACATAACTTTTGCAAAATTAAAACAGTTACTGATTGTTCTGAAAAACAAATTACATTAAAGATGAAAATTCAAATAAACAAGTTCTTCAATTCAGCTTCACTTTCTTGTGCACATCTCCTTTCTTTAACTGCTTCTTGTAGGAGATATACTTGTTGCAGATGACATACATGTCGTTGTACCATGTTCTTGCTTGGATCCATTCTTCAATCATTCGCTCAATTTCTTTCCTTTGATCCTCCAAGTTCTTTCGTATCTTCTGAAGGCATTCTTGTCTTTTGTTCATACCTTTCATGATAAACCTCAGAGTTTGATTTGAATATTTGCAGATATCAACACTTCTGAATAGAGCTTTGTTGTTATCAATATCTCTAAAGATGACACCATAGTTGTGACTGTCAGTTTTACTTGACAGTACAATGATGTCTCCAGATCTTGCATTTTCCAATATTTCTGAGGGGTCTTTTGTCTTGGGTGATCTGACATACACCTTTTTATTGTGCACATGCTCATAGTTAATGCATAGATCAAAGTCTGAAAAAGCCATTCTTTCAAACAACAGTATACCAGCCTTTGATATGCCCTTTAATGCCCTTATGACTTCTTGAGTGTTTTTCTTTTCTTTTTCATAGTGATCCTTCATAAACAGAATGTCTAAAGGATGTAACTTGTCAGCTATTTCTTCATCAGTCACCTTTTGTTCTTCCCCATTTTCTCTCAGAAGTGTGTATATATTTTGCACAATAGTTCCTCCAATATCATCAGTTGCAACCTTCACTTCATCCACTCTTAAAATTCTTTTTACTGCATTTTCATTTTTGGAGTAAATGCTACTTGAGCCTCTTTTTATCCTTTCTTCTCTTAAAGCCAGTCTGACAGGAGTCAGTGGTCTTTGTGGTTCATCTTCTTTTGTCAAATAATATTTCACCGGATTGTACTCAGGGAATATCATTACCTCCCTGTCAATCTCTCTAACCAAGAAAGACTGAGTTTCAGAAATCTTTCTTTTGACAATCTTTGGTGTTCTTGAATCACCTTCCTGTTCCCATTCATTCATTGATTGCAGATTCATGAGTTTACTTATGGCAGAGTCATCAGACCAAGTTGGTTTTGGAACAGTTTGAGAAGTTATAAGTTTCAAATTTTTAACAGCTTAAGGTTTTGAAGTTGCTAACCTTTTCAGCATTTCATCTCTTGAGACATTTGGAGGTGGACCCATCAGTATGGTTCCAGCTTTGGTGCTTGGTGTAGTTGATGATTGCTGTTGGGTTGACTTTGGAGCTTCTCGGTGTGAGCTTTCAGCAGGAATTTCTTTCATGAGTTCTTTGGGATCCACTTTGGCCAAGATTGCAATGTTGAAAGACATTTTCTTCACCAGTTGTTGCACCTATTTTACCTGATTTGAGTTGCTGGTTATGTTTTTCGAAACTTTGGTAAATTCAGTTTGAGCTTTCATTTATATTGCGGCCCATTCTTTTGACAGCTTCTCAAGGGCATCTGTTATACTGTTATTGCTTGCCCTTAGAATGGTAACTTCCTCCAAAACTCAGTTTGCACTGCTTGATTGTCTTGATTCTATAGCATTTGCCACTTGTGTCTTGATCTTTTCTATTTCTATGAGAATCATCTGGATTTCTGATGCAGAGATGTTGGATTCTGGTGCTTTTTCTTTCATCTTTTGAAGAGACTTTAGTGCTTTAGTGTTTTCTTCAGATTGTTTCCTTATTACCTCCACTGATTCTGACAAAGTCTTCATATCAGCCTTTTGACCTTGTATTTCTGACAGCAACATATCAAGTTTTTCTTCTACTGGATTTCTTTTGCAGGCTTTGTAAACATTTTCCAGCACAGTTTCCATATTTTCTTGGTTCATGGGTGTTTCTGGGACATTTGGAACAACAGATGTTCCTTGTAACATTCCAGTTGCAAACACATTTGCTGCTGTTTTGGAAATGATAGGGTCACTTTTGGCTTTACCAGATTTCGGTACAACCTTAAGTGTACTAGAATCATCTCCACCAGTGGTAAGAAACACATTCTCATCCTGGATTTCCTTATGTCCTTGAATCATATCAATATATGATTCTCCATAAGTTTTTGAGGTAAAAAAATTACCTTTAGCCAGATTTCCTTGATCAGTTCCCTGATCTCTATCTGTTGGGATCTCATCCTCTTCCTCATCTTCGGATTCATAGTTGAGATTAATGGAACTGGTAACCTCTTCATCAACATCAATCTTTTTATGTTCTAACTTGTAAGAAACATTAATTGAACTTTCTGATTTTGTTTCTTTTGAGTGAGTATCAACTAACACAGTTTTTGAAAGAGGTGTACCAGTAATCTGAGATTCGTCATGATGTATAATTTCAGTGGCTTCAATTGCAGTACCATCAAATTGAGTTTCTTCATAATGTTGTTCTTCGGTATCTTCATGAATTCCTCCAGCAATGTGTGATTCTGCATAATGTTCATGTACTTCCTCTTGATGAATATCAAATTCATGATGAATTCCTCCTTCATGAATCAGTTGACTTTCAGCATGTTCTGTCTTGTTTTCTGGTGAGTTAGCTATCTCCAGAATTCTTTCTCCTCCTACAGCCTCTGTTCCTGATGAACAGGACTTCTCAACTTCTTCTTCTTCTGGTGATGAAGAACCGTTAACAACTTCTTTGCTGGGTTCTTCTGTTGGAGAATCTGATTTGGTCAGAAGTTCTTCATGTTGTATTCTGTACTGTGAGTCTGGTGCAATGAGGCATAACATGCTTTTTGGTAACTCAGGGATATCTTTGTCAGATTCCCATCCAAGATTGGAACTCCAGGCCTTCATGGTATTTGAACTCCAGATGTCTTCCAAAATTGGAATTTCCATGTCTCTTTCAGCAAATGTTTCAGAAATAAAAATTGAGATTAACCTTGGGTATGGCAGATGTGAGGTTATTCTTCCATTTCTGGTGAGGATTGATCTTTTGAGTAGGTTAAAAATTTATGACCCATAATCAATTTTGAACCCAGTTATGAGTCCATACATGATTGTCAGAATAGCTTAGATGACTTGATCAGTTCCTCCTATCTTTGAGGTGAGACATTTGTTTAGCACTTCCATTATCACTTGCCAGATGGCTGGCATTTCATTTCTTCTAATTGCTCCAATTTTGTTGATATCCTTTTTCTTGTAACCAAGCTCAATGATTAAGCTCATTAATTCTTCTCTGCTTGGTGCTTCAATGTAACTATCAAGAATAGGTAGTTCAAGCCATTCTCTTACTCTTGCAGGGGTTAATGTTACAAAAACATTTCCCCATACATGAGCAGAGACCTGATTTTCTTCAACTTCATTAAAAGTGTGAACAAATTGCTGTAGTAGCCTTTCTGGTACTTCTCTTCCTTTTGTTAGTGCTCCTGAGATTGGACATTTTATGAGATATTCTACCAGAAGTTGACATCTTACATCATACTCCGAATGCTCTGTATTCACCAGCAGATTGTTTTCCTTCATTGGTAGAAATTCTGCGTCTTTAACAAATGGTACTTCATGTTGAACAATTGGGATGTTGAGATTCACTTCTGCCATTGTTGAATTTTGTGAATTAGGGTTTGAAATTTAGGGATTTTTGGATTTTGAGTGAGGAACAGGGGATGTTTCGGTTTGAAGTTTTTGTGAAGAAGGTGTGTGATTTTTGAATTTCTGCTAAGTGTGAGTTATGTAGTGTGGGTTTTAGCAGATAATTGTGGGTTTATGGAGTTGAGGGGATATGGAACGTGCCCTGTAATGGCGGTTTAAAAGATCATTAATTGTCTTTATTACCGTTAGATCGTGTGACGTGAGTTTTGGTTCAGAATGTAACCGTTGGATCGTGGGTATCAAGACATTAATGATGGTTGATCATGTAATTGTGGTTTTGCCCTCTCAACTTGTTCTTTCAATTTGTAGTTTCTTCAATCATTCCTTCATCGAAGTGTTTAAACTGAATTTTGATTGGAGAAAACTATCGGTTATATGACACATTTTCATCTTTGTGGACCCCATTTAGTAAGAGGTCCAATCAGCTTTCTTCATCTGCATCCTCTCTTTCTTGTAAGTCAAAGTCCCATTCTGATGATGTCATCAGAAATTCAAGATAAATTCTGTTAAAAATATGTATTTCCCTTTGTTCTGACTTCTGTTGACCTTTTAGATGTGGTCAACAGAAGTCAACAATTTTCAACAGAATTTCTTGGTTGTGTTTCCCCCCTAAACTTGTGACCTTTTTCAGCAGATTTTGAAGTTACACTTTTGATAGAGGTATACTGGCACCTTTTTTTTTATATGAGAGGGAATGAGATAAGATCAGAAGAATTACATGTGATTCTCTGTTGGCATCTAAGTCTTTTTGGCTTTTTCTGATATTTTCTAAAACTTTTTATTATTTGAAGTTTTAACAGAAAACCAGTTTGGATTACCAGATTTTATCTTCTGTCATCAGAAACTCAGACTTTGTGTCAAATGCTTTTGTTTTCTGATGATCATGTTTTCTGATTAGTAGGTCTGAGCATACTGAGATTAATGTTTTGTTGAAGTCTCATCTCAGCTCTGAGATAACCTGCAGGAACACCTCCAAAGCCTAGCTGGCTTGAGATTATCCTCATCAGAAAACGAGGATACATTAAGAATGGCTTGCCAGACCACATATTACTTGCAAAGTCTTTCATCAAGTAATATGAGAAGTTGTAAGGTATATCTAATATGAGTGCTCAAACATTCTCCATCAGCCTATGGGATGCTTCATGATGATTAATGACTTTCTTTGAGAAGCATGCACCCATTTGTGTGATCAGAAATTGCCATGGCTTGATGAAGCCATTTTTGTTGACTGCTCGTGGTGCGTTTATGGGATTGTAACCCATCTGCTGCAAGGTTTCTTCTATTTCAGCATTTGTGAACATCAGAACATCACATTCATCGTTGAGTTGTAGAACTGTCCTGATGATACCTTCATCTACTCGAACTGTTTGGTTGAGCACAACACTTTCAATAAATATCTGTCCTCTATTCTCATATTCTGACAAATTTGCATTTTGCCAGAATATTTGAAGAATTTCATGGAAGACTATTATATTGGATGTGAGGGCATACTTTAAGTTACTTCCAATGGGCATATTCACCACTGTTTGACATCCTTCCCAGAGAGGACCCTCAAAGCAGGTTCTGAGTTTGAGGTTGTGGTAAGGATGGTGAGGAAGTGGGAAACGATCAGCTTTTATGGTACGCATTTTGTGAGTGTGAGAAGATGTGAGTTTTGAAGAAGAAGATGAAGAAATTTCTGGTAATTCCATATGTGATGGTGACAGACTTTGCTTAATGAGGTGAACATATATAGTAAACTTAAAATTTGCCATAAATGACATCTACCTACTTATAGATTTTGTTTACCACAATCTTTGTTATTAAATTTCTATCAGGTGGCATAAAGAATAACTCAGATAAAACTCTCCTGCATTAAATGATTTAGGCGGCCATTTTCATATTATCTATCATGATTACCTACTAGTGTCACTTCAGTGTATTTAATGAAGAAGGGAAAAAGCTTTACATCCACTAAGGAGTTCCCAGAAAATCTTCTGTCATATGACGTTTTCAATATATAAAAAGAAATAAAAGAAAGAAAATTAAAGGAAAACACTATAGATTATGAATTTGTAGATAAGAGATATAGAAAAGGATGATGACATGCATGAATTTGTTCTAATAATCAATCAATGATCCTGATTTTTCAAAATGTTTTCTGATGATTTACCAGAATTTCTGAAGATTTATCAGATATTCAGATGATACATCAGATTTTCTGATGTTTCATCAGATTTTCTAGTAATTTATCAGATTTTCTGGTGTTTTATCAAATATACAGTTCTTTTCTTTTGATTATCATTGAGACAAATTGTTCAGCATTTTTCTGGTAATAAGGTTATTTAAAACACCTTTATTACAGAATTAACCAAGATTTAACAGATTGTACCTTAAGCCTTCAACATAGGCTACTTTCTCTATGGTCAAACATCCATACCTTATACATCTGTATCCCATGATCCTTCCTTTCACTCCATTTCCAAAATTTACCATTTTACCCAGCTTTGAAACAAAATTGCTGAGTAAGCTCCTGTCCCCAGTCATGTGCTTGGAGCTTCCTGTGTCGCAGTACCAGATCTGCTACACATGATGGTCCTGAAATGAAATGATTAGAGGGTTATTGGTACCCAGGCATGCTTGGGTACTCTTTCTGATGATTTTTTAGACAAATTATTTTCTCTTGTTGGCCTTTCATTAGAAATTTTGTTATATGCTGAGCCATAAACAGGTTTTACATTTTTCTTTTGGAGATGGTGTTGAACTAGCTTCAGTATGTCAACACACATACAAGATTTATCAGAATTTTCTGATATTCTTTCTTGTGATGGAATGAGTGGATAGTTTTGAAAAGATGAGTGAACTACTTCTGGAGTTTTTAAAATTTCTTGATTGCATTCACTTATTCTTGCTTTGAAGTTTGGTTTTTCAAAAGAGTATTCAGAACAAGTTGATTTGCAAGATTCTGAATCAGATTCTGATGAAAATTTATCAGAAATCTGGTGAGTTGCTTTTACAAAGACAGTGGGTTTACTTTGTCTTGTTTTTACATATCCTAAACCCTTTCCTTTGTTCTTTGGTGCGGACTCAATGAAGTTTATGAATTCTTTGGCTTGTTGAAAACCTCTTACATTGATTTCTTTATCATTGATTTTCTTGTAAAGCTCTTTTCTTTCATTTTCATAGAACTCAATTTTAGCTCTTTGATCTAAACTTTCTTTTATTAGTAATTGGTTTTCAAGAATGATTTTGTTCATGGTCCTTTGCAACTCATCAGATTTTTTACTATCTGATTGATGTTTAACTTGAAGATTTAGAAAATCTGACACGAGCTCATTTAGCTTGTGTTCAAGATCAAGATTGTCTAAATTTACCTGTTGTCCTGAAGTTTCTGGTATGTCATCAGAAAGTGCCATGAGGCAGTAGTTGGCCATTTCTTCTTCTTCTTCTTCATCAGAAGAGTCATCAGATAGCCATGTAACTGTCCCAGCAATTAAGCTGACTTGCTGCTGCTGCTTCTTAGCTTCTTCCAGCTTGTTCTCATAATAAGCAACATCTTTCAGCTTCTTGGTCTTGCATTCTAATGCATAGTGACCTCTTTGCTTGCACTTGTAGCACACAACTTCAGCCTTCCCTTTATCCTTAGATCTACCTTCTTCCTTAGATCTTCCATCCATCCTCCCTCTGTCACTTCTCTGGTATCTCTGGCCTCCTCCCCTCAACCTCTGCTCAAATGTTTTGGTGAGCAGTTCTATTGCTTCAGCAAAAGCTGAAAAATATGATGAAGTATCAGAAATTTCATAATTTTGGCTGTTTGATGGTTGTGGATCATTGGTAGGTGTTGTTCTTTGTGAGTTTGAGATAAGAGCTAAAGATCCCCCTCTTTGAATGGTTTCTTCAAATATTTCTTCTTCTCTGGGGATCAAGATGCTGTATAAGTCATGGAGACTCATGTTTCCTAGTTCTAAGGTTGAGGACAAAGTCATGGTTAGACTTCTCCATTCTCTAGGTAAAGCATCAAGAAATTTTATGTTTCTTTCATCATTTGACTTTGTTATTCCAAATTTCTTTAGCTCGTTTAAAAGTTTTGTAAATCTTTGATATGTATCATTTAATCTTTCATTGGGTAAACTTTTAAACCTCTCATATGAGGAAACATTGTTTGTTCTCTTGTTTCTTCTCATCCTTTCTCCTCCTTCACAAAGATTTTCCAACTAATCCCATATTTCCTTAGCTGATGCACATGCATCAACTTGTGAAAATATGTCATTGGGGATGGCCATTATTAATGGTGACTTTGCCCTTTCATCCCCAGCCACCAGATCCTTTTCTTCCGCGCTCCAGTTTATTTCACTTTTGGGAGCACGGGAGGCAGGGATTCCTGGTGATTGGTCAGTTGCTGGAATAGCTGGTATTTCAGTCATTGGTATATGTCGACCCCTTTCAATGGATTGAAACAGAGCTCGGTCATGACCATTTAGGAAATTGACCATCCTGATTTTCCATTGGGGGTATTCCTCTCTGACCAGAGTCGGAGGTTTAGACATAGAACCAATATTAAAAGCATTATTCCAGGATTGAAAGCTGGCCATATTTAGAGAAAAGAAGATGAGCGATTGATCATTTGAAAATAGTTTATTCAATCTGCTTTGATACCAATTGTTGGACCCAGTTTGGCCTTAACAACTTCTTTTCACGTAATATGGCAAGTGATTTCAGTAGATGTGAAAAAGATGTGCGGAAATGGAAATAAGACTTTTAGAAACAAGACCTACAGAATTGTCAAGTTTATATCAATTTGAAACAAAATAGTTTACAAGGTGATTGTAAGATTATTATCTAATACAAATGAATCTTGAATTCTGTGGGTGAGAGGGCAATGGAGTTTGTGTGGTATGTATGAATGCTAAGCTTCAAACTCAAGTATCCTCTACTTGGTGAGCTTTCTATTTATAGAAGGCTGGGTACATGAATAAACAATAGTTTATTCATGCAATAAGTCCTGCAAAAAGTAGCAATTTGACATATTCATTGAATCCAACGTTCAAGTTGCCTTTGTAATAATGATATCCAATAATGTCAAGTTGCTTCGGTTATTGTGGCAGGATAGAGCTGATTTTTAGACAAGTGGGGTATTCATCAGAATTTCTGATAAACCACTTCATCAGAAATTCTGGTGAACAAATCATCAGAAAATCTGATGATCAGAATCGTCAGAAACTGATGATATTTCATCAGAAATATCATCAGATCAATTAGAAATGACCTCCTCTGATAATCCAATTCAGCTCTTGATCAACTTGTGATTCTTTGAAGTAGATGCTGTTCATTTCAGTTGTCCTATCCGATCTTCTTCTTCTTGTTGTGATCTTTAGGACTGTTATCTCTTCATAGATACAGTTGATTGTGATTTTCTTCAATACTTATAAATAAAGTTTCCTAACAGCCCCTCTTTTGAAGGTGACGTTACCCTCAACCCAGTAGTTTGAGTCAGCAAGGATACAATCCTAAAGGGTTGGATTATTGAAAGATAATTAATTAAGTTATTAATGCGTAATGTGGTAGGCCCCTCTTTTGAAGGTGACGTTACCCTCGGCTAAGTAGTTTGAGTCAACAGGGATACAATCCTAAGTAGCCGGGTTAATGTTTTAATAGTAGTTTACATATGAGGGGATCAAGAAATTCGAACCCCCGCCATCCAATACCAGTGGGTATTGAAGGAGGTCCTACTAAGCTTGACCCAGGTACTTGCAGGATCTATACACTGAACAAGGCAAGACGCTTACCAAACCATTCCCTTAACTCCCGACCAGGTAGCCAACATATCTCCATATAGACCGTGGAGATATGAATGGTGTAAATCTTTTATTTTATATAGACAGTAAAATAACGCCAAGACACCACGGACAAATGATAAGGAAGTTTCACCTTCAACATAAGAAACTAGATATTAAAGTCATTAATACATAACCAAATAAAAAGTGCGAAAAGATTAAAAATAAAAAGTATTACATTAAATGCTTGTCTTCACCAAGTGATGTAAGAGACTTAGGAAAACATGGCCTTTGATTGTCAAGAACTCTTACTATCAATCTTGGATCCCGAGACAACTACACACACTCTATGATGGATGATGGATGATGGTGGTGGATGTGGGTTGTGATGGTGGTGGTGGGTGGGTGAAGTGTGAGAGAGGTGGTTTGCCAAGGGATGCCTTTCAAGTGAACCAAGCACCTCTATTTAGAGTCTGCAAAGAAGCTCGGACATGGCCCCGTGTCCATTGGGCACGACCCCGTATCCATCCATCTTCTCTTTCTTCATTAATTGCAATTTATCTGCATTAGTTGACCACGCACCCGTGTCTGCTGGGCACAGCCCTGTGTGTAGAAGTGTATCTGTACTATCATGATTTGCTTGGATTCTGTGAATCTTAGAGTCGACCACGGCCCCGTGTCAGCTGGGCACGCCCCCGTGTTGGGAAATAGAAGCTTCTATAACTTTGTCTTTTCTGCACTCTTGGGCTCGCCCATGTGTTCATTGAGCACGGGGTGTGTTCAGCCTTCTGATCTCTTGTTTTTGCTTGGGAAGATGCTATCGAGGGGTCGGGCATGCCATGTTTATTCCTTTTCTTGTATTATTGTTAGATTTGGCTGCATTTTTGCTTCTTTTATTCATTTAAGCTCTTTTAACCCTGAAAATACAAAAGGAAGAAAAAAGCACACTTTTTCCAACATTAGTACTAAAAAAGGGTTACTTTTATGTCTCATTTGAAGTAATTTATATGTTGCATTTTACACACATCAAATACCCCCACACTTGAATCTTTGCTTGTCCTCAAGCAAAACTCTTTATAATGTGGCTTACACTCCCAAATGGAATGGGTAGAAGAGAAGGTTTTGGGCTTGTCTTGAGTGTCGGGAATCCAAGATTTTTATTAGGTGTTATTTTTATGTTATTTTCAATCCTATTCGTTATGATTTATTTAGAACATTACATAAGAGAAATTACTTATTTGGGCATAACATGCCTCTTTAAAATTCCATTTATATACAAGTTCACATACCTCACGGGAGATCACTCAACACTCGGCCGAAGATGTATTTTTGTGAAACACTAGGGACCGGCATGGAACTTACTTCTACCATATGCTTGCCAAGTAATCAATCCTCCTACTTTTTAACTATACACCTTTGTAAATATCAAGAGGACTTTGGGGAAGGGTTAGGCTTGGGTTAAAGGTAGGTGGTTTTGGGTTAGTGGTTAGTAGAAAAGGGCGAAAAGCGTAAAAAGCGTCGGTTTTCGTAAAACATTTTAATTTTTTGTGACTTTTTATTCTAATGAAGCATTTTTCAAACAAGGTTCTTTTTGATGAACTTGTTTGTTTATTTCTTGCCTTCATCATTTTTTTATAAGAATGTCACATGAAAAACTGAGCTTTTTACTAAAATAAAGGGTTTAAAATGAAAAAAAGGGTTTTGGTGGGTAAATGGTATTTGTTTTGTGGGTTTAGAAATGAAAAGGTTTAGGCTCAAAGGGGTTAACTAGGAGGATTTTGGGTAGGTGGTAAAAAAAAGAAAAATAACGGTGTTGAAAGAAAAAGGGTTAGTCCTAATGCCTCCATCATTTACTTACTTGGGTTTAAGTTGGTAAGGACTGGGAATGTATCGTCATGGCAAGTTCTAGAGTCGTAAGAAACCAAGCGGCTATTCACACAAGAAACGAAAAATGAGCATTTAGTTTTAAAGATGTGTATTTGTATGCTCAATAAAGGCTCAAACCTCACTTTTTGTGGGAATGGGTTTTTATGTGATCAAGTTTATATAATCAAATTTTAACTAGATTTGTCATGCCGTTTCATAATTTTCTTATGTCGGTTCTTTTTATCACGACGCTATCGGTTGTAAATTTGTAAAAATATAACCTTTTTAGAACTTGTAATTCCCAAATTAAACCAAGACAAGTAACAAAATGCCAATTTTTTGAAAAAAATTTGGGGTGTTTAGCGGTTCCAATAGAGTTTTGTGTAAGTCTCGTAATTAGGACTTGCAAAATTCAAGGTTTTAACATCCCCCCCCCCCCCCCCACACACACTTAAATTACACATTGTCCTCAATGTGTCCCAAAAATAAGTTTTTAGGTTGATTGAATGTGTAAAAGGTGTGTTAAAAACAAAATTTTAATGTTACTGGGCATCTGGACACGGGCCCATGCTCGCTGAGCACGGCCCCGTGGTCAGATTGCCAGTAACGGGAACTTACAGAAGGTGGACACGGGGGCGTGTTTGGTGAACACGACCCCGTGTGGAACAAAAATCTGCATAATTTTGACAAACAGCAGGTCTGGGCGTTGGGCAAGGGGGCGTGTCGGCTGAGCACGACCTCGTGTGGACAAACTGCAAAAATGTAAAACAGGTTTCTGCCTTCGGTTTTGCTCTCCCGGCTTTAGTAGCACTTATGTTTAGTGCCTTAAGCCTCATAGGTACCTGTTTTACTAATAAATACCACACCAAACAATAACAAACATCCTAAATTACCAAAGTTTAATCATCCACACCACAAGTTAAAAAGAAAAGAAATGCAGAAAATAAAAAGTGTTAAAGGAAGTAAATTGTTCAACAAGTGGCACGCAGGCCATAAATTGTACATGAGATAAGGGGGTTAACCTGTGAGACCTCCAACCGTGTGATGCTACCTCCAACTCCTCCCGCTCAATCCATGTCCTCGTCTTCATCATCATCACCTCCTCCGTGGCCCTCCATATACTCCCGGATGTTTCCAATGTCATCCTGCATGTCAGAGATATTTCTCTCTATCACTCCGACCCGGGCGTATGTGTTGCTGGCCATGTTGTAGGTGTTCCTAGTGCACATAAGGTTTTCCTGCAATAAATCATGTAAGCTTTGAAAGTTAGGAAAACCGCCTCCTTGAGAGGAGGATTGACTCAGATCACCCTGGTGCTGGTAGTGGTACTGAGGAGGAGGACGGATGTGTGGAGCGTGTAAGACGAGTGCTTCTTGCGGGTTCCATGCATGCCCTTGAACCCTTTGAAAACTGACCGTCCCGTCATTTGCTTCATAAATCCAGTTCATGGAGCGGCAAATGACCATGTCCACTCTCCCCGACCATGGGCTCTTTTGGAAAGACCTTGGCATCCTATCAACAAAGTGTTTGAAAAGGCGGTAAATCCACCCTCCAAAGAAGATAGGAGTTGGGGAAGTAGCAAGTTGGTTCCAGTGCATGTTACGGAGTAGTAGGTATGGAACATCAAGGTTGGTACGGGTGTGAATGCAATGGAGGACTAGCAGATCTTGTAACCCTACAACGCCGCTGCTGTCGTGCCTCTGGCTAAGAGAGTAGGTGAGGACCCTGTGGATGTAGCGGTAAAGAGGGTCTCTCAGCTATGTGCTCTTAGTTCGGCTCGGGTTATAGTTGCCTTCCCCTATTTGAGCCCAATCAGCTTGGCGTTCATTTTCTGGAATCTCACGTAGACTGCCGGTGTTCTCTTCATCTCCAGCATCCTCTTCCATGTATAACCTAACTATTGCCCCAAACTGTGCGATCGAGATCGAGTACACAGTCCCCCCACAATGGAACTCTACCCCATTATTGTCAAATGGATCGGCTTTTGTCTTGAAAGCGAACGTGCTGTAGAATTCCATGTTGTATTCATGCACGGAGCGAAGCCGAGTGCAAAGGGCAGCTCGTAGTGGGCCGGTGACAATGTTGTTGAAGCGGTCTAGCTGATTCACTGTTCCTAGAAGATCCATGCACACTTGTCGTGGGTACTCCTCAGGCCTAGTTCCTAGCACATTGTATCTTGCTTGAGCATCCAACTCATTTGCATTGAATCTGGTAAATTTCTTGACCATCTGAAAGAAAACACCAAACATTTAGCAAGAAACAGTGAAATTTTTGAAGAAAACTGAAAACAGTCGGCTGAACACGCCCCCGTGTTCAGTGGACACGCCCCGAGTTCGCCTGGATTTGGCTGGACACGCCCCCGTGCTCGCTGAGGACGACCCCGTGTCAAGACGTCTGTTTCCAAAAATCCCATTTTTCGACCTGGTCCCGAAAACTTGAAAATTTTTGGTCCAGTAGGGGCGGTTTTCCCCGAAAATGAAACCCCAAGTGCCGTTTTTCTCAAAACAAACCATTTACCCTTCAATTTTATCTTTTTTGGTTCAAAAACAAGGGTTTGGGGTTTTTGTGAGAAATCGGGCGAATCTACAAACAATACAAGTTGATTTACTTCCTATAACATGTATCTAAACTAATGCTAACAGATTTATGCAAAAATTTGAGGTTCGATCCGGTTCAAGTTGAAGAACCCTAGATTTTCCCTAAATCTTGATGTTAAACTACATGCAAGTACTTAATCTAACTAATTATAAGAATAGGATCATACCTTGACGTTGTTAGAAGAAAGGGAAACGTCGAAATCTGTAGAAAAAATCTCCGGAACCAGAGATTTTTGGGGAAACGGGGCGTATGGAATGAAGAAAGTGAATGAAAAAGGGGGTTTTATCCCGACAGTTGCGTGGACACGGCCCCGTGCTCGCTGAGCACGGCCCCGTGGGCGGGCAATTTTAATTTTTTTTTAAGTGCTCGTGTGGGTGCCCTATTTCCCAAAACTTTGGTCTTAGAAATCTTACCGATTTAGATGTTCTTCCAATTGTTCGTAACTTACCAGGTATGATGTTGATGCTTGAACCTTTGTTTCATTCTTCGACTGTTTGAAGCGAGATTTCTTCCTCTTTATCCTCAATGAATCCTTGATAGAGCTTCAGCCGTTGGCCATTGACTTTGAATGGAATTCCATTCCGAGATTTAATTTCGACTGCACCATGTGGGAAAATATGGGTGATGGAAAAAGGTCCTGACCACCTAGACTTTAATTTACCAGGAAACAATCGAAGTCGTGAATTAAACAATATAACTTGATCTCCTACCCGAAATTCATTAGGTTTAATGTGTTTATCATGCAAAATTTTCATTCTTTCCTTATAAATTTCGGAGTTAGAATATGCAAAATTCCTTAATTCGTCTAATTCATTTAATTGGCAAAATCCATTTTTACCGGCAAATTCTAAGTCTAAGTTTACATTTTTAGTTGCCCAGTAGGCCTTGTGTGCTATTTCTACTAGCAAATGACAGCTTTTTCCATAGACGAGCTTATATGGGGTTGTACATATTGTTGTTTTATAAGCAGTTCGAAAAGCCCATAAAGCGTCATCTAATTTATCGGCCCATTCTTTTTTATTTAGTCCTACGGTTTTTTCAAGTATTCTTTTTAAACCTCTATTAGTCACTTCGGCTTGTCCATTTGTTTGAGGGTGATATGCTGTTGAGACCTGGTGATAGACCCCATATCTTGTTAAAAAAAATCAAGTTGATGGTTACAAAAATGGGTACCTCTATCACTAATTAATGCTTTTGGTGTTCCAAAATGAGAGAATAATCTTTTCATAAATCTTACCACGACTCTTCCATTATTTGTTGGAAGTGCCTCGGCCTCGGCCCATTTAGACAAGTAATCTACCGCCACAAGTATATATTTTTTTCCTTTTGACGGTGGGAAGGGTCCCATAAAGTCAAGTCCCCACACATCAAAAATTTCACAAACAAGAATGCCATTTTGTGGCATTTCGTTTTTGGAAGAAATATTACCTGATCTTTGGCAAGCGTCACAAGTCTTGACAAGACTTTGGGCATCTTTATAAATGGTTGGCCAATAAAATCCTGAATCAAATACCTTTCGTGCGGTACTAGCAGCACCATGATGTCCTCCGTATGGACCTTCATGACAATGGCGGAGAATTCTTCTTGCTTCACTACCATGTACGCATCGGCGGATGAGTTGATCGGCACACATTTTGAAAAGATAAGGATCTTCCCAAAAATAATGCTTTACATCGGCAAAGAATTTTTTTCTTTGATGATGTGGCCATCCATTTGCGACTATACCGCTAGCTAGGTAGTTAGCATAGTCGGCGTACCATGGCTCTTCTCGGTATTCCACCATTTCCAGGGACTCTGTTGGGAACTTTTCATTTATTTGCTCATCCCTGGTTGCCTCCAAAGTTGGGTCTTCCAAGCGCGAAAGATGATCTGCTACGGTGTTTTCTGCTCCTCTTTTGTCTTTGATTTCAATGTCAAATTCTTGGAGGAGTAGAATCCACCGAATCAAACGTGGTTTAGCATCCTGTTTCTTGAAGAGATATCGAATGGCTGCATGATCTGTATAGACTATTGTTTTAGAAAGAACAAGATAAGAACGAAATTTATCAAAAGCAAATACCACGGCTAGTAACTCTTTTTCTGTTATTGTGTAATTTTCTTGTGCATCGTTAAGTGTTTTACTAGAATAATAAATTGGGTGAAAATGCTTATCTTTTCTTTGTCCCAAGACGGCTCCAACTGCAAAGTCACTTGCATCGCACATAATTTCAAAAGGTAATTTTCAATCAGGCGCTATCATGATAGGTGCATTGACTAGCATTTCTTTTAGTGTTTGAAATGCTTGATTGCAATCCTTGTCAAAGATGAAAGGGGTATTTTTTCAAGTAATTTTGTTAGAGGCCTTGAGATTTTAGAAAAGACCTTTTAAATCGTCTATAAAATCCAGCATGCCCTAGGAAACTTCTGATATCTCTAACGGAGGATGGAGGTGGTAATCGAGAAATAGTGTCTATTTTTGCTCGATCAACCTCCATTCCTTCGCTTGAGATTTTGTGACCGAGTACTATTCCCTCTGTTACCATGAAATGGCATTTTTCCTAGTTAAGGGCGAGGTTAGTTTCCTCACATCGGGATAGCATCCGTTCAAGGTTATCGAGGCATTGGTCGTATGAATCTCCAAAGATAGAAAAGTCATCCATGAAGACTTCCATTGTCTTTTCTATCATATCATGGAAGATAGCTACCATGCAACGTTGAAAGGTTGCGGGGGCATTACATAGACCAAATGGCATGCGTCGATAAGCAAAAGTTCCATAGGGAGATGTAAATGTTGTCTTTTCTTGGTCTTCGGGTGCTATCGGGATTTGAAAGTAAACTGAAAAACCATCTAAGAAACAATAAAATTTGTGACCGGATAATCTTTCTAACATTTGATCAATGAAGGGTAAAGGAAAGTGATATTTCCTTGTTGCTTCATTTAATCGACGATAATCTATACGTACCCTCCATCCTGTGATGGTTCTTGTTGGTATTAAGTCATTTTTCTCGTTAGTTATTACCGTCATACCTCCTTTCTTTGGAACTACTTGGACGGGACTAACCCAAGGACTATTGGAGATTGGGTAAATAAGTCTGGCGTCAAGTAATTTGATGACTTCATTTTTAACCACTTCTTGGACATTTGGATTTACCCTACGTTGTGGTTGTATTACCAATTTATAGTCATCATTCATCAAAATTTTATGCGTACACATGGAAGGAATTATTCCTTTAATATCTACAAGCTTCCAAGCGATCGCATTTTTGTGTTTTTTCAAAAGAGTAATTAATTTTTCTTTTTCTAAACTAGTTAAATTTGATGAAATAATTACAGGTGATTTACCATCTTTGTCTAGAAAAGCATATTCCAAACCTTTTGGGAGTTCTTTGAGCTCAAGAGGTGAGTCTTTAGGAGACTCCTTATTTGGTTGCTCATTTTTATCAAGAACCATAAAGGTTTGATCTATGGCGACCTCTTCTTCAACAAAGTAGTCAGTTTCTTCTCTTGTATCGGGTGGTTCATCTTCATCTTCAATTAGGGGGTCATTATTGCCGAATGGATATTTCATTGAACGCTCAAGATCGACACTCTTTTTAAATTCCCCTAATTGAATAGATAGATTGTTGTACTTCCGTTTTTTCAAAGCTTCGTGGGTTTTTACAAAAGGTCGTCCCAACACTAGAGGAGCGTCATCAAGGATGACAAAGTCGGTTGGGATTACCATTTGGTTGGTTTGGACCAAGACATCCTCAACTACCCTATTGATTTTATTACTTTCCGATTAGATAGAAAAATGGGTATTTGAAGTGGAGAAAAATCACTAATACTTAATTTTTCGAAAATGTAGTTTGGCATTATATTAACACAAAGATCTTTATCAATTGTGACATTACTAATAAAGGAGTTTTGAAAAAAACATGGAACCGGTGTAATGTTAATTTCAAATGGGTCTTCTTTTATTAGCGAAGTTTGATCATTTGTTAACTTAATGCTTACCGTTTCGTCAATTTTAGTGTTAGTGTTTAACTCTTTTAAAAACTTAGCATGAGTGGGTACTAAACAATGATTTTCGAAAGAAGGTGACAAGAGATTAATTTTTTCAAAATTAGACTCTTCTTGAATTTTAACGTTATCGGACTCAGCTTTCTCGTTGTTTAACTCATGTGCCGGTTTTTCACTTACTTGTTCTTCCATTTTTACATTTTCAACCATCTCTTCTTTATTACAAGTTAATTCTTCCCTTGCGCGGGACTCCTCTTCCCTTGTGCGAGATTCTTTTATGCAACGTTCGATAGTTTTAATGTGTTCTATTATCTTATCGGCTATGTGGGTGATAGAGTAAGGATCAGGATCCTCAAAGCTTGAATCCGGATGTTCGATCCTTTGTTCCTCATAATACTTATAGGAAGTAGATGGTTCACACCATTGTTCTTCATTGTAAGTATATGATGGATAAGGGTCGTAATTCTGTTCTTTATAATACTCATATGAGGTGGGTTGTTCACGCCAATGTTCCTCATAATAAGCATATGAAGGTGGAGGCTCATATCTTGGTTCCTCAAAGTATGAGTATGAAGGCTCATACCTTGGTTCATCAAAATATGAGTATGAGGGAGAAGGTTCATACCTTGGGTCTTCATAGGATGTGTATGAAGTTGATGGCTCGTACCTGGGCTCCTCATAGTAGGTGTATGAAGTGGATGGTTGAAATAAGTCACAATATTGTACCGAGTGAGGGTTACCACAAATGTTGCAATAGTCTTCCCTATAATCATCCTCCTCATAGGTGTAATTGTAATCTCCTGAGTATTGATCCATAAGAATCACTCAGCAGACCACAACAGAGTCTTGATACCAGAAAACAAAAATAAAAACGGAAACAGAGACTGGACACGGCCCCGTGTTCAGTGAGCACGGCCCGTGTTCAGTGAGCACGGCCCGTGTTCAGAATCTGTATCTGGGCGTTTTAATAAAAGTGACTGGTTTTGTGCAGCACGGGGGCGTGTTCAGTGAGCACGACCTCGTGTTCAGACTTTGTATCTGGGTGTTTTACAAAAAAAATGTGCAGCACGGCCCCGTGTTCAAGCTACTGTAAATGCAAAAACTAACTAAAATGCAGAAAATGTGCGCGCGTTTTAAAAAGGTTTTGAAAAACTTATTAGGCCGTCGATTTTAAGCTTTCTTAAAATCCTTGTGTCCCCGGCAACGGCGCCAAAAACTTGATGCGTGTGTAGCGTTATAAGTTTTTATGTATATTTTTAGCCCTTTTTACAGTTTAGTCAAGTTTTAAATTTATAAAACACGATATTTTACTAACACTAAACACACATATGGGCAAGTGCACCCATCGTGAGCGTAGTATAGCGTTGGTAAGATACCGAGGTCGTCAAAGGACACAAGAGCTTTTAGTACTGGTTTATCCTCAACGTCTAATCAAATCAAAAATTTAGAAAAAAGGTTTTTAAACAAGAAAATAAAACTAACTAAAATGCTGAAAATAAAAATAAAATAAAAACAGATAGACAAGATGAATCACTTGGATCCGACTCGCCTTTAGTGTAACCTTTGATGTTTTCCGCACTTTTTAAGAGATTATCTTAGTTATAGTAGTAGGCCCCTCTTTTGAAGGTGATGTTACCCTCAACCCAGTAGTTTGAGTCAGCAAGGATACAATCCTAAAGGGTTGGATTATTGAAAGATAATTAATTAAGTTATTAATGCGTAATGTGGTAGGAACCTCTTTTGAAGGTGACATTACCCTCGGCTAAGTAGTTTGAGTCAGCAGGGATACAATCCTAAGTAGCCAGGTTAATGTTTTAATAGTAGTTTACATATGAGGGGATCAAGAAATTTGAACCCCCGCCATCCAATACCAGTGGGTATTGAAGGAGGTCCTACTAAGCTTAACCCAGGTCCTTGCAGGATCTATACACTGAACAAGGCAAGACGCTTACCAAACCATTACCTTAACCCCCGACCAGGTAGCCAGCATATCTCCATATAGACCGTGGAGATATGAATGGTGCAAATCTTTTATTTTATATAGACAGTAAAATAACGCCAAGACACCACGGACAAATGATAAGGAAGTTTCACCTTCAACATAAGAAACTAGTTATTAAAGTCATTAATACATAACCAAATAAAAAGTGCGAAAAGATTAAAAATAAAAAAGTATTACACTAAATGCTTGTCTTCACCAAGTGATGTAAGAGACTTAGGCAAACAGGGCCTTTGATTGTCAAGAACTCTTACTATCAATCTTGGATCCCGAGACTACTACACATACTCTATGATGGATGATGGATGATGGTGGTGGATGTGGGTTGTGATTGTTGTGGTGGGTGGGTGAAGTGTGAGAAAGGTGGTTTGCCAAGGGATGCCTTTGAAGTGACCCAAGCACCTCTATTTATAGCCTGCACAGAAGCCCGAACACAGCCCCGTGTCCATTAGGCACGGCCCCGTGTCCATCCATCTTCTTTTTCTTCATTAATTGCAGTTTGTCTGCATTAGTTAACCACGTCCCCGTGTCTGCTGGGCACGGCCCCGTGTGCAGAAGCGTATCTGTACTATCAAGATTTGCTTGGATTCTGCGAATCTTAGCGTTGACCACGGCCCCGTGTCCGCTGGGCACGTGTTGGGAAATAGAAGCTTCTACAACTTTGTCTTTTCTGCAGACTCTTGGGCACGCCCCCGTGTTCATTGAGCACGGGGCGTGCTCAGCCTTCTGATCTCTTGTTTTTGCTTGGGAAGATGCTGTCGAGGGGTCGAGCATGCCACGTTTATTCCTTTTCTTGTATTATTGTTAGATTTTGCTGCATTTTTGCTTCTTTTGTTCATTTAAGCTCTTTTAACCCTGAAAATACAAAAGGAAGACAAAAGCACACTTTGTCCAACATTAGTACTAAAAAGGGTTAGTTTTATGCCTCATTTGATGTAATTTATATGTTGCATTTTACACACATCACTCCACCACCACTACAACACCAACACCCACCACCATCATCCATCATCCATCTTTATAGTGTGTAGTAGTCTCGGGACCCAAGATTGATCATAAGGGTTCTTGCCAATCAATGGCCATGTTTGGTTAAGCCTCTTACATCACTTGGTGAAGACAAGTCTTTTATGTATTACTTTTGATTTTTAATCTATCGGCACTTTTTATTTGGTTTTGTATTAATGACTTTAATAACTAGTTTCTTATGTTGAAGGTGAATTTTCTTTATCATTTGTCTGTGGTGTCTTGGCGTTACTTTACTGTCTATATAAAGTAAAAGATTGCATCATTCATGTCTCTACGGTCTATATAGAGGCATGTTGGCTACCTGGTCGGGGGTTAAGGGAATGGTTTGGTAAGGTTCTTGCCTTGTTCAGTGTATAGATCCTGCAGGAACCTGGTTCAAGCTTACTAGGACCTCCTTCAATACCCACTGGTATTGGATGGCGGGGGTGCAAATAGCTTGAACCCCTCATATGTAAACTAATATTAATACATTAAACCGGCTACTTGAGATTATATCCCTGCTATCTCAAACCACTTAGCCGAGGGTAACGTCACCTTCAAAAGAGTGGCCTACCACTTTTCGCATTAATAACTTAATTAATTGTCTTTCAATATTCCGACCCTTTGGGATTGTATCCCTGCTGACTCAAACCACTGGGTTGAGGGTAACGTCACCTTCAAAAGAGGGGCCTACTACTATAACTAAGATAATCTCTTAAAAAGTACGAAAGTGCGAAAATTATCGAAGGATACATTAAAGGCGAGTCGGATCCAAGTGATTCATCTTCTCTATCTATTTTTATTTTATTTTATTTCTGAATTTTTAGTTTTTATTTTCTTGTTTAAAACCTTTTCTCAAAAATATAGATTGAATAGACGTTGAGGATAAACCAGTACTAAAAGCTCTTGTGTCCCTGGACGACCTCGGTATCTTACCAACGCTATACTATTCTCACGATTTGCCTAAGTGTGTGTTTAGTGTTAGTAGAATATCGTGTTTTGTAAATTTAAAACTTGACTAATGCGTAAAATGGGCTTAAAATATCAATAAAAATATATCGTACCGAACGCACACCAAGTTTTTGGCGCCGTTGCCGGGGACACAAGGATTTTAAGAAAGCTTAAAATCGACGACCTAATCATTTTTTCAAAAACCTTTTTAAAACTGCGCGCACATTTTTACATTTTTATGAACTTTTTGCATTACAGTAGTCTGAACACGGGGCTGTGCTCACTGAACACACCCCGTGCTGCATAAAAACAGCAAAAACATTTCAAAACACCCAGATACAGAGTCTGAACATGGGGCCGTGCTCACTGAACACGCCCCCGTGCTGAACAAAACCAGTAATAATTTTTAAATCGCCCAGATACAGAATCTGACCACGGGCCGTGCTCACTGAACACAGGGCCGTGGTGAGCCTCTGTTTCCATTTTTATTTTGTTTTCTAGTCCCGAGACTCTTTTGTGGTCTGCAGAGTGATTCTTATGAATCAATACTCAGGAGGTTACAATTACTTCTATGAAGAGGATGCTTATGAAGAAGAGTATTGTACCATTTGCGGTAATCCTCACTCGGTACAATATTGTGACCTCTTCGAACCATCCACTTCGTATGCATACCATGAGAAACCTAGGTACGAGCCAACCACTTCATACACATACTATGAAGAACCAAAGTATGAACCTTCTCCCTCATACTCATATCTTGAGGACCCAAGGTATGAATCATCTCCATGATATACTTACTATGAGGAACAATGGTGTGAACCACCTACCTCATATGGGTATTATGAAGGACCAAGGATTGAACTTCCGCACTCAAGCTTTTGGGATACTTATCCCACTCACTTTGACGAACCACCAACTATCCTCCCCGAAGCCGAAAAAATAATAGAACACCTCAAAACTATCGAACGCTACATAAAAGAATCCCGCGCGAGGGAAGAGGTAGTTTGTACTAAAGAGGTAATAGTAGAAGAGGTAAAAATGGAAGAACAAGTAAGTGAAAAACTTACGCATGAACCAAACAACGAAAAAGGTAAGTCCGAAACCGCTAATCTTCAAAAAGAGTCAAATTTTCAAGAAATTAATCTCTTAACACCTTCTTTCGAAAACCATTGTTTGGTACCTACTCATGTTAAGTTTTTAAAAGAGTTAAACACTAACACTAAAATTGACGAAATGGTAAGCGTTAAGTTAACAAATGATCAAACTACGCTAATAAAAGATGATCCATTTGAAATTAACATTACACCGGTTCCGTGTTTTTTTTCAAAACACCTTTATTAGTAATATTACAATCAATAAAGATCTTTGTGTTAATATAATGCCAAACTACATTTTCGAAAAGTTAAGTATTAGTGATTTTTCTCCGCTTCAAATACCCATTTTTCTTTCTAATTAGAAAATAATAAAATCAATGGGAGTAGTTGAGGATGTGTTAGTGCAAACAAATCAAACGGTAGTCCCAACCGACTTTGTCACACCCCGACCACGTGAGACAACGAAACGTGGTGGAAACGTCAGGGAGTGTTGTAACAGAATTAATTGTTTCACAACCATGGAAATTAAAGTTTCGTTTTATTAATCAAATAAGAGAGTTACATTGTTTTAAACAAGAAACAAAGAGTACATAACAAAAATTAACTAGTTCTTGTCTTGTTTTAAGTCACTAAGGCACAGGTCCGCCTAAGTATGTCTCGATAAGTCCTATGCATCAACTCCTGAAAACACAAGTGAAAATAGGTACGTCAGCATAAAAATGCCTGTGAGATACATAGGTTTTGTGAAGATAGGATTCATGACTTGTAAGTTTAAGAAAATGTTTAATAAGGTTTAGTCATGAACCTTGTAAATTGATTTGTTTTGTAAATTGTTTGAAAAACAATAAGTTCAGATGATATGTATAAATAAGAGAATAATGTATGGTTAAATGAATAACCATGTAAAATGAGTTTGTATAAGATAAGTTGTTTGTAAAACAATGTCTTGTGAAAAGTATGTTATTTGTATAAAATGTTATATGTCTCAAATTGAAATGATTAAATAACGCTACGATATGTAATACCATACAAACACTTATATATAGGATGTACCAGCGGCGTATCCACCATGCTTGTATCATATTACACACGCCTCGTTACTTAAATCACTTACTCAAACCAAACCATCAAGATGTAATGTTTAACCATTGTAAAAATGTTTAGGTATAGTCAAACGTCTTTTGTCAAATGGTTCACATGGTTCAATAGATACAAATGGTTCACATAATGTAATATAATGTGTTCATATGCTGGATGAGCATATGCAACAAATTGTAATGTAAAACAATGTACTAAGTATGCACCCAATGGACATACATAGCATGAAATGTAATGTAAAACAATGTACTAAGTATGCACACAATGGACATACATAGTATGAAATGTAATGTAAAACAATGTACTAGGTATGCACACAATGGACATACATAGCATGAAATGTAATGTAAAACAATGTACTAAGTATGCACACAATGGACATACATAGCATGAAATGTAATGTAAAACAATGTACTAAGTATGCACCCAATGGACATACATAGCATGAAATGTAATGTAAAACAATGTACTAAGTATGCACACAATGGACATACATAGCATGAAATGTAATGTAAAACAATGTACTAGGTATGCACACAATGGACATACATAGCATGAAATATAATGTAAAAAAATGTACTAAGTATGCACACAATGGACATACATAGCATGAAATGTAATGTAAAACAATGTACTAAGTATGCACCCAATGGACATACATAGCATGAAATGTAATGTAAAACAATGTACTAAGTATGCACACAATGGACATACATAGCATGAAATGTAATGTAAAACAATGTACTAAGTATGCACACAATGGGCATACATAGCATGAAATGTAATGTAAATCATGTACTACAATTGTACTAATGAACATAGGAAGTATATGATGTGAAAACATGGAAAGCTTGAAAGTAACAAGTAGGCACATGTGTTTCACCCCAAAATGTTTGAAAAACAGTAAAATAGGGGTCTATGTACTCACTTGAGATTGCTTAGTAGTCCTTGAGTAACAAGCAAACAATGCTAGAGATCACGGAAATCAAACGGCACCTAGTATAGGTAACTATGTTAATAATCCGGACCTAAATCGGAGGATTGGATAGAATGAGGCTCGTAAACCAAATGAGTAGGGGAACTCATGTAATATGGTTTAACAAGGCCTACATACTACAATGAAACCTAACCTAAGTGCTTACGACCCATTACGACCCGTTTAGATAACTTATGCTACTATAACGCGTCGTTCGCGTGAAACGCGTTCGGACCGCTTAACTAGTCCTATGACAAGTAATATATGCCTTAACATGTCCAATATTGTTGATAAAATCAGTTTAGATACCAAAAGTTATGTTACATATGCTTAAAATGAATTTTGGCGTAAAAAGGGTATTTTGGTAATTTACCTAAGGCATATATACTACCTATCATACAACTAACTAAACGTCGTGACCATAAGGTATAACCTCGGAAGGTTATTCCCTATACAACTATGGTCACCTAATGTGTTTGGTCGGATCCTAATGATCGACCAAACGGGTCGGGTTCGAAAGTATAAGCGATTGTTTAGATTGCTTACCTTACGACCCTATATAAGCACTAAACTAAAAGTGACGAGCTAAGCATGTTAAAACATGCTTAACTAAGTTTAGAAAACAGGTTTGGTATCAAAACAAACGGTTTTGATACCTAAGAGTAGTTTGGGTACAAAATACGCAAGAATGCGCTTTTTGGCCGAAACTACGACTCGTCACTAAGCCTAGATAACGTGGTAATCAGTAGGTATAGTCACTAAGGACTATAACCATCGTGATTATGCTCACGTTATGAAGTTCAAACGAACTTCGCATTGACCATAAGCTGGTCAATGCAGAAAGTCAAACAAAGTTTGACTTTAATGCTAAAAGAATAAAAGAACGAAGGAACACTTACAAAGGGTCCAAGAACGGAAGGTTTGAATCCGAATACTCTCAGGTATGAAGTGTTAAACACAAGGTTTCCTAAGTTAATATGCCTTAAATATGTTGTGATATCAGTATGATATCTTCCATTATGCCAAAAACGAGTTTAATCTCAAAATAAGCCCCGTAGGGGTATTTTGGTCATTTAAAAGATTATAAAAGAGGTTATTTGAAATTTTGAGATTCGGGTCCGAATACATTAGTAAAATAACTTATTTTATTAGGTCATATCAGTTGGTAATAGGTCTTATATGACAAAATGGTTTTAAACCCAAACTATGCGTTTAACACGCGTAAAAAGCCATTTTAAGCGATTTCCGGGTTATACCGGAAATTACCGGAAATCCGAGTTTTCTGATCAGGTTATAAAGTTCAAAATACTTTATTTGCTATATAAAATCAGTAGCAATTGGATTGGTGTCAAAATATCATG
Organism: Helianthus tuberosus; assembly: GCA_030545235.1. Classification (NCBI taxonomy): domain Eukaryota; kingdom Viridiplantae; phylum Streptophyta; class Magnoliopsida; order Asterales; family Asteraceae; genus Helianthus; species Helianthus tuberosus. The sequence goes on from CM060452.1 coordinate 93,053,695, forward strand.
TAGAACTCATTTTATGAACGAAAAGGGTAAAATCGGTATTTACCGAATCAAGGCCATAACCGTAGGTTATGAGCAGGTTAAAAATAATTAAAAATCTTCAAAGATTCCAAAATATTATATTACATCAGTGGGTAAAAGGTTTGGTGTCAAAATTTGGGTTTAGATAGGCTTTATGCTAATCGCGCCGTTTAATTAACAAAAAGCTTCTTAAATGCGCTATTTAGCATAACTCCTATTCTGGACCTCTAACTGATATGAAACTTTATGGTCATGTTTATAATTCAGTAACAAAGATTTTTTGTCCTTTAACATATCCAAAATTCTCGTTTTATGGTTAAAAGGGCATATTGGTCAACATTAGGCATTTAACGGAAACGAGTAAACGAATCGGACAATCAACGATCCAACCACAGAGGGTTATGCTAACATGTAGCCTGGTCCTAAGGAAGCTCTAAGGCATTTCCAAATCATATTAAATCGGGTCAGAACTGAAGTCAAATCAAAAGTCAAAGTTTTGCGACTTTCGGTTCCGAACCGGGTCTAAACAGAACATTGTCGGATCAAACAAGCTTAGACTAGTTCTTATACTTACTATCAAGTTATATGAGTGATAAAATAAGTTACATGCCTTCTACATTGCTAATTACATGTTAATTTGCAAATTAAGCTTCTGTTGACTTTTTTCTAAACAACTTTGACCCGACATTTGATCTAGTTAGAGTGGGAATCAGTGGGTGCCCTTTTAAGGGTTTAATGCCCACATAATTACCAACTTATAACTACCTTCAATTCGACTAATCACTGGACCATTAATGATTAATCGCTAAGTCAACCGTTAATTACGATGGTTTGACTTTTAAGCTAAAACTAAATAAAAACTCAACTAAGAAAGGTTAAGCATACTTACACAAGCCTAATGCACGATTAGGGATGAGTAGAGACTGATCATAAGCTCCAGAGAGTCCCACAAATGCAGGTGGAATGAGTGATCAAATGGTTGCAACCATGAGGCCTTTTATAGTGATTTTGATCCCTTAAGATCATGACAAATCATGCTATACATGATCATGGATCAGTAACAAGTGTCCCTAAGGTCTAAAAATCAGTTTAGGCGGCCTTCGGAAGTGTTAAAGGGCTATAGTTGTCGTTTACATGGGCTGAACAGACAAAAAAACGAGTTTCTGCATCTGGGAGATGCTTGCACACCGCAAGGTAAAAGTGTTACGGTGCGCAAGGGCCTGGGCAGCCACCAGAAACTTTCAAAAGTTGACATGTTTGGCCCCTGAACTTCCAAATGTCATTTCCGACACCTCTAAGGCCTGTTAAACCATTTTTAAGGCTTTATAATGATGCCTAAGCATAGAGAACATGAAACATGCTCAAAAATATGCCGGATGTCGGTTCCTTTGGTCGTACGGTCACGTTGTTCGGCTAATTACGACGAAACACGGACGGACGCGAAAACAATCCAAACGACGTGACGAATGGAATTTTATCAAGCCAAACACTAAAATAAAATATTTTAGTGCTTACATAAATTTTTGGGTGTCCGGGAATATTCAGAATGTAAGATATGCATGTAAACGCAAACTTGTGCGCTTTTTGACACTTTTAGTCCCTGCATGACTTAAAAGTTTATTTTTGCGCACTAAACACCTCAAAGCCTATATCTAAGCTATGAGAAGGATAATTAAGGTATGTATAACTCATGGTCATATTCCGGAAGGTCCGATAACATACGAATCGGCATACTTTAGCAGTTTGACACTTTAGGTCCCCCTAATGCGCAAACTTGCGTAAATCATCATATAATAGCATTGAAGCCTCATCTAGTCCATATTAGGCATTCTTGAAAATATTATTAAACATCATAATGCTTCGGCTCGATAAAAGGTCATTCAGAGGTATAATTAAACATATTGACACTTTTAGTCCCTTATACTTGCAAAGTTGCGCGTAACTTCACTTTTAGGCATAAAAAGCCTTGTATGGCCAATGATTGGCATCCCCAAGAGTATATCATATATCATGAGGTTCTCGGTTTGTTAAAAGGTCACTCAGAGGTGAGAATTAACATGTTGACGCTTTTAACCCTTTATTGAGCAAACTTTCAATTAATTACACACACGGCTACACTTGATCAACAAGTGGCTCATTTGTGAATATAAAACCGTAAAAGGTTATTTAGAAACTTATTTTAGGTATGCTAACACCTCTAGTCCTTTCATAAACAATGTTTTTGATTTTTCGAAAAATTTAGTCCCTTAAATTCAACATTTGTCTTCATTAAGGTTTATTACACGTGTCAATACTTCATTGTACGTGATTTTACGAGGTGTTACATCCTCATCCCCTTAAAAGAAATCTCGACCTCGAGATTTGTTAAAATGTTGGAAGTACTTTTTGTCACATAATGGACTTAACTTGTATAGCATATCTGGAGCCTTTTCTAGCTCTCAAGCTGACCTCTAATATGGTACATGTATCTTTTTCGTGGCTTCTTAACCTGTCGATCCTCAATCGATACAGGTTCCTCATCATCTCACAATTCTGCATATCACTATGTGATAATGCTTCTTGACTTATTGGCGAAGCACGTCTTTAAATCCTTAGTGTATATTGCGAGCTCTGCCAAGCTCCTTATATAGGTTTTAGCTTATAGGCTATTGACCTTTGTTGCATTCGATTTCCCGAATGTTCCAATATATATATCCAGGGCTTAACCTACCCTGAGAAATTAGATTTTTAGCACACCCTTTTTAGGGTGATACCTTTGATTGAACCTTGTTCCTTATTAAGGACTTAAGAAGGTTGCGAATTTTATAAATTCCAAGTTTTTCTGCCGAATAATGGCAACTTACAGATGATTAGGGATTTGTTTGATCTTATTCGTTGTTTCCAAGTCAACTTTCAGATCCTGGTAACTGGACTCACCAATCTATTGTTCTAATAGTAAAGGTTTAACATTTCATCTATACAAGGTCTCCAAAGGACCACCTTGATACTTATATAACAATTATTATAGAGAAGCTTATCTTAAGGTAAGATGGTTATTCCAACCATTGCTCAAAACTAATCTTAAGGAATAGCTAATCCTTACAGCTAGTCGAACAAATCGACGATCCTAGGCAGCTAATGGTGATTCTTAATTGTTGCCTTAATAGGGTTGCGGTAATTAATGCATAAGCAAAATGAACCGTCTTTCTTATTTAGCAACATTGAGTCAGGCTATATGAGTCTATATCTTAAAACTTACTTAGTCCGGGTTTCGATTATTCCATAATCAACATGGAGTTTTTCACAATGCTCCAGCCCACAGCGGGACGTTAATCTTAACTTTACTAGCCTCAGGAGGTAAACAGGGTAATCTTTGGAGAAGGTGATCAAGATACATGGAGGCTACAAAGATTTTCCATATCTCAGGCTCCAGTTCATCCATCATTGCTTGTGTCAAATAAGTGACACATTTATGTTATAAGTCCATGAATTCCTTAATTGGGAACATTTACTTGGATAATTCCATTCTGGATATCTTCTTTGAATACTACTAGTCGACTTTAGTACAATATGACCATTGGGATATCTCAGGGGTTCCATGTATTAAACCTCCATACTGATCAGGCATGGAAGTAATCTATGGGACACACTAGGATACGCCAATCCTCATATGGCACTTTTATCAAACATAGTTTGGCATTCGCAGGCGATTCAAAAACAATGAGAAAATAATTAAAATAACATATGTTGTCGTACTCTATGCGAAGAAAGAGTACTCTTAGATTTCTCGGAAGGATTCCTTGCCGATACTAGAAGAATCGGTTACTATGGTTTCCTTGGTAAGTTATACCTTGTGGATAATATAAAAGTTTGCTAAGCTTATGGTTTATGAAGATTTATTATTGCCTGTATTAAATCAGGACACTTAGCAGAAATTATCATTGGTAAATGATAAGGAATGTACTTGATGACATCGTGAACTGCCTCTTGGCATTCATCAGGTGAGTTCAGGCATTTCTTCCTTTAGCCTTTCCAGGCTTAGCTGCACCTTCTTTGGCAGCTTTATGGAATCTAGTTCTGATGCGGCCTTACTCACCACATCCGTGATAGACTGCATTCTTTATGTCCCTACATTCCTGGGAAATGATGACCTGTTCCTTAGCAGATGTCACACTGCTTTGGTCCTGGTTCTATTCGACACTGTCCCTAGTGTCTTTTATAGCAATTCTTACATACAGGCTTCTTACTGAACTTTCGTTGCTTTTTATTAAGCCTGTACTTGCTCTCTTTCTTAGATTTCTGGGAGTTATCCTCCTCCTTTGGTTCATCCTTCATATTCGAAGTGTGAACAAAGCTCTTCTCATGAGCAATGGAACGTGGTTTTGAATGAAATTTAGAGCGAGAAGCATTCGGCTTTTTGGATTGTTTCATGACCTTTTCCCATGGCCTTTCAAACTGCTGCGTTAACCACCGCTTGGAGATTAACTCCATTAATATTGAGGTTTACGTTTGAGACATTATTTGCTTTTGTCGCATTAATAGCATCGCGACTATTGCCTATCTCATCCGAGTTTTCCATACTCAAAACTTGGTACTAATTACCAAATTAAACCATTATTAGTCATCATCCTGATGACCTGACATAGATTAGCCACGGCATCCACGAACCGTATAGGCCATTATGTTCCGAACATTCTTAATGAAGGCTATTTGAATGTATATCTATTACATTTAGCTTAGGTCACAAAAGGACTATCAATGGCATTCAAGGTTTGGAGCGAGTCCAATACCTGCTTGACAGGGGACCATAATGTCACAACTGTCTTTGTCACAAGGACGATTATAAATAGCCCAAAGGCTAGCCTTACATGAATTTGGTTATATATATATATACCTATATGGCATAGAAGCCTGTCGCGAGGGACGTAGGAAGATATGGCATAAAGCCCAGTCATGAAGGACATAAGTAATCATATGGCGCGAAGGCCTTGTCGTAATGACATTTAGATACGGCACAAATGGCCTTGTCTCTAGGACGTTATAGGATATGGCACTAAGGCCTGTCACCAGGGATGTTAACATTTAGTATGTTAACTTGTCACAAACAACGAATTATAGCACGGAGGCTTATTATGGGTGACTTGAAATATAACTTGTGGATTTTTCACAAGGACATCAATTCATAGGTTGCAATCTTATTAGATCAGGAGTTTTAAGGCTTGAACATAGTTCTTCACCTTTGGACAGGGAGTCATAGACTACAACTGTTATCGTCTTGAAAGGCGATTCACTTGACAGAAAGGTAAACCAATTAACATCACTAATGGATGTCTATATATAATTATCGTATCTAATGATATTAGTCATGATCACATCGATCATATTGACTATTAGGTTTGGGTATAATCCCACCGTTTTGAATAGGGGATCATAAAGATCACCACTATTTTGTCTTATCTACAATAGAGTAAAGTATAGCCCGTAGGCAATTCATCACTAGGGATGTCAATATTATGAATTTATGATCATCATACTGATGATACTAGTCAGGATCGCAATGATCATATAGACTATTAGGCTTGAGCGCAGCTCACTACCTTAAACAGGGGATCATAGAGATCATAACGTTTGTGTCACAAATGGACAATATAATATGGCCCGTAGGCGAAACATCACTAATGTATGTTTATAATGGATTCATCATTTTAGATGATATAAGTCAGGATTGCATTAATCATATTGACTATTTGGCTTGAGCATAGCTCACCACCTTAGACAAGGAATCATAAAGATCATAATGTCAATGTCTCAGATGGACAATTTATTATAGCCTGTAGGCAAAACATCTTTTCTTGACAGGGAGTTGTAGGCTACCACTGTCTTTAGTCTCGGAGGACGTTAATTATAGCCCGTAGGCATTTCCCTCCTAAGGGATATTTATGGTATGATCATCTTTTCAGATGATATTAGTCGAGATCGTATGGACCCTACCGACTATTATGCTTGGACGTATTCCAACATCTTTAGACAGGGTCAAAGACCACCACTGTCGCTGTCTTATCGTACAACAAATTTAGCCCGTGGGCACTTCATCAGTCACGGATGTTTATAATACGATCATCTTATAAGATGATATAAGCCATGATTTCTAGATCATAAGGCAAATTAGGAATTTAAAAATTTCCAATATAGGGATGACTGTTGTGATTTTATCGAATCACATTTGTCAGGAGTGCTAACACGTTCTTAGGTGTTAACAAGGATCTGAATCCCTTGAGTAGGTTTCACCATCTTGGCCGCGTAGGCTAGGTTTCACCTTTAAGATTCTTTTTAAAATGCATACTGGCAGGGAAGGAAGGATATTAATTTTATTCAGGATTTTTATCATAAATCCTAATTTATAAGTTAATAATAGCACAAATGGCCTAGTCGCGTAGACAAGTTTAATTTATAAGCCATGATTTCAGAGAATCGAGGCATTAAGGTTTTAATAATAGCACAAATGGCCTAGTCGCGTAGACAAGTTTAATTTATAAGCCATGATTTCAGAGAATCGAGGCATTAAGGTTTTAATAATAGCACAAATGGCCTAGTCGCGTAGACAAGTTTAATTTATAAGCCATGATTTCAGAGAATCGAGGCATTAAGGTTTGAATCAAAGTTCATTACCCTTTTCTTGACAGGGAGTCATAGCTACCACTGTCTTTTGGCTCATGTGGAAATGAGCAAGGCCCGTATGCACCATATTACCACGTATGGTCAAAATATGATCATCTAATTGATGATTTAAACCCATGATTCAGAGATCATTAAGTTGGGTTTGGGAATCCTTGGAAAGATCCTTATATAAAAATGACGTGTGTGTTTTTAACGAATCACGTCTGCCAGGAATGTTAACATGTTATAGATGTTACCAGGGGTTTGAATCTCTTGAATAGGTTCTACCATCTTGGCCTTGTCTGTAGTGACATTTAGGCTAGGTTTTACCTTTAAGATTCTTTCTAATATTTAACGCTGAACAATCCTAAATTGAGGTGTTAAATATGGATCTGAATCTAATTATGGAACTACCATCTTGGCCCGGTCTTAAAATGACACGTGGCTAGGTTTTGTCCCTTTTTAGATTTTGCCATTTTATTATAATGGTAGATCTTATAAAAGGAATGTTATTTTTCATTTATCTCATATTTCATGTTTAGAATGAAAATTTAAATTTTATCAGTCCACTATATGAAAATAAAAGTACAGAGTTGCCCTAAGCGGGACTTGAAAGGAATAATGTTGTCCTCGAAGGGACAGAAAGATGATTATGTCCTTATAAGGACTATTAAGGAAACGATCTTCAGCAAAAGGGTTTCTTCTTCATTCTATTTCTGAATGCTTTCTCCTTGGTTACACATTTCATCCTGGTCGCGGTACGAAGTTCAGCATTTCAAAGCTCCGGGTGTGGAGAATTCCTATTACGGCTTCTTCGCTTGGCGACGTATCCAATATATATAAAAATTGGAATCAGAAATTCCCAGGTTAGGATTGAGAATTTTCCTATGTTAAGTCTAGACTCAGAATGGTCAAGGAATGTGCTAGTGTTTAATTCACTCAATGTTGGCTCTGATACCAACCTGTCACACCCCGATATTTCCACGTGTCACCAGTGGGCCCGGTGGGGAGTATCGTGACGTAGTTGGCAACATAATAGTCAAACAACACAATATTTAATGCACAGCAGAAGCAAAAGAAAGATAAAATATATTACAATCCGATTCAAAGTAATATCAAATATTACAACGGAACGTAAGATGGATCCACAGGCGGATCTTTAACAGAAAAATAATATCGTTCAACAGACTTTAACATCTAAAGCTTGCGAGACTTGATTATTGATGCCTGGAGTAGACAGCCTATTACGTATAGTTCCTGCATTTAGCCTTTTTGAAAAATACGCCAGTTTACACTAGTAAATACTATCAACTGACTCATTTTGAAAAGAGTTTGAAAATTGATTTGAATGCACTTCGGCAAAAAATATCTTTTATAATTTGATTAAAATGCACAGAGGCAAAATTAATCTTTTATACTTGGGACAATTATTTAAATATATAATCTTGTAAATGAATTACATGTTCCTTATGCGTTCAGTAGCCCGGATCGTGTCCGGGTTAAAGATCAATAGACACACCACATTATTCTTTTGTGCACTGACGGGTGTACGCCTACACCCCGCGCTTAAGTCGTGGCCATTTCGTAAAATGATGCCAAGGATATCCGGGACATGGTCATTAACCCCCCAAAGGCTTTAAGTAAAAAAAAACTATTTAAACGGGCCGATCAAATTATTCAATTAACCACCAAACGATGGAAGATTTGATGCCCGACCAAGCGGTATTTTATATACCGTAACCCAAGCCCGTATAGGGAAAATAAGTTAAAAGTATTTACCTGAGCTAAATATAAATTCAATCCCAGCCGTATATCAAATCAGCAAGTACAGATATCTTTTACTGGGCTCCTAATCTGGAACGAAGGTTTTTAATAACCTATTAGATTTCTAACGGGTCTTTAATTAAGCTTAAGCTTAGATCGGTTAGTTTTAAAAGGAAGACACGGTTCAAACGCATGAAGAAGCGAAGACCGGTTTAGAATGTGGTTTTGACCCAACAAGATTGAATGCTTGTCTAATATGGGTAACTTAAACACACTCTGGATTTTGAGATAAAAACGATATGGTTTGACCCGTTTCGGCTAATATATGTAAACTAGTTACATAAGACGATCCGAACGCGAAAGTGCGTAACGAGTAACCAAATGAATCATATACAGGTTTCCTAAGTTAATATGCCTTAAATATGTTGTGATATCAGTATGATATCTTCCATTATGCCAAAAACGAGTTTAATCTCAAAATAAGCCCCGTAGGGGTATTTTGGTCATTTAAAAGATTATAAAAGAGGTTATTTGAAATTTTGAGATTCGGGTCCGAATACATCAGTAAAATAACTTATTTTATTAGGTCATATCAGTTGGTAATAGGTCTTATATGACAAAATGGTTTTAAACCCAAACTATGCGTTTAACACGCGTAAAAAGCCATTTTAAGCGATTTCCGGGTTATACCGGAAATCCGAGTTTTCTGATCAGGTTATAAAGTTCAAAATACTTTATTTACTATATAAAATCAGTAGCAATTGGATTGGTGTCAAAATATCATGTAGAACTCATTTTATGAACGAAAAGGGTAAAATCGGTATTTACCGAATCAAGGCCATAACCGTAGGTTATGAGCAGGTTAAAAATAATTAAAAATCTTCAAAGATTCCAAAATATTATATTACATCAGTGGGTAAAAGGTTTGGTGTCAAAATTTGGATTTAGATAGGCTTTATGCTAATCGCGCCGTTTAATTAACAAAAAGCTTCTTAAATGCGTTATTTAGCATAACTCCTATTCTGGACCTCTAACTGATATGAAACTTTATGGACATATTTATAATTCAGTAACAAAGATTTTTTGTCCTTTAACATATCCAAAATTCTCATTTTATGGTTAAAAGGGCGTATTGGTCAACATTAGGCATTTAACGGAAACAAGTAAACGAATCGGACAATCAACGATCCAACCACAGAGGGTTATGCTAACATGTAGCCTGGTCCTAAGGAAGCTCTAAGGCATTTCCAAATCATATTAAATCGGGTCAGAACTGAAGTCAAAGCAAAAGTCAAAGTTTTGCGACTTTCGGTTCCGAACCGGGTCGAAACAGAACATTGTCGGATCAAACAAGCTTAGACTAGTTCTTATACTTACTATCAAGTTATATGAGTGATAAAATAAGTTACATGCCTTCTACATTGCTAATTACATGTTAATTTGCAAATTAAGCTTCTGTTGACTTTTTTCTAAACAACTTTGACCCGACATTTGATCTAGTTAGAGTGGGAATCAGTGGGTGCCCTTTTAAGGGTTTAATGCCCACATAATTACCAACTTATAACTACCTTCAATTCGACTAATCACTGGACCATTAATGATTAATCGCTAAGTCAACCGTTAATTATGACGGTTTGACTTTTAAGCTAAACCTAAATAAAAACTCAACTAAGAAAGGTTAAGCATACTTACACAAGCCTAATGCACGATTAGGGATGACTAGAGACTGATCATAAGCTCCAGAGAGTCCCACAAATGCAGGTGGAATGAGTGATCAAATGGTTGCAACCATGAGGCCTTTTATAGTGATTTTGATCCCTTAAGATCATGACAAATCATGCTATACATGATCATGGATCAGTAACAAGTGTCCCTAAGGTCTAAAAATCAGTTTAGGCGGCCTTCGGAAGTGTTAAAGGGCTATAGTTGTCATTTACATGGGCTGAACAGACAAAAAAACGAGTTTCTGCATCTGGGAGATGCTTGCGCACTGCAAGGTAAAAGTGTTACGGTGCGCAAGGACCTGGGCAGCCACCAGAAACTTTCAAAAGTTGACATGTTTGGCCCCTGAACTTCCAAATGTCATTTCCGACACCTCTAAGGCCCGTTAAACCATTTTTAAGGATTTATAGTGATGCCTAAGCATAGAGAACATGAAACATGCTCAAAAATATGCCGGATGTCGGTTCGTTTGGTCGTACGGTCACGTTGTTCGGCTAATTACGACGAAACACGGACGGACGCGAAAACAATCCAAACGACACGACGAATGGAATTTTATCAAGCCAAACACTAAAATAAAATATTTTAGTGCTTACATAAATTTTTGGGTGTCCAGGAATATTCAGAATGTAAGATATGCATGTAAACGCAAACTTGTGTGCTTTTTGACACTTTTAGTCCCTGCATGACTTAAAAGTTTATTTTTGCGCACTAAACACCTCAAAGCCTATATCTAAGCTATGAGAAGGATAATTAAGGTATGTATAACTCATGGTCATATTCCGGAAGGTCCGATAACATACGAATCGGCATACTTTAGCAGTTTGACGCTTTAGGTCCCCCTAATGCGCAAACTTGCGTAAATCATCATTTAATAGCATTGAAGCCTCATCTAGTCCATATTAGGCATTCTTGAAAATATTATTAAACATCATAATGTTGCGGGCTCGATAAAAGGTCATTAAGAGGTATAATTAAACATATTCACACTTTTAGTCCCTTATACTTGCAAAGTTGCGTGTAACTTCACTTTTAGGCATAAAAAGCCTTGTATGGCCAATGATTGGCATCCCCAAGAGTATATCATATATCATGAGGTTCTCGGTTTGTTAAAAGGTCACTCAGAGGTGAGAATTAACATGTTGACGCTTTTAACCCTTTATTGAGCAAACTTTCAATTAATTACACACACGGCTACACTTGATCAACAAGTGGCTCATTTGTGAATATAAAACCGTAAAAGGTTATTTAGAAACTTATTTTAGGTATGCTAACACCTCCAGTCCTTTCATAAACAATGTTTTCGATTTTTCGAAAAATTTAGTCCCTTAAATTCAACATTTGTCTTCATTAAGTTTTATTACACGTGTCAATACTTCATTGTACGTGATTTTACGAGGTGTTACAAATGTGATGATATTTATTACTGAAAGCAATGTATTTGTACCTCGTCACCTTCATCGGCGTAAGGAGTATTATCAATGACAGTAATGGAACCAGGCGTTCTTGATGGGATGTTATCACTCACCATACTCTGAGAAGTCAATAGCTCTAATCTTTGCATTTGAACTTCGAGTTTATGGGTTAGTTCCTTGTTCAAATCCTTCAAAGTTAACTGAAACCAGACAAATGTAGTAATGCACAATACATGTCGATTTGGGTTACTGAAACCAGACAAAATATATATTTGAACAAATATTTTATGTTATTTGCCCTGTTAATTCCTTAATGCTTGGGTCTTGTAACCACAACAAAATACATCAAATCAAAACACTAACTTGGGCTAGGTCCCACAACCGGCATAACCAAAAAACCAAACCGGTTGTACCCGAAACCAAATGGTTATGAAAATAACAGTTAAAACATTAGTTATAGATTCGGTTTTGAAGCATAACCGAACCAACCCATGCTCACCCCGTAATTGTGACAACCGTAAAAAATCCAGGTATCCGTACAATTTAATTAACCATGATTAGTGCTTAATGACTGTGTTGAATTACAAATGACTGCTTTCTAATTACTGTATCATACTTACATGTGCATCACATTTCATATTGTCACATCATTCTTACAAACAAACTTTAGTGACATAAACTATGCACAAAGCACAGCTAGCACAGTTAGCGGATAACTCAGAAAAATGCTGACAATGTTCAGTACATAGACAGACAGTGTTTTGAGACCCCGTACGGGCCAGAGACAAGGTACTACACTAGTATGGTGTGTAGGGAAGTAAAGACCATAAAACTGCTTCACTAGGTGATAGTTTAAGTGCCGAAAAGTGCCTAAAACCCACTTAAAGTGCTGAATTCAGCATTTTTCAGCAAAAATCAGCATTTTAACAAGTTTGTATCATGTAAAAATACGACTAAATGGTCCTGAATGCTTTCCTAAGTGTCGGGAATTAAAAGTGTCACAGAAGGGTACTTAAAGAACACTAAACGGAATAGTTTGACACTTTAACGAACCGGTATCTAACCGAACAACCGAACATTACCCGAAACACCAAAATTATACTAGAAGCATTGTTTTTATGTTTCTGAGCTAGTTATGATCCCCGAACACCTTAACACACTATATAACACATCATACACTTAAACACTAACCTATACACTTAACTTCCAACTAAATTACTAACTTACCATTTAAACCCAACCAAGACCCCCCCCCCCCCCCCCTTAAGTGGACGGTCACAAGTGACCCCACCATAATCTCCTCTTGATCTTGCTTGGATTCACCTAGATATTATATGATCCCATTTGATTTAGTAGAAGATTTGTATTGTACTTACAAGACATAGTACCCAAAGGTTAAAAGCATAAGATGGTTATAAGTGGATCTCATTCTCATTATCATCATCAAACACCACTCACCTCCTCCCTCTCCCTTGGCTCTCGGCCATGAGCAAGCCACCACACCACCACCATCTTCAACTAATTCCATCCATTTCCAAGATCATCCAAAGGTGCTAGAAGGTGTTTAAGGAAGTGTGGAGCTTGTGGATCTTGAAGGACCTCTTCCAATAGCTTTTACCCAACACATTTATCATCTTCTTCATCAAGTGTTCTTCCCTAACCTTTGTGCTAGTAGTAAGCTTCATATCACTTGATCTTACTTCATATTTTGATGGTTAATAGATGATGAACATTGTTAAACTTGATGAACACTAAAGAACTTGATCATGAAACCTTAACATAAGCTATTTAACATATGAATACTTGTTGATTAGTGATGATTTGCTTCTTGATGATTGATGATTTGTGATAGTGATGTTAGACATCATAAGGAACCTACTAGATTGTGATTAAACACATGATCTAGTAAGTTAAGGTGGTGATCTTGTGAAAGACCAAGATCATCATACTTTATGTTTTCATGAACTTGAAAAATAAACATGATTTTATGAATGATGAAACATATAACAAGATTACTAGACATAAACTTGAATGATTTCTAAAACAGTTCTTCCAAAGAAACCAAGTTAAATCACAAGATTTACAAGAACATTGTTTTTAAAGAAAACCAACCATGTTTCTAGTGTTGAAACAAGTATAAGAATACATTGTTTACAAGAAAAATTCAAGAGAATGATTTTTGGAAAAATCATCTAGTAAGTTGTAAACACCTAAATCTTCCAAGAATGAGATTTTCAAAGAAGTAAACACACTTTGAAGGGTAACTAAACCTACTAAACACACTACCAAGTTACTACAAGTTTTTATGAAAGTTCAAGTTCATGATTATTAGGTAAATAGCATTGTTATGGCACTTGGTAAGTGTAGGTTGATTGTTGATTGTTTGTGATGATTTTGAAAAGAAAATGATATGCTTTGATAGCATGGACACCTCCATTTTTAGGGGAAACTATGGCAAAATTTTCTAAAAATATACACACTTAGAAAAATATTTACTAACAACTATTTACAAGTGTATTTTAACTATGGTTTTCACTATAAACTTTGCCATGTGTGTGATTATTTGTATACTTTGTGTATTAGTTATATTATTTTAGGATTTGAAATAATATAACTTAACAAATACCAAGAAATTACAATCCAAAATATTACCAAAAGTCATAAGGAATAAATATATAAGTTAAACACATAATATTGAGAAACCGAACAAGAAATGTAACTTACCAAATATTCCGGAAAATATGTTTATACGTATTTTTTTTTTGGTAAATAATATTTTGGACACCGAAAGAATGAAAATGGGATTTTCACAATTATCACAAAGTTATATCGTATTTTGAAAAGAAGGAAATATATAATTTTTCGAGATTAAAAATATATATGTTTTCTTGGAATTATTAAGAAATATAATATTTTTGGGAAAAATATACATTTTCTTGGAATACATTATTTTTGGATAAAAATAAGTTTATATATATATATTTTCTAAGTGAGACTTGAAAATATATTGTTTTGGGAAATATATATTGGATATTTATTAAGAAAATACACACACACCGGAATACAACACCTGTACATGGAAACAATATACAAGAATACAAATACAAATATACCCATCCTTGGGAAGGAAATACGAATATGAATGCTTGAGAAGTATTGTTACAAAATATTGTTTAACGACTATTCAAAATTTAAAATATAATTTAAAGTTAAAATAATTATTATTTTAACAAGTGATTATATTCTTAGAACAATAACAAAGACACTTTAAAACGTAACTCAAGGGCACTAATCAATACTAAGACAAGGCACGACCCGCTCGTCTAACGGACCGTAGTGCGCATGTAGGTAGTCGTGCGTTCTAGAGGAAGCTTTGAGTTACATCGGATACAAGGAACGCAAAACTGTGAGTTCATGTCCCCCTTTTCTCTTAACTGTTTTCGGTTTTATTACTCTCGGGGGTGAAATACATGTTACATACTGATTACAAACAATTACAAATGGTATGATTACCTAAGGAATGAACTGCTAGATCACGTGAATGGGTAGGCGATTAACTTAAGACCATTAATCCTTGTATAAGGACCGAGGGGCATGAGTGATAGATCTATTGGGTGTTGCGAGCCCCACCCATGGGCCTGCGAGTTGGCCGCATGTGGTGACTATGTCGTTCCGCCGGAGGGGCCGGTACGAAATACGCATACAGGGTTGAGTGCTTCCTACGCCATGTCACATATATTAATGTATTAGCTACACATTAATTGATCTGTTTTTCCTTGTCGCTTCATACCAGTTTACAAGTACATACATACATACAAAGGTTTTCAAGGATGATTCGTGCACACATACTAAACACATGAACACGCTCAACTTTTGTTGATGTTTTCAACTACATGTATTTCAGGGAATTAGTAAGTGGATCTGGCTGGCGTTGGAAGTTTTATGCTGCGATAGGAATAAAGATGTCATCCATGGTCTTTGGGTTTGGTCAGTGAGTCTTGTTCCTGGATGAGACACGTCATCCAAACCTTAGTAACATCTAATGTCTTTTGGCGAGTCCTTAGTGAACTCATAAACGATTTGTATGGTTTGTAAAACTTGAAATTGAAGTCTACGTTTTAAACAATGTTGTTATGTTTTAAACTCATCTAATGGATGACAAATCTATGGTTTTATTATATAGTTGTTGTTATGATTGGATGCAATGATATTAAGAAAGTCACACCATAATCACGCTTCCGCAAAAGTCAGGGTGTGACAGCTTGGTATCAGAGCTTCGATCGTAGCGAACTAGGATTCTTTCTCGAGTCTAGACTACGATCATTAGGGCTCTCACAAAAAACATTTTTACTAACATGTTTTAATTGCATACACAAAACGCCCATATCCAGGAAACAGACATTTTTACAAACAAAAGGCACGAAACACATTTCAAAAATTATGTTTATGATTCAGTCTGAGAGACTGGGAAATTCAGTTTGGGAAACTGGGAGTTTTGTCTGAGAGACTAGGAGATTCAGTCTGAGAGACTGGGTAGTTCAGTCTGAGAGACTGGGAAGTTCAGTCTGAGAGACTGGGAAGTTTAGTCTGAGAGACTGGGAAGTTTAGTCTGGGAGACTAGGTAGCTTAGCCTGGGAGACTAGGAAGGATAGAAAGTTTCATAAAGGATAATGTGAATACATGATTACATGATGAATTGTCTTTGTTTGCTTACACTAAGTATTAGTGATTACTATGGATATACATGCTATGACCATTATGTACCAGCACACATGTCACATTCTTCAGAGAATGAGTTGTCAGATGATTGACGACCCTATGGCCACCGCCACAGATGATGAGATTGCACCTGTGTTAGAGATATTTACGTCAGACGCTGAGAGTGACCCTGACATGCTGACCAAGGATGAGGACGACTTCCAACCTTTGCGCTACCAGACTTTGGTGATGAATTACCCTTGCTGAAGGCTCCCCTGATGAGGATCCTTTGTCACTCTTGTTTCAATCCATGACCACCCCATCACTAGCCATTTCGATGGTGAGCCTATCATGACTCAGATCCTCGACGCCGTATCTCTCATGGTCATTCCTCTCGAGGAACTGCCTTGTTGACGATTTGTTTGATAATGACGTTGATTTGTTGATGATCCTCCTGTTAACGCCCAGGGTGATGGAGAGATAGCTGAGGATGTGACAACCCGAGTTTTCAAGGTTTCTACTTGACTTAATAACTGTTCACAAAGTGTTGTTTTATATTTATATTCGTTGTGCAATATAAGTGAGTATATTATGATATAAGTCGTAATAACATTATGATCATATAATTAAAAACAAAAGATGGATCCCTTGCCCAACACCTACCCACCCGAAACACCCACCTACATTGGTATGTGTATTCTGTATTAATAATATATGTTTTATATAGTTAATAAATGTTGACCCACACCCGAAACACACCCTACTCCGACGAAAACTCCATGCTTTAGTCGTCTACACCGATTTCGTCAAAGAATGGGCTTTGGGCCCAAGGATGTTTGGCTGGCCCAGTTCTGTTTACGTATAACTCTTAGATTAGTTACGATAGAACACTTAGAAAACCCTAATCACCTCTCAACTTCTCTCTCGCTCTCCTTTGACACTCGACGGCAACCCTGAGCATTCGAGCCCGTACATCGATCGATTTATTGTTCCTTCTGTTAAGGCATTGACTGATTATTTGTGAGCACATACCTTAGCATAACGAAAAAACCTAGGTGAGTTCACACACTCCTAAGGCATGGGATTCCCGGTGGGTTGGGAATGGGATTGAATAACTATTTATACTATCAACACTACTAGACTACTTGCTACTGTCCTCGGATTGAGAAGGGCACGTACGTAAAACCTACGTACACACATACTTGCTACTGTCCTCGGACTGAGAAGGGCACGTACGTAAAACCTACGTACACATCTACTTGCTACTGTCCTCGGATTGAGAAGGGCATGTACGTAAAACCTACGTACACTCATACTTGCTACTGTCCTCGGATTGGGAAGGGCACGTACGTAAAACCTACGTACACTCATACTTAACACTGTCCTCGGATTGGGAAGGACACTTATGGATACGACTAGTCTAGTAAATTACAACATGGGAAGCCCCCACTGAATATCATGAAAAGGTTTGGTAAATAAGGATACTGGTTAATACATGGTTATGAAACGAACTTACGATTTCTAAACGAACTCAATAACTGAACAACCAATTGTGAACTCGCTCAACTTTGTTGTTGACTCGTTGTTACATGCCTTGCAGGTCGTTAGGTATCTATGGAGCTTGCATCGGAGTGGGGAGAGTCGTTGTGGGACATGGACAGCTGTGTGCCATGCTAAACATTTGAAACGTTTAAATTTATGACTTGGTTTTAAACATTTTTCTTCCGCTTGCAACTTAAACTATGTTTTGTTTAGACACCAATTGTATTGTGTTTGATTTTTATATACTACTTTCATGCTTGTTCAATATGATTGGTGGCTTGATCCTGGTCAGTCATGCCTCCAAGCGGTGATACTCCGCGTGTGGATTTTTGGGGTGTGACTGATTGGTATCAGATCCATTGGTTATAGTGAACTTGGTTTTAATAAAGGGGAAAAAGTTTTTTTGTTAAAACCAGACTATAACCCATACAGTGCTCAACGATCCACAACGACGCTTCGCTCCACGTGCAAGACTCAACACTATAGGTGATATGGTTTATGTTTATATTGCCTACTTGCAAGTTACATAGAACTTTACTTATGGTATGCTTAGATGAACGTAACAACTATTGTTTGAAAACACATGTGTGCTTACTCTCTTCTGTCATCGCACTTTCGCGAACCTCTCTCACTTATGTTTCCTTTGGTATGCAGATCATGAGTGGACGTGTCAACATGACTCAAGCCTAGTTGACGGCTTTAATTAACCAACAAGTTGCTGCGGCACTTGCAGCCGCTCAAGCAGGAGGTATACCCTGCAGACGCAACTCACTCTAGGATCTTTAGATCCTACTCTCATAAACCAACTCTTATGTTTAACCTTGTCCTGTTCTTATACACAACAGGTCAGAACGCTTAGCCACCTGTATGCACGTTCAAGACTTTTATGGACTGTCGTCCTAGTACTTTCAGTGGCACTGAAGGGGCCGTTGGACTCCTCCACTGGTTCGAGAAGCTCGAATCGGTCTTCGAGATGTGTGAATGCCCTGAGGCTCGTAGGGTGAAGTATGCTACTGGTACTCTCGAGGGCATAGCGCTCATGTGGTGGAACGCTCAGGTTCAAATGCTGGGGATAGTTGCTGCTAATGCCACCCCATGGAACGAGTTCAAGGAGCTGATCAAGCGAGAATACTGTAATCGTGATGACATCCATAAGTTGGAAGTGGAGTTCTTTAACCTGAAGATGACGGGGTCAAAGATAGAGGCGTACACGAAAAGATCAAACGAGTTGGCAATATTGTGTCCTACTATGGTGGATCCTCCCATCAAACGTATCGAGCTGTACCTCAAAGGCTTAGTACCAGAGATTCAAAGCCATGTGACTTCTGCTAACCTTGCTACCATTCAAGATGTTACTCGTCTTGCTCATCGTCTCACAGACCAGGCAGTGGAACAGAACAAGTTGCCTAAGCGTATTGTTACTACTACTACTACTACTTCTGCTATTCCCAGTGACAACAAGAGAAAATGGGATGGAGCCTCCAGCAAGGGTTCAACTACAGTTCAGTCTCAGGAAGGATGGATATTGAGGAAACCACCCAAAATGCAACAGACACCACAGTGGTCAGGGCAACAAGGGACGTTGTCAGAGGTGTCTCAAGATGGGTCATGAAGCCAAGGATTGCAGGAGCCCACGGCCTGCAAATCAGAATCGTCAGTAGCAACAGCAAGCACCGCATAATCAGCAACAGCAATAGGGCAACAGGGGATGCTACCAGTGTGGCGCTGAAGGTCACTTCAAGAGACACTGCCCGCAGTTAAATCAGAATTAGAATCAGAACAATAACCAAGGGAACGGAAATAACAATGGGGGTAACAACGGGGGAAACAATGGAGACAATGGCGCCCGGGGTCGTGTGTTCGTGATTGGTCAGGGTGACGCAAGGAATGATCCTAACGTAGTGATGGGTAAGTTCCTTCTCGACGACTTTTATGTTACAGTTTTGTTACTGGGAGTCTGGACACGGCCCCGTGTCGGAGTGCCAGTAACGATAACTTACAGAAGTTGGACACGGGGGAGTGTCTACTGGGCACGACCCCGTGTCTGGCAAAAGGCTGCAGATTTAAACAAACAGCAGGTCTGGGGAAGTGGGCACGGGGGCTTGTCGGCTGGACACGGCCCCGTGTAGACAATCTGCAAAGGTGAAAAACAGGTTTCTGGCTCCGGTTTTCATGTCCCGGCTTTAGTAGCACTAATGTTTAGTGCTCTAAGCCTCGTATGTACCTGTTTTATCAATAAACACTACTCCAAACCATAGCAAACATCCTAAATTACCAAGTTCAACATCCACGTCACAAAGTTAAAAAGAAAAATAAATGCAGAAAGTAAAAAGAGTTAAAGGAAAGTAAATTGTTCAACACACGGCACACAGGCCGGAAATTATTCAAGATAAAGGGGGGTTAACCTGTGGGATCACCAACCAACCGCTTCTGCCTCCGCTACTACCGCCTAGTCCATGTCCTCGTCCTCATCAACATCATCTCCCCCACCATGCCCCGCCATGTACCCCCGGATGCTCCCAATGTCATCCTGAATGTCGGATATGTTTCTCTCAATAAATCCGACCAGGGTGTACGTGTTGCTTGCCATGTTATAGGTGTTCCTGGTGCACATGAGGTTTTCCTGCAACAAATCATGTAAACTTTGGAAGTTAGGAAAACCACCTCCTTGTGAGGAGGACTGGCCTGGATCACCGTGGGGCTGGTACTGGTATTGATGATGCTGTGGAGCGTGAAGGACGAGTGCCTCTTGCAGGTTCCATGCATGCCCCTGCATCCTTTGGAAGCTAACCGACCTGTCTTCAGCCTCATAAATTAGGTTCATGGAGCGGCAGATGTGTACGTCCACTCTTCCCGACCATGGGCTCCTTTCGAAGGACCTAGGTATGTTCACGAAGTGCTTGAAGAGATGGTATATCCACCCCCCGAAGAAGATAGGGGTCGGTGAAGTAGCAAGCCGGTTCAAATGCATGTTACGAAGCAGGAGGTACGGGATATCTAGGTGTCTGCGGTTATGAATGCAATGAAGGACCACCAAATCTCTCAACCCAACAACGCCACTGCTATCATGCCTTTGGCTAAGAGAGTAAGCGAGGACCCTATGGATGTATCGGTAGAGTGGTTCCCTCAACTTAGTGCTCTTAGTGCTGCTCGGGTTGTAGTGTCCTTCACCAATCTGAGCCCACGCGGCTTGGCGTTCGTTCTCATCCAACTCTCGCACCCCTCCGGTGTTTTCTTCATTACCCGCATCTTCCTCCGCATACAACCCAATTATCGACCCAAACTGTGCCATCGAAATCGAGTAATTGGTTCCCCCACATCGGAACGCTACCCCATCATTATCGAAAGGGTCGCACCTTGAATTGAACGTGAAGGTGCTATAGAATTCCATAGTACACTCGTGGACGGAGCGAAGTCGAGTGGTTAGGGCGATTCTTAGTGGGCCGGTAACGAGGTTGTTAAACCGCTCAAGTTAGTTCACCATTGCTAACAGATCCATGCATGCTTGTCTTGGGTATTCTTCTGGTCTTGTTTGAAGTACTTCGTATCTTGCCCTAGCATCGAGCTCATTTGCATTGAACCTCGTGAATTTCCTTGACATCTGCAAGAATACACCAAAAGTTAGCATGAAACAGTGGAATTTTTGGACAAAACTGCAAACAGCCAGCTGGACACGGCCCCGTGTTCAGCGGACACGACCCCGTGTCCAGGCATCTGTTACTCAAAAATTTCATTTTTCGACCCGGTTCTGAAAACTTGAAAATTTTTGGTCTACTAGGTGCGGTTTCCCCCAAAAATGAAACCCCAAGTGCCGTTTTTCCCAAAACAAACCGTTTACCCTTTCAATTTTATCTTTTTCAGTTCAAAAACAAGGGTTTGAGGTTTTTTGTGAGAAATCAGGCGAATCTTTGAACAATACAAGTGGATTTACTCCCTATAACATTAATCTAACTAAATGCTAACAGATTTATACAAAAATTTGAGGTTCGATCCGGATGAAGTTCAAGAACCCTAGATTTTTTCCCAAATCTTTGATGTTTTAACTACATGCAAATGCTTAATCTAACTACTAATGATGATAGAATCATACCTTGATGTTGTTAGAAGTAGAGGAGACGTCAAAAATCTGTGGAAAAACGCCTTGAACCAGAGTGTTTTTGGGGAAACGGGGCGTGTGGAATGGTGTAACTGTTATGAAAAAGGGGATTTATCTCGACAGTCGCGCGGACATGGCCCCGTGTCCAGCGGACACGGCCTCGTGCCGAGCAAAGTTAATTTTTTTTAAGTGCTCATGTGAGTGCCCTTATTTCCCAAAAACTTGGTTAGAAGACTTACCGATTAAGATGTCATCCCGTTGGTTCGTAACTTACCAGGTATGACGTTGTTGCTTTTACTCTTCGACTGTTTGAAGCGAGATTTCTTCCTCTTCATCCTCAATGAATCCTTGATAGAGTTTCAGCCGTTGGCCATTGACTTTGAATGGAATTCCATTCCGAGATTTAATTTCTACTGCACCGTGTGGGAAAATATGGGTGATGGAAAAAGGCCCTGACCACCTAGACTTTAACTTACCAGGAAATAATCGAAGTCATGAATTAAACAAAAGAACTTGATCTCCTACTCGAAATTCATTAGGTTTAATATGTTTGTCATGCAAGTTTTTCATTCTTTCCTTATAAATTTCAGAGTTTGAGTATGCATAATTCCTAAGTTCGTCTAATTCATTTAACTGACAAAATCGATTTCTACCGGCAAATTCTAAATCTAAGTTTACATTTTTAATTGCCCAGTAGGCTTTGTGTGCAATTTCTACTGGCAAATGACAGCTTTTTCCATAGACTAGCTTATATGGGGTTGTACCTATTGTTGTTTTATAAGCAGTCCGGAAAGCCCATAAAGCATCATCTAATTTATCGGCCCATTCCTTTTTTATTTAACCCTACGGATTTTTCAAGTATTTGTTTTAAACCTCTATTAGTCACTTCGGCTTGTCCGTTTGTTTGAAGGTGATATGCTGTTGAGACCCGGTGATAGACCCCATATCTTGTTAAAAAAATTTCAAGTTGATGGTTGCAAAAATGGGTACCTCTATCACTTATTAATGCTTTAGGTGTTCCAAAACGAGAGAATAATTTTTTCAGAAATCTTACCACGACTCTTCCATCGTTTGTTGGAAGTGCCTCGGCCTCGGCCCATTTGGACAAGTAATCTACTGCCACAAGTATATATTTGTTTCCTTTTGACGATGGGAAAGGTCCCATAAAGTCGAGTCCCCACACATCAAAAATTTCACAAACAAGAATGCCATTTTGGGGCATTTCGTTTTTGGGATAAATATTACCTGTTCGTTGGCAGGCATCACATGTCTTGACAAGACTTTGGGCGTCTTTGTAAATGGTTGGCCAATAAAACCCTGAATCAAATACCTTTCGTGCGGTACTAGCGGCACCATGATGTCCTCCGTATGGACCTTCATGACAATGGCGGAGAATTCTTCTTGCTTCGCTACCATGTACGCATCTTCGAATGAGTTGGTCGGCACACATTTTGAAAAGATAAGGATCTTCCCAAAAATAATGCTTCACATTAGCAAAGAATTTCTTTCTTTGATGATGTGGCCAACCTTTTGCGACTATACCGCTAGCTAGGTAGTTAGCATAGTCGGCGTACCATGGTTCTTCTCTGTATTCCACCATTTCTAGGGACTCCGTTGGAAATTTTTCGTTGATTTACTCGTCCCTGGTTGCCTCCAAAGCTGGGTCTTCTAAGCGCGAAAGATGATCTGCTGCGGTGTTTTCTGCTCCTCTTTTGTCTTTGATTTCAATATCAAATTCTTGGAGGAGTAAAATCCACCGAATCAAACGTGGTTTTGGGCCCTGCTTTTTGAAGAGATATCGAATGGCTGCATGATCTGTATAGACTACTGTTTTAGAAAGACCAAGATAAGAACGAAATTTATCAAAAGCAAATACCACAACTAGTAATTCTTTTTCAGTTGTTGTGTAATTTTCTTGTGCATCGTTAAGTGTTTTACTAGCATAATAAATTGGGTGAAAATGCTTTTCTTTTCTTTGTCCCAAGACAGCTCCAACTGCAAAGTCACTTGCATCACACATGATTTCGAAAGGAAATTTCCAATCAGGCGCTATCATGATAGGTGCATTGACTAGCATTTCCTTTAGGGTTAGAAATGCTTGAATGCAATCTTTGTCAAAGATGAAAGGAGCATCTTTTTCAAGTAATTTTGTTAGAGGCCTTGAGATTTTAGAAAAGTCTTTGATAAACCGCCTATAAAATCTGGCATGCCCTAGGAAACTTCTGATAGCTCTAACGGAGGATGGGGGTGGTAATCGAGAAATAGTGTCTATTTTTGCTCGATCAACCTCCATTCCTTCGCTTGAGATTTTGTGACCGAGTACTATTCCCTCCGTTACCATGAAATGGCATTTTTCCCAGTTAAGGGCGAGGTTAGTTTCCTCACATCGGGATAGCATTCGTTCAAGGTTATCGAGGCATTGGTCGTATGAACCCCCAAAGATAGAAAAGTCATCCATGAAGACTTCCATTGTCTTTTCTATCATGTCATGGGAGATGGCTACCATGCAATGTTGGCAGGTTGCTGGGGCATTACATAGACCAAATGGCATGCGTCGATAAGCAAAAGTTCCATAGGGACATGTGAAAGTTGTCTTTTCTTGGTCTTCGGGTGCTATCGGGATTTGAAAGTAACCTGAAAAACCATCCAAGAAACAGTAAAATTTATGACCAGATAATCTTTCTAACATTTGATCAGTAAAGGGCAAAGGAAAGTGATCTTTCCTCGTTGCTTCATTTAATCGTCTATAATCTATACATACTCTCCATCCTGTGACGGTTCTTGTTGGTATTAATTCATTCTTTTCGTTAGTTACTACCGTCATACCTCCTTTCTTTGGAACTACTTGGACGGGACTTACCCAAGGACTATTGGAGATAGGATAAATAAGTCCGGCGTCAAGTAATTTGATGACTTCGTTTTTAACCACTTCTTGAACATTTGGATTTACTCGACGTTGTGGTTGTATTACTGATTTGTAGTCATCGTTCATTAAAATTTTGTTCGTGCACATGGAAGGACTTATTCCTTTAATATCTACAAGCTTCCAAGCAATCGCATTTTTATGTTTTTTCAAAAGGTTAATTAATTTTTCTTTTTCTAAACTATCTAACTTAGATGAAATAATTACAGGTGATTTACCATCTTTGTCTAGAAAAGCATATTCCAAACCTTTTGGAAGTTCTTTGAGCTCAAGAGGTGGGTCTTTAGGAGACTCCTTATTTGGTTGCTCATTTTGATGAAGAACTTTAAAAGTTTGTTCTATGGCGACCTCTTCTTCAACAAAGTGGTCAAACTTTTCATTTGTATCGGGTGGTTCATCTTCAATTAGGGGGTCGTTATTGCCGAATGGATATTTCATTGACCGCTCAAGATCGACACTCTTTTTAAATGCCCCTAATTGAATAGGTAGATTGTTATACTTCCGGTTCTTCAAAGCTTCGTGGGTTTTTACAAAGGGTCGTCCCAACACTAGAGGAGCGTCATCGAGGATGATAAAGTCGGTTGGGATTACCATTTGATTTGTTTGAACCAAGACATCCTCAACTACACCGATTGATTTTATTATTTTCCGATTAGATAGAAAAATGGGTATTTGAAGTGGAGAGAAATCACCAATACTTAATTTTTCGAAAATGTAGTTGGGCATTATGTTAATGCAAAGATCTTTATCAATTGTGACATTACTAATAAATGAATTTTGAAAAAAACATGGAACCGGTGTAATGTTGATTTCAAATGGGTCTTCTTTTATCAGCGAGGTTTGATCGTTAGTTAACTTAACACTTACCGTTTCGTCAATTTTAGTGTTAGTGTTTAACTCTTTTAAAAACTTAGCATGAGTGGGTACTAAACAATGATTTTCAAAAGAAGGTGACAAGAGATTAATTTCTTCAAAATTAGACTCTTCTTGAATTTTAGCGTTGTCGAACTCACCTTTTCCGTTGTTTAACTCATGTGTCGGTTTTTCACTTATTTGTTCTTCCATTTTTACACTTTCAATTATCTCTTCTTTATTTAATTCTTCTCCTGCATGGGACTCCTCTTCCCTTGCGCGAGATTCTTTTATATAGCGCTCGATAACTTTAAGGTGTTCTAATATCCTATCGGTCACTTCGGTTATAGAAAAAGGATCGGAATTTTCAAAGCTTGAATCCGGTTGTTCGATCCTTTGTTCCTCATAATACCCATATGAAGTAGATGGTTCACACCATTGCTCTTCATTGTAAGTATATGATGGATAAGGGTCGTAATTTTGTTCCTCATAATACTCATATGAGGTGGGTTGTTCACGCCATGGTTCCTCATAATAAGCATATGAAGGTGGTGGCTCATATCTTGGTTCCTCAAAGTATGAGTATGAAGGCTCATACCTTGGTTCATCTAAATATGAGTATGAGGGAGGAGATTCATACCTTTGGTCTTCATAGGATGTGTATGAAGTTGATGACTCGTACCTGGGCTCCTCATAGTAGGTGTATGAAGTGGATGGTTGATATAAGTTACAATATTGAACCGAGTGCGGGTCACCACAATTAGTGCAATAATTATTCCTATAATCATCCTCCTCATAGGTGTAGTTGTAACCTCCTGAGTATTGATCCATAAGAATCACTCAGCAGACCACAACCAAGTCTCGAGATCAGAAAACAAAAAATAAAAACGGAAACAGAGGCTGGACACGGCCCCGTGTTTAGTGGACACGGCCCCGTGTACAGAATCTGTATCTGGGCGTTTTAATTAAAGTTACTGATTTCGTTGAGCACGGGGGCGTGTTCAGTGAGCACGGCCCCATGTTCAAGCTACTGTCTCTGGGTGTTTTATGAAAAATATGCAGCACGGCCCGTGTTCAGTGAGCACGGCCCGTGTTCAACCTACTGTAAATGCAAAACTAAACTAAAATGCAGAAAAATGTGCGCGCGTTTTGAAAAAGTTTTGAAAAACTGATTAGGCCAATGTTCCTCATATGAGGTGGGTTGTTCACGCCAATGTTCCTCATAATAAGCATATGAAGGTGGAGGCTCATATCTTGGTTCATCAAAATATGAGTATGAGGGAGAAGGTTCATACCTTGGGTCTTCATAGGATGTGTATGAAGTTGATGGCTCGTACCTGGGCTCCTCATAGTAGGTGTATGAAGTGGATGGTTGAAATAAGTCACAATATTGTACCGAGTGAGGGTTACCACAAATGTTGCAATAGTCTTCCCTATAATCATCCTCCTCATAGGTGTAATTGTAATCTCCTGAGTATTGATCCATAAGAATCACTCAGCAGACCACAACAGAGTCTTGATACCAGAAAACAAAAATAAAAACGGAAACAGAGACTGGACACGGCCCCGTGTTCAGTGAGCACGGCCCGTGTTCAGAATCTGTATCTGGGCGTTTTAATAAAAGTGACTGGTTTTGTGCAGCACGGGGGCGTGTTCAGTGAGCACGACCTCGTGTTCAGACTTTGTATCTGGGTGTTTTACAAAAAAAATGTGCAGCACGGCCCCGTGTTCAAGCTACTGTAAATGCAAAAACTAACTAAAATGCAGAAAATGTGCGCGCGTTTTAAAAAGGTTTTGAAAAACTTATTAGGCCGTTGATTTTAAGCTTTCTTAAAATCCTTATGTCCCCGGCAACGGCGCCAAAAACTTGATGTGTGCGAGTGTGTATATAAGTTTAAGTATATTTTAAGCCCTTTTTACACGTTAGTCAAGTTTTAAATTTATAAAACACGATATTTTACTAACACCAAACACACATATGGGCAAGTGCACCCATCGTGAGCGTAGTATAGTGTTGGCAAGATACTGAGGTCGTCCAAGGACACAAGAGCTTTTAGTACCGGTTTATCCTCAACGTCTAATCAAATCAAAAGTTTAGAAAAAAGTTTTAAACTAGAAAAATAAAAACTAACTAAAATGCTGAAAAATAAAATAAAAATAAAAACAGATAGACAAGATGAATCACTTGGCTCCGACTCGTGTTTAGTTTAACCTTTGATTATTTCCGCACTTTTGCACTTTTTAAGAGATTATCTTAGTTATTGTAGTAGGCCCCTCTTTTGAAGGTGACGTTACCCTCAACCCTGTAGTTTGAGTCAGCAAGGATACAATCCTAAAGGGTCGGATTATTGAAAGATAATTAATTAAGTTATTAATGCATATTATGGTAGGCCCCTCTTTTGAAGGTGACGTTACCCTCGGCTAAGTAGTCTGAGTCAGCAGGGATACAGTCCTAAGTAGCCGGGTTAAAGTATTAATAGTAGCTTACATATGAGGGGATCAAAAAGTTTGGACCCCCGCCATCCAATACCGGTGGGTATTGAAGGAGGTCCTACTAAATTTGACCCAGGTCCTTGCAGGATCTATACACTGAACAAGGCAAGACTCTTACCAAACCGTTCCCTTAACCCCCGACCAGGTAGCCAACATACCTCCATATAGACCGTGGAGATATGAATGGTGAAAATCATTTATTTTATATAGACAGTAAAATAATGCCAAGACACCACGGACAAACGATAAGGAAGAATCACCTTCAACATAAGAAACTAGTTATTAAAGTCATTAATACATAACCAAGTAAAAAGTGCGAAAAGATTAAAAATAAAAAGTATTACACTAGACACTTGTCTTCACCAAGTGATGTAAGAGACTTAGGCAAACATGGCCTTTGATTGTCAAGAACTCTTACGATCAATCTTGGATCCCGAGACGACTCACACACTCTATGATGGACAATGGATGATGGTGGTGGATGATGGTGTTGTGATGGTGGTGGGTGGTGGGTGGTGGGTGAAGTGTGAGAGAGGTGGTGTGCCAAGTGATGGTTTGCAAATGAGCCAAGCACCCCTATTTATAGCCTGAACAGCAGCTCGGGCACAGCCCCGTGTCCAATGGGCACGGCCCCTTGTCCATCATCTTCTCTTCCTTCATTAATTGCAGTTTGTCTACATTAGTTGACCACGGCCCCATGTCCGCTGTGCACGCCCCCGTGTGCAGAAGCATATCTGTACTATCAAGATTTGCCTGGATTCTGCGAATCTTATAGTTGACCACGGCCCCGTGTCCGCTGAGCACGGCCCCGTGGTGGGTGATAGAAGCTTCTATAGCTTTGTCTTTTATGCTGGCACTTGGGCACGCCCCCGTGTTCAGTCTTCTGTCTTCTTGTTTTGCTTGGGAAGATGCTGTCGGGGGGTTTGGCATGCCACGTTTGTTCCTTTTCTTGTATTTATGTTAGATTTAGCTGCCTTTTTGCTTCTTTTATTATTTTGAGCTCATTTAATCCTAAAAATACAAAAGGAAGACGAAAACACATTTTTTCCAACATTAGTACTAAAAAAGGGTTAGTTTTATGCCACAATTGATGTAATTTATATGTTGCATTTTGTGCACATCAGTGGCCTAAACATTTGTTTATGGCTCGAGTCTTCACCAAATTTTTGCAGCATTATATTTATCAATAACTCAAATTCGTGGACAAACTGTTAGATCAGTTCTGTTTAAACATGAGGGAAAACATGAAAACATACATGTTACAGCAGACAGTGAAGTGGAGAATCCAGTGATAGATGATGCCATAGAGTTCGATATATTTGTCAGTGTGACCTGGTTCCTCCTTAGGGTGCTGACTCATGATGGTGATGACTAAACCGAATAAGGGAGATCGGCTATGGAGAGGAGGTCTCGATTACGATGTTATGCTAATTAACTTATCTGTCTAAGTGTAACCTTTTAACCTCCACATAAGTCTCCTTATATAAGCACCCAAGAGGAAACCTAATTAGTTAATAAAGGGTAATATGGTCCATCAACAATTACCAACTAATTATTTAATAGGTTGTTATATATTTTGATCTATATAATGTAAATGATTATAATGGCAACTAGATTAAATATTAAACATAATATATTTAATCTTACATTCTCCCAGTTAGCCGAGTAATCATTTACTATGAGCATTAGATAAGCCTGATCAGGAGTTAACACTCATTTTAGCCTTAAACAAGAACTATAGCAGAGAAATACAGCCGTTGAATCATTATGCGACTCAGGACCCCCATTAATCATACTATAGCCTTAATTTAAAACCTAATCGTCATGATCAAAATACGCATAAGCCCTTTGTTTGATTTGTAACTTTATTTGTCTATATGCCATTATACCGGTTGAACATATTCTAAGAGACATACAAAATCAAACTGAGGAAATTTCATTAATCATAAAACATAAGCTAGTACAATATGCTCAAATAAGGTCTTTACTAAATCCCATATTCCGAACATGCTCTTCGTAAATCTTAGGAGGGAGACCTTTAGTCATCGGATCCACAAGCATATCTTTAGTACTAATATACTCGATACAAAGATTATTTTCCTCAACTCGTTCACGTACGAACAGATATTTTGTATCGAGATATAAACCAGCTCCAGTCGAACTGTTACTGTTCAAGAAACTAACGGCAGCTGAATTATCACAATAAAGATTCAATGGTCTAGAAATGGAATTAACGACTTTAATTCCAATGATCAAATTTCTAATCAACATTCGATGACAGGTTGCGTTATAAACAGCAATGTACTCTGCCATCATTGTGGAAGTTGTGGTCAACTGTTGTTTATGACTCTTCCAAGAGATAGGGCCGCCTGCTAACATAAAAATATAGCCTGAAGTGGATTTCTTGTCATCTTTGCATTTGGCAAAGTCAGAATTAGAATAGCCCACCACTTCTAAATGATCACTTATTCTATAAGTCAGTTTATAGTCTTTCGTCACTTGCAGATATCGAAGTACCTTCTTAGCTGCTTTCTAGTGATCTAGGCCAAGATTAGTCTGATAACGGCCTAGCATTCCAGCTATATAAGCGATATCTGGGCGAGTACAAACTTGAGCATACATCAGGCTCCCGACTACTGACGCGTAAGGTATCTGGCTCATTTGCTCCTTCTCACCCTCTGTTGTCGGACACTGGAATTAATCGAAAACATCTCCCTTAACTACTGGAGCGATGGAGGGTTTGCACTGGTGCATGTTGTAAGGTGTAAGGACACGATCTATATAAGCCTTTTGAGACAATCCTAAGATCCCTTTGTGTCTATCTCGGTGGATTTCGATGCCAATGATGTAAGAAGCATCTCCGAGATCCTTCATGTCGAAGTTATGCGAGAGTAACTGCTTCGACTCATGCAACATGTCTAAACTATTACTTGCCAATAGAATATCATCTACGTAAAGGACAAGTATAGTAAAGTTGCTCCCACTCATCTTGAGGTAGGTGCATTGATCCACTTGATTCTTCATAAAACCTTGTTTCTTCATGACTTCATCAAACCTGAGGTACCATTGACGTGATGCTTGTTTTAACCCGTAAATGGATTTCTTCAACTTACAGACTAGATGCTCCTGACCTTCAGGTTTAAAGGCTTCAGGTTGTTTCATGTAAACATCTTCGTCTAAGTCTCTGTTAGGGAAAGCAGTTTTAACGTCCATCTGATGTAACTCTAAATCATAATGAGCTACTAGGGCCATGACGATCCTTAATGAATCTTTACGAGAGACAGGTGAAAACATCTCTTGATAATCAATTCCCTCTTTCTGAGTGTAGCCCTTTGCAACCAATCTCGCTTTGTAGCGTTCAACGTTCCCATTCGGATCCATTTTTGTTTTGAACACCCATTTGCATCCTACGGGTTTGACACCGTTGGGTAATTCTACCAAATCCCAAACTTCATTTTTCTTCATGGATTCAAGCTCATCAATCATTGCTTTATTCCATTCAGAAGACTGATCACTGCTTATGGCTTCATTGTAAGAGATAGGATCATTGAGCTTTCTGGGATCCATTTCAGTCAGGTAGGTAACATAATCATCCCAATTAGTAGGCCTTCTTTGCCTAGATGACCTCCTGAGTGGATTATCGGGTTCAGCGTTATCTTGGTGTTGAGTGTTTGATGTGCCTTCATCATGAGGTATAATGGGTTTTGATTGTAGAGGTGAATTTGGAGTTGGTGCAGTAGCTTCAAGTGCAGTACTTGCATTGGGTACAAGAGGAGTAATCGGAGTAATGGTAAGCGACGAGTCTCTCCCCCCCGCGTCTTGTACTTCTTGCAATTCTTCGTAAGGGTTGGTACTGCTCCCACTGACCTTGAAATCCTCCAGGAACGCAGCATGCTTGGTTTCAACAATACGGGTGACATGGGAAGGACAATAGAAACGATAACCCTTTGAATTATCAGGATACCCGATAAAGAAACAGGTAACTGTTTTAGGGTCAAGTTTCCTTAGGAAATGATTGTAAAGTTTTGCTTCAGCAATGCAGCCCGATACTTTCATATATTTAAGACTTGGTTTCCTTCCTGTCCAAAGTTCATAAGGAGTTTTAGGGACAGATTTAGAAGGAACTCTATTGAGTATATGAACAGCTGCTTTTAACGCTTCAGTCCAGAGGAATAATGGTAAATTAGTGTTGGCTAACATACTGCGCACCATGTTCATAAGGGTACGGTTCCTTCTTTCAGCGACACCGTTCTGCTGAGGTGTACCAGGCATGGTGTATTGGTTCACAATCCCCTGGCCCTTACAAAACTCATAAAATGGACCAGGAGCTTGACCCACATCGGTATGTCTTCCACAATATTCACCGCCTCTATCTGATCTCACAACTTTAATCTGACGATCTAATTGCTTTTCAACTTCAGCCTTATAATTTTTAAAAGTTGTTAGAGATTCAGACTCTTCCTTAATAAGATACAAGTACATGTAACGAGAATAATCATCAATGAAAGTGATAAATGAAGTATGTCTTGTTATGCCAGCGATTTGGTAGGGACCACTAATGTCAGTGTGAATGAGTTCTAATAAATTAGAGCTCCTAGTGGCACCTTTCTTATTCGCTAATGTCATTTTACCTTTAAGACATTTGACACATGTTCCAAAATCAGAGAAATCGAGAGGAGGTAAGACTTCATCCTTTACGAGATGATTTAATCGTTCTTTTGAGATGTGGCCTAAAGTTGATGCCACAACATGGACGAAGTCTCTAAGTCTCGTTTCTCTTTCATCTTTGTGAGTGATTCATTAATGTTATATGACAACAAAGATTTGGAAAAATTATCATCTAGTAGGGTGCTTTCAGATCCAGAAACACGATACTCAACCATGGAAAAGTTAGTGCTCGCGCTACTACACGCCTCCAGGAGGCTACGCAGGTATTTCACTGGGCATGTAATCACTGTACTCACTAACTTCCATATCGGAACAATCTTGCAAAAGCCAGAGACGTCAGGTCGGTTAGCAGAATGGGCAATTGAACAGGGGGGCCACAACATCCTGTACAGGTCGCGCCCAGCTATTAAGGGCCAAGTGTTAGCGGACTTCATCACTGAAGTCCCAGAAGACAAGATCAAAGATTGTGAAGTTGTTGATGTTCCCATCAAAGACACATCAGATGAGTTATGGTTACTGTATACTGACGGAGCTTCAAATGAAGACGGCGCAGGAGTCGGATTGCGCCTTGTTAGCCCAGAGAAGCATGAGTTCACCTATGCCATCAACTTGGATTTCAAAAATACCAACAACGAGGCAGAATATGAAGCGTTTTTTGCAGGCTTGCGCCTGGCCATCAAGATAGGAGCTCAAAACTTACAAGCGCATGCCGACTCTCATATGATCGCGAGTTAAATTAATGGGTTGTATGATGCAAAAGGTGAAGTTATGGCCTTGTATTTAGAGCAAGCGAAAGAGTTGCTTCAACAGTTCAAGTCATACAAGGTAGTTCATATCAACTGGTCAGAGAACAAACCAGCAGACGCGCTAAGCAAGCTCGCTTCAACAGCTTTCCAACATCTCGCCAAAGATGTAAGAATCGAAGTCTTAAAAAACCCGTCAGTTTTGTTGCGCCAAGTGAACGTAATTGAGATAGGGCCACCATCGTGGATGACCCCTATCATTCAATACCTCCAAGAAGGAATCCTCCCTGAAAACAAGGTAGAAGCCAGGAAAATACAGAACAAAGCATTGTTCTATGAGATGAACGGAGGAATTTTGTACAGAAGATCCTTCTTAGGGCCACTGTTGCGCTGTGTGGACCCTCAAGATGCAAGTTACCTGATCAGGTAGATTCATGAAGGCATATGCGGCATCCATGCGGGACCGCGCATGGTAGTAGCAAAGATAATGAACGTTGGTTACTACTGTCCAGGGATGCACGTTGACGCTCTAAAGGAGTTGCGCAAATGCGACTCCAGTCAAAGGCACGCCCCAAAAACCCTGCGCCCAAAAAATGATCTCATCCCTGTGTCCACTGCCTGGCCTTTCCAGCAGTGGGGAATTGATATGGTGGGACCTTTCCCTGAAGCTCAGGGAGCAATGAAGTTCATAATCGTTGTCGTTGATTATTTCACTAAATGGGTGGAGCCCAAAGCTCTTGCTTCAACTACTGCAATGATGGTGCACAAATTCATATGGGAACACATCATTTGTAGATTTGGTCTCCCACTCAAGATTGTAACGGACAATGGCACCAATTTTGCTTCTGAAGACCTTCAAGAATGGTTGAAAGAAATGAACATCGAGCACACTTTCTCATCCGTTGCTCACCCTCAGGGCAACGGACAAGTAGAAAGTGTCAACAAAAGTATCGTCGAAGGGATAAAGGCCTGCCTGGGCACTAAGAGAAGAGGCTGCGTTGATGAGCTCCCTAGCATCCTATGGGCTCATCGAACCATGCCAAAAACAAGCACTGGCGAAACACCTTTCAGCCTAGTCTACGGCTCAGAGGCGGTTATCCAGCTGAGATTGGCCTCCCCTCGCCGCGCTTGTCAGCGGTCAACAAATTTGATAACGAGGCGGAGCGTCGTCTAGACTTGGACCAGCTCGAAAAAAGGCGCGAAATAGCGCGAATCAAAGAGGCCAAGTAAAAGACACAGTTGGAAAGGTACTACAATGCAAGAGTGCGCATTTGTACCTACACTCCAGGAGAATACGTCTTCAGAGACAATGAAGCCTCCAATGCTGAACGCCCTGGGAAACTGGCACCTAAGTGGGAAGGCCCATACTTAATACATGAGGTGCTAGGAAAAGGGGTATACAAGCTGCGCACCTTGGATGGACACATCATCCCGCGCACGTGGAACACGCAACAATTGCGCAAATGCTACATGTGAACACCCTTTTTAATAACCTTTTTAATAACCTTTTCACTTAGTTATGTTGGCCATGCGCCTTTTATCTACTTATGTTGGCCACACACCTTTTTAATAACCTATGTCGGCTATACGCCCTTTTTTTCTATTTTGATGATGTACGTTGGCCACGCGCCTGTTTCTATACTACTGAATGAAAGCATTGACTATGCCTTTTGTTTTTATCATCATGACTTCTACGTTACAAATGCATGTTAAACTTTTGATTAGCACGAAAACACTTCAGTAAATTACGAGCTCTCGAGTTATGCCTCCAAGGTCCTCCGCGATCATAGCGTGAGACCGGGCAGAAACACTCATACATGAGCCACACTTATATTTATTCGAGCTAATTTAACCAAAGTTTCTAACAACAATGCAATAATTGTAACCTGACAAATAGAAATTGTAAAAAGCGCGCCCGCGCAATTATTACATAAAAAGTAAGCAAAAACATCATCAGTTCGAAAAGCGCTCCCCGCGCAATGATTACACAACGTTAAAAATAAATTACAAGGCATCAGCCTACAAACACTACCTATTCATTATCACCACCTTCACCATCTCCATCACCATCGCCATCTCCACCGGCTGTTTCCTCCTCATCCGTTAACTCCACAGTCTGTGGAGGGTCTAAGATAGTCTTTAACCGCGCACACCAGTCATCGTGCTTTAACGCTTCGGTGACCAAGTCCATAACAGGCAACGATAGATGGTCATATACTTCTTCAGCGCAAGCTAGCGCAGCATCAGCCTGATCTGTCACCGAGCAATGACTGACATCGAACTCTTGTCCAAAAGCCTCCTCAACATGATGAGCACATTCTAGATAACCTCCACGATGTCCAACCGCACGAGAGGCATCTATGAGCGCGGCAACAGCCGCATCCATCTCGGATGCATTCAGAATGGAGTTAGCCATCTACAAAAAAGGCAACGGATAAGAACAAGACAACAAAAAATAAAAGCCAAGTTAAGAGAGGGGAACCCTACCAGAGCTACCCCTCTATTGCGCATCCATTCAGTGTAACACCCTAGTTGCTATTTAACGGTTTTACATTTAATTATCAAAAATAGGATGTATAGTTAGGACTACACATGCTATAAAAATACGAGTTTATTAAAACTTTTACAAATCATAAGTTATTTGACATAACGTGATCGGATTCGTCGTTTAGATTTACGACAAGGCAATGTGCGGAAGCATGAATCTTTATCGTGTTCGATTCTTCGTTGAGCTTGGTCGTCTTTCGGCATCCAAAATGTACCTACATTTCATAAACATGAAATGCTTTAGTCATACGGGGATTAAAATGTGTCTAAACAAATCCGGTAATGATAATGGAAGGAAAAAGAATCCCAACGTTAAACTCTTGATCTCAAAACAAAGATTTCCAACTGGCCTCCACCTTAAGTTACGGTGGGCACCGTAAGTTACGGTGGCCCCTGTATTACAAATCTCCTACCGTACCTCAGTAGGTAACCACCGTAACTAAATCAGCTCCACCATAACTTACGGTGGACACCGTAAGTTACGGTGGTCCCTGAATTCAACCTTTCCATTTTGCCGTTTATTGACACGAAAACTTTCGTATCTTTCAATCCGCTTATCCGTTTGACCTAATGTTTCTTCCTACATGATTGTAATTTTATCCTCCATCATATGGAGTTTAAATCCAACATTCGGTTTAACAACATTTCAGACTTTTAAGTCTTCGGCTTATTACCCCTTTTACCAAATTTTGACCCGTTCGATTCTTTATCAAACAAACAAGTTTGTTTGACCCTTATTTCTCATAAACCTATTAAATTCAATGATGTTTAACATATTAGGTTCCAATTACAGGTTCATATACCTTCTTAAACCCATTTTCACTCATAGGCTTATTTTGACCCGTTAAGGGTATTTAAGCATATTTTAAGCACAAATCGCTTTCATTCGTTTCTAAATACTTATGTCCACATTTTTTATCAAATGATCTCCCACCACAACTATATTTGTGGTGGATTCAATGTGGTGATTTATATATTCCAAATTTTACCCGTCAAATCATTATTTTACGGCAAAGACTATTTATAGATGTCATTTGGCCAATATTTTACGTCTTTCTCTTTTCATACTTATTCGAAATATTTATTTCATCCTATCACTTATTTAAAAACAACCTTTATGGTTCGTTTGCTCAATTTCGCTTACAAGGGCGTTTTAGTCAATTTTTAGTCCTTCTTTTACGACGAAGGACTTTTAGTACTTGTTTGACCCAAAAATCCGTCTTTTTAACTATAGTCTTGTTTAGAAACCATTATGTTTCTAAAACGTTATAATTAGGTATTTGTCTTTTACGTAATTAATACGACAAAAGAATATTCTAAAATATATGACTAGTGTAAGATATACTTACCTTGCATCCATGCCACGCTTTTCTTTCCGTACTCGTTCCATTTGACCCGCTTCCTCCACAAGCTTCCACCTAGCTTGTTAGGCGTCAAACTATCATCATATTTCATAAGATGGTTACTTTAGTCATTGTTAATCATAACTATTCCACCTTACGTATTTTTCTATCAAAATTATCATTCGATCTTATTAATGGTCGGTTTAACTACTAAAAGTCAAACGTCCCTTAGCATATAAGATGCACATTCAAGTTCGACAACTAGTTTAAGCATTCCAATAATTACCCGGTAGGCATTATTTTTAGGCCCCCGTTTTAACTAAAGGTCTAACTAAGTCCATTGTCTTTTCAACACTTCAACTAGCTCAAGCGATTATCAAAGCTAGTTTGTTCATTCATTTCGCAAGAACTAAGGGTCTCTCATATATGAGTGAAAACCCCATTTCATCCTATTACTAGCATTCA
This sequence comes from Helianthus tuberosus, assembly GCA_030545235.1. Taxonomy (NCBI): domain Eukaryota; kingdom Viridiplantae; phylum Streptophyta; class Magnoliopsida; order Asterales; family Asteraceae; genus Helianthus; species Helianthus tuberosus. The sequence goes on from CM060452.1 coordinate 93,091,620, forward strand.
TCCAAACATTTAATAAAATCAAGTTCTATCTATCAATTAGTAGATAACATGATCTCATACACTTAGTTACATGAATATGGCTACCAAATTTCATCATAACATTCAAAACCCATTTCAATCATGTATGAACAAGTACCCAAATGCATGGTTAAATCGAACACCTTCTATTTGTTATCATGCATGTTAATTCTAAGCATAGTTATATCATCAAAATCATCATAACATTAAAACCCACTTATCTAAGTGTGGTAATTCATCAAATCCTTCAATTCATAGCATGTTATGTATGATTTTCACTTAGGGTTTCGTTCCTAAGCAAGTATACATCACTAATCTAGCCCTATCTTCTCTAATCCATGCCTAATTCGCGATTAGGATGATTATCAACTTTTTACAACTTCATGAATGTTAGAAATTCGACATACCTTAAGATCCCATTGACTTGGTGATCACGAATATGTGCTTGAATTTCGATTTGGGTTTGATTTGCCCTTCCAATTTTCTTGATTTGTGCTTGTTAGGGTTTTGAGCTCAAGATGTTCTTGGCTCCTGTGGATATCTCGACCAGAACACACACTTAAAGTGTGTATTTTAGTGTTTAACTTTTGTTTTAATAAAACAAGTTTCCCACTTGGCAATATTAGTCCCTCATGTTTTATTTTGATCAAATGAAGCTATAACTCACCTTTAGTCACTTAATCACATGCTACTAACTAGGTTAATTATTCCTAGTTACTTTAACGGGTTCGGGAAGTTATAACCCGTTATGTTTTAAGTCCCGTTAATTTGGGCTTTTTATATACTTCGTTTTCTCAAAGTATTTACTTTCCTTTTTAATTAATATTAGGTTTATTTATTTAAGTCCTAATATTTACCGGGTTAAATTTTAACACTAACGGTATTTTACCCGTTCATCACTATTAACGAGGTTTGATTACTAAACCTGTTTTCGGGGTGTTACAAGTCTACCCCCCTTAAAGAGGTTTCGTCCCCGAAACCTTTCTCACGAACTTTGTTAGCTTAGATCATCTGAACCTTAGTTTCGGTGATCACTTGAGCACTATTCGCATATAATAATCTTACCACAAAGCATGGTAATGTGTTTTTGGTTTCAAAGCGTATGCGCCTTTTACATGTATAGCCTCATAGGCCATTACTTTCATCTTGCATTCCGTATTCCGTTCACTTATCTGACCGAGTTTTCATCTGATCACTCGATCATATTTATTCTTTAATGTGTTTACTTCAAGCTAATTTTATTTCGACTAGCGATTTGTATAAGTCGTAACACTTTTCTGACTTTGAAAGGTTTTACTGGCTAGACTGATTAGTCGCCGTCACTTCACACCCCGTCATTCGGGCATATCTCATCGCCAACCTGGCCTTTTGTGCGTTTTCTGATTACATCTTATAATATTCATATTTGTTAAAACGTTGTTTCTTACTAAAACTAAATTTTAGTTTAACGTTTTTCTTTTTAACTAAGTCAATTACTCATATCAAGGAAATTAGCAACCCATAATTTATTCCCTTCCGTTCTCATTTTATGCGAGGAATCGTAGCAAGTTCCCTCGCTTTCTCCTATTGACCCGTAGGTTCTTTCACTTAGTCTCGTGGGCTATTTCTTTAGATTTCCACCTTTTTAAGGTGAAACCCAACAGTTTGTTTCTTTCTATTTATGACCCAAGGGTCTTCTTGGTCCCGTAGACCTTAACACTATGTTTAATCCCGTAGGTTATGATAATCCCGTAGATCATCTTTTATTCAAGTCTTTATTCATCTGTATATATATATATATGGTGTCAAGGCACCCCTTTTATGTCTAGAACTGTTTACTTTTGCTTTTTGGGTTTCATTTGATCTTGACCATAGTCTAAGGCTACATTTGTTCTCTTTCCAATTATATTTCTGACTTTATGACTTCTAACGTCATTTACACGTCGGTTTGTCCTACACTTACCGTTACCCGGTTCTTACCTATACTTCTTTACAGCCCAATACCCGGGTTCTTTATCTTAGTGTTTTTAACATTTTTGTTTCGCTAGTTTGCTTTTTTTTTCCTATATATATTCCTTTATGACCCATTACGTAGGTTCATTAATGTTTCGCGCTTCCATTATTCAGTTTACGCTTACTTGCACTACCAAGTTTTTATACCTTATTTATCTCGTTTGACTTGTTCGTGTGAAATTTTATCACTTGTGAACGTCAAACTCCATTCTTTATTCGACCCGTTCAACTTTAAAATAGTTGAGCGTAGTTATCAACATTTCTGTTTGCAAATTCTCATTGTCTTTTAGTCATGACTCATATTCCGAGTCTTTTGACTTTCTATTTTGCGTTCCCGTCTCTTGGTTTACGCATTCTTTCCAAATCCTACCCATTTATCGGGTATCTTCACCGTAATCATTTTCAAGTAATCACTCTTATATAGTTTTAGACGTTATTTTAATTTATTTGGTCGTCTAAGCGAGATCCATCGCTTTTATTCAATCAAGTCCTTTATCCTTTATTCAATTCGTTTGACTTGTCCATGTGAATTTCATCACTTGTGACAGTCAAACTTTTTATCCCTATGCCTTAGCATTCCTATTGATCGGTCTGTATTTTCTTTTTACTTGATCCTTGTCCCTTCTCTCGGGCTCGTTATTCTTACGTAATACGCTTCCGTCATCCGACTTACATTTACCTTTACTATCAAACATCTTACTTATTTGATTCATTTGGGTACCATTTAAGTTAGTCCCATTCACCCCACCCTTACTACATCGGACATAAATGTGTCCATCATAAGAAGTTCATGGTACCACGCGTTCACTACTTACTTGGCCAGAGTAAGCGATCAACACCTGATATACATGACCTTTTTATAATTTTCACATTACACCCCATGTAAGTAATGCCTCTATTTGTTTTTCTTGGAAACAATATCCCGGATAGGTTTTCTATTCGGGTTTTTTTTCCAAGTTTTTAATCTACATATGCAACTTTAAATTTCTACGTATTTGTTGCATATTACTATTCACATAATCATTTAAAATGCGCACCTGATAAATGCTTTCCCTAACGGGCTTTCCTTGCCATTACTTATTTGCGAATGTTACGCGATTTAGGTCCTTGATTAGTACGCTCTTCTTGTCATACCTCGGACCGTTCCATTATCATATCCGCAATTCATTCATCTCTCGTCATCTTCAGACGCGAGTGTCCTTAAATTAAAACATTAACAAGAGTTAGTAATGTCAACTTCAATAATTTCCCGTATTATAATACAAGGCTTTTTCTACTATACGCGTCAACGCACGAAATTTCGTCAACTACTTCAATCATTTAATTGGGGTAACGTGTATTACACGATAACCCTATGTGTTGTTTACAACACCTTAACACGCTAACCATTATCATACTTGTACTTACCGGATTTGCGATCAAGCCTCGAACCGAACACCAATCTTTGTCAAGAGCATAAGGTTTAAGCCCAAGCATGGTTTTCCCCACCATACTTGAATCTCTTAAACCAGGGCTCTGATACCAACTTGTAACACCCTAGTTGCTATTTAACGTTACATTTAATTATCAAAAATAGGATGTATAGTTAGGACTACACATGCTATAAAAATACGAGTTTATTAAAACTTTTACAAATCATAAGTTATTTGACATAACGTGATCGGATTCGTCGTTTAGATTTACGACAAGGCAATGTGCGGAAGCATGAATCTTTATCGTGTTCGATTCTTCGTTGAGCTTGATCGTCTTTCGGCATCCAAAATGTACCTACATTTCATAAACATGAAATGCTTTAGTCACACGGGGATTAAAATGTGTCTAAACAAATCCGGTAATGATAATGGAAGGAAAAAGAATCCCAACGTTAAACTCTTGATCTCAAAACAAAGATTTCCAACTGCCTCCACCGTAACTTACGGTGGGCACCGTAAGTTACGGTGGCCCCTGTATTACAAATCTCCTACCGTACCTCAGTAGGCAACCACCGTAACTAAATCAGCTCTGCCGTAACTTACGGTGGACACCGTAAGTTACGGTGGTCCTTGCATTCAACCTTTCCATTTTGCCGTTTATTGACACGAAAACTTTCGTATCTTTCAATCCGCTTATCCGTTTGACCTACCGTTTCTTCCTACATGATTGTAATTTTATCCTCCATCATATGGAGTTTAAATCCAACATTCGGTTTAACAACATTTCAGACTTTTAAGTATTCGGCGTATTACCCCTTTTACCAAATTTTGACCCGTTCGATTCTTTATCAAACAAACAAGTTTGTTTGACCCTTATTTCTCATAAACCTATTAAATTCAATGATGTTTAACATATTAGGTTTCAATTACAGGTTCATATACCTTCTTAAACCCATTTTCACTCCTAGGCTTATTTTGACCCGTTAAGGGTATTTAAGCATATTTTAAGCACAAATCGCTTTCATTCGTTTCTAAATACTTATGTCCACATTTTTTATCAAATGATCTCCCACCACAACTATATTTGTGGTGGATTCAATGTTGTGATTTATATATTCCAAATTTTACCCGTCAAATCATTATTTTACGGCAAAGACTCTTAATTGATGTCATTTGACCAATATTTTACATCTTTCGCTTTTCATACTTATTCGAAATATTTATTTCATCCTATCACTTATTTCAAAACAACCTTTATGGTTTGTTTGCTCAATTTCGCTTACAAGGGCGTTTTAGTCAATTTTTAGTCCTTCTTTTACGGCAAAGGACTTTTAGTACTTGTTTGACCCAAAAATCCGTCTTTTTAACTATAGTCTATTTTAGAAACCATTATGTTTCTAAAACGTTATAATCATAACTAAATTTATTCGGTTTACCTAAAAGATAACCAAATATCTATGTTTTAACCTTGTCTAACTCTTATAGAACTCCAAATTCTACATGATGAGTTGTATCATTATACATACCTGTCTCAGATCAATATATTGACCTGTTTCAATACCATTCCTTAGTGGCTGCTAAGTGATAGCGATGTAAGCATCCATGTGCTATTTATTTCCTAAAATCATACAACTTGACAACCCATTAGTCGATATTGTCAAAGGGTGATAATTTCACCTTTTGACCCGTTTGGTCTAAATGACCAATTACCATCGTCAAATTGTCAAATTACTATTTTGCCCTTAATGGTTATTATGATTTAACTTATATGATAACCATTAAAAGTACATATTTCATTCGTCATAATATGATCGAATTACCGATTTAACTCATTTTTAGCCATCACTATGTTTTCTTATCATATTTGATTATCTTGTTCCGTACGACTACACGCCGGAACACTATATCTCAATTAGGTATTTGTCTTTTACGTAATTAATACGACAAAAGAATATTCTAAAATATATGACTAGTGTAAGATATACTTACCTTGCATCCATGCCACGCTTTTCTTTCCGTACTCGTTCCATTTGACCCGCTTCCTCCACAAGCTTCCACCTAGCTTGTTAGGCGTCAAACTATCATCATATTTCATAAGATGGTTACTTTAGTCATTGTTAATCATAACTATTCTACCTTACGTATTTTTCTATCAAAATTATCATTCGATCTTATTAATGGTCGGTTTGACTACTAAAAGTCAAACGCCCCTTAGCATATAAGATGCACATTCAAGTTCGACAACTAGTTTAAGCATTCCAATAATTACCCGGTAGGCATTATTTTTAGGCCCCCGTTTTAACTAAAGGTCTAACTAAGTCAATTGTCTTTTCAACACTTCAACTAGCTCAAGCGATTATCAAAGCTAGTTTGTTCATTCATTTCGCAAGAACTAATGGTCTCTCATATATGAGCGAAAACCCCATTTCATCCTATTACTAGCATTCATCCAAACATTTAATAAAATCAAGTTCTATCTATCAATTAGTAGATAACATGATCTCATACACTTAGTTACATGAATATGGCTACCAAATTTCATCATAACATTCAAAACCCATTTCAATCATGTATGAACAAGTACCCAAATTCATGGTTAAATCGAACACCTTCTATTTGTTATCATGCATGTTGATTCTAAGCATAGTTATATCATCAAAATCATCATAACATTAAAACCCACTTATCTAAGTGTGTTAATTCATCAAATCCTTCAATTCATAGCATGTTATGTATGATTTTCACTTAGGGTTTCGTTCCTAAGCAAGTATACATCACTAATCTAGCCCTATCTTCTCTAATCCATGCCTAATTCACGATTAGGATGATTATCAACTTTTTACAACTTCATGAGTGTTAGAAATTCGACATACCTTAAGATCCCATTGACTTGGTGATCACGAATATGTGCTTGACTTTCGATTTGGGTTTGATTTGCCCTTCCAATTTTCTTGATTTGTGCTTGTTAGGGTTTTGAGCTCAAGATGTTCTTGGCTCCTATGGATATCTCGACCAGAACACACACTTAAAGTGTGTGTTTTAGTGTTTAACTTTTGTTTTAATAAAACAAGTTTCCCACTTGGCAATATTAGTCTCTCATGTTTTATTTTGATCAAATGAAGCTATAACTCACCTTTAGTCACTTAATCACATACTACTAACTAGGTTAATTATTCCTAGTTACTTTAACGGGTTCGGGAAGTTATAACCCGTTTATTTTTAAGTCCCGTTAATTTGGGCTTTTTATATACTTCGCTTTCTCAAAGTATTTATTTCCCTTTTTAATTAATATTAGGTTTATTTATTTAAGTCCTAATATTTACTGGGTTAAATTTTACCACTAAGGTATTTTACCCGTTCATCACTATTAACGAGGTTTGATTACTAAACCCGTTTTCGGGGTGTTACATTCAGACTCGGAGACCAGCGTGTCCACGATTCCTTGAGCTTCGGCATAATTGTTCTGAGCTACGTTAAGGGCGGAAGTGCTAATATCTCGGGCCTCCTCGGCCCTCTGTTTGGCCTCCTCGGCGGTAGCAGCTTTCACCCTCTCAGCCTCAAGATCTATTTCTAAGGACTCATTCTTGTTAGTTTGCTCATGCAATCGACGCTTTAACTCCGTAATCTCCACATCCTTGGCTTTTAAGTCTTTATCTTTACTGGGCACTTGCGCCTTCAACTCAGCCTACGAGGAATGAAAATAATGACTTGAGCATTGTTTTTACAAGTACAAAACAACATAAAAGGAAAGAGTAAAGTTTGTTGAACCTCAGCATGCTCTTTGTCCGCTTCAATATCCTCAACCTTCTTCTTTAATGTGGCAATCTAAGCCTCAAGGTCGGTAATCTTGGAGCGAGCGGCAAACATTCGCTGGTTATCTTTTTTACATACCTCTTTCCACTCGGTCCGCTCATTCGACAAGAGCTCCTCAGCAGCACGAAGCTTACTCGGTCCGCTCATTCGACAAGAGCACCTTCGCTTGTAGTAGGAGGAATAGTGAAAGCTCCAGCAGGGGGATAAAGGAAATGGCCTTTAATCCGTTCAGACCAATAAGGCTCCCCTGATTCTAGCTGGCGCACTCCCATCGATCCACCAAATGTGGGGAAAGCTGCTTGATAAAGATGCGCTTATGCAATAAGAATCCAACACTTAAGTGCAAACAAATTACAAAGAGACACCAAAGACACAGCATACCTTTATCTCCAAACTTCAGAATGGGTACTTCGTTGCTGTTTTCCGGCCACTTGTCGCTCATCTGCGCCGCAACTAAGACATTTTCACCAAAAATTCGATTCGGCGTGGCAGTGAGCTTCAAGTACCAATCGTCTTTTTTGGGAATTGGCAGTTCCTCTTTCTCTATCGTATCCGGCTCCCAGAAGATCATCGCGATTGGAACAACCTCTTCCCTAATAAAGAAAATTTTCATTTTCCAGTCATGAAAACTTTTAGGAGGGTTTAAAAGGATCTTCTTAGCAGAGCCCCTGTTGCCGAATGAGTAAAACCATATGTTCCGTATCAACTGGTAAAACACTCTAAATTTATCAACTGTCGGCTCTATGCCATTAGATCGGCACAAGAACTCGAAATGTCTCACCCTCACCATGCCGGGTGGACTCATCTGGGATATGTGAAAGCCGTAATAATGAAGAATATGAGCCATGAACTCCGTCGCCGGCAGCCTGAAGTTCTCCTGAAGAAAAAAGTCTTCGAAAAGGGTTATATAGCCCGGTGGTGCGTCGGCGGCAGTCTGACCCTGCCGGGGATATTGGGCATCCCACTCCGGTGGAAACCGGAATCCTCTAGTAATTTGTTCAAACAACCCCTGGTCCCATTTAAGCACTGGGAGGGGGCCTTCTTTGACTTGAGTTTCTTCCTCAGCCATGGAATACTTGAATATGAAGGTCTGCTTCTGAGAAACTTGAAGATTCTTCAAAAACTTGAAGATCTGCTAGTGGAATGTTTGAAGATTCGAAGAAGATTTGAATACTCGAGAGAGAAAAGGGGGAAGATAAGAAGAATTGTGAAATCCTCTCTCCTCTCGTCGACTATATATACTCACCGCATTTAATGCGATGAGTAGACGTGCCAGATTCACCGCGCGCGTAACCAATCAGCAGATGCCACGTAAGGCGGACTTCCCGGAGTGACGGTTACCACGCGCGCGTGGGCCTCACTCGACTGACGAAAAGCCGAACCGTCAGTGACAACATGATGATGGCCGTGTCAGCAGTCAACTCAAACGTTGCCGTCAAAGACATTTCACACCAACCTGTCAAAATTCAAATTTCAAGGTTTTTTCCCGTTCAAAATTACTGCAAACTTCATGCAGAAGTTACCAAGCTCGCGCAACTATCATGATTCCTCAATGATCCTGCGCGCTTACAATAAAAAGCAAGAACTACCATCAGGCTAATCTGGTAGCCGCGCCGTAGTAACTGACACACACTTACACGCGCGCCGCCTACCAAGATCAAGCAAGCGTTCTTCACAACTAGCACTTTCTTTTTTCTAAGTCCAGAACTCCAACCACTTACTTCGCGCATGGTGCAGCACTGGACTGGGGGGACTTGAAGGGGTATGGTCCCAAAAAGCGTCCACCAGGCTGCGCTCTATCGTGCTCCACGATCGTCTGACGTGCAGGAGACAATAAGTACACAAGGACGCCTACGTGGCACCAATCAGGGGGCAGCGACACCTGCCCCATGATCTCCACTTACCTGCTGATGGCAGAGGGACAGCAAGGCCGACAACTGGGACACGTGGCCCCAATCATGGTGCACCAGCACCGAAGATCTTCTAGAAGGCACTAACGGTCGATACCAGTGAGACAAGGAGGATATTCCCTATTTTTCGCCTTCTGGCCCAAGGCCCATCAGCCCATCTCTTCTTACACCTCTCCGGCTATAAATAGGGACCTTCATGCACAGGTTAAACATTCTATTCCCTCTACTCTCACTCTTAACACACACTTATTTCCTCAAAGAAGATTCTTATTCTCACGCCGGAGTCTGTTTAACGAGGGAAACCCCCATATTCCCCTCTTAACGAGCTAACGGTGTTCTGTTTTGCAGGAAGATCGGATCAAATCGGAGCTCAGGAAAGTTTAAGAAGATTAACCCTCATGTTTGAAACATAAACCAAACTAATTAACCTTAAAATTTGTTCTGTGTTTCTTCAGTCCGTCTTCATCATTTGTTTCAAACCTTAGGGGGCATTTGGTTCGCGGAATGATTTTTAATTGGAATTGGAATTTGAATAGGAATTAGAATATGAAGGAATTGGATTTGAAATTTAAACATTCTAATTGGAATTGGAAATTGTTGGAATTGGAATCTCAATTCCATTTTTGCTGTGTTTGGTTGTCAAATGAATTAGAATCAATCACCCCGGCATCCATAACCACCGGTTTGGGTCAAAACGGTTTGGGTCGAAACGGTATGGGTCGAAACAGTTCGCGTCGAAACGGTTCAATTCGAAACGGTACTTGTCAAAACGGTTCGCGTCGAAATGGTTCGATTCGAAGTAGTTCAGGTCGAAACGGTACGGGTCGAAACGGTTCGCGTCGAAACGGTTCGATTCGAAACGATACGAGTCGAAACGGTACGGGTCGAAACGGTTTGCGTCGAAATGGTTCGCGACGAAACGGTTCAATTCGAAACGGTACGGGGCTAAACGGTACGGGGCGAAACGGTTCGCGTCGAAACGGTTCTATTCGATACAGTACGGGTCGAAACCGTTCGTGTCGAAACGTTACGAGTCGAAATTGTTCGCGTCGAAACGGTATGGGTCGAAACGGTACGGGTTGAAACGGTGCGGGTCGAAACGGTCGAAGATTCCAATGAATTTACTTTAATTCCTTCACATATAGAATTGATTTTGAATTTCTTTAGTTAAAGGAATTTGAAGGAATTCATGCCTAATTCCAATTCCAATTCCATTGTCAACCAAACACATACAGATTGGATTTGGGATTCCAATTCCATCAAATTCTGTGAACCAAACATCTTACGAGATGAAATTCAAAATCCAATTCACTTAAATTCCATTGAATTCCTGCGAACCAAACGCCCCCTTATACTATATCGAATCGATGGAATGGAAGCCTACTCACATTTTTACAGAAGACCAACGAATTGAACCTATTAAACTAACATATCTTGTGTGTGAATCTAATTATTGGAAATGGATGTAAAATTGAAAGTATGAAACAAGAATCTCCATAAGGGTGATTTGTTTATTTACAAGTTTTGAGGGTGCTTGAATTCCAAAGAAAGATTACTTTAATATCAGTTTGTATATTGATTGTGACTTAATATTCACACACCTCTCCCCTCTATCTCTTTATACATAAATAGATATATAGAGATAGATAGTGTGAAAAGGGATGTGAAAATAAGATTTAGGGACGTGAGAATAGTGGAAGTCATATTAATAACATTAAATTTATTTTCCAAATAAGACTTTTTGGGTTTGATTTTACACCTTAATAATCTAATTTTTATTCACAATAAAAGTCAGTGAGTGGAGTTGCAGAAAGAACATTACTTGCTATGCTTTTTTTTTTTAAAAACAAAAGGAGGATGAAGATGGAGTCGTCGGAGAAGTAGTTGGGCAAATTGAAAAAGTAGACGAACAACATTAAAGGGTTCTGATTTTCTAATCGTTATACGGGAATATGGAAGTGATTCAATGACTGTGATTGTAAATGGATTAAGTGACTTTTAATCAAAACGACATAATTCTGATTGGTTTTACGCGTAAGGTAAGCCGGTTAGGTGTCTAACAGCACCGTATTCACTTTCCTCGTATTGTAAACACTAAAAAAAATTGTCAGTCACTTTCATCGTCTTCTACATTGGAACTTCTAGTTTTCTTTTCAAATACCATGGTTCAAATTTTCAATAGAAATTCAGAATTGTGAATTGAGAATGAGGGAAGTCAGAACCCTAATATATACCTAAAACATAATAGAATTCAGAATTTCAATGTACCCATTTAGTCAAGAAACGTATTTCGCAAATTAGGAAGTCGTGATTCCTATATCAATAGGTATGACTCAATTAATTGTTCAGAACGCTAGTTTCATTGTCGAATTCATGATTTGCAGCGTTCCCGGAACAGGTTTGTACCGTGAATTGGTATGGACGATCCAGATCGTAGAACGTGGCCTATTGAGCGATTTATGTGACTATGATATATGATATGGCCAGAATTCAATTTAGCCCGAAAATGAAATTCAACCTAAAGAGAAGTTTCAAATCAATTATCACAAATTATATAACCTTACAAAAAGTAGCTTGGGGCACCATGGTTTAGATCACAACTCTTTAAAACGTCACAACCCTTCAAACTAATGTATTAAGACACACCTTTTATGCACCCTTTCATGCATTAAGACACACCATTTCACACACCCTTTCAGTTTCACCCTTTCACATAATTACACATCCATTCAATTTTTTTTTCTCGAACAGCAAACTATAATAAGATATACAATCATATATATAATATTACAAAAATCAACTCCAGTCACCACTTGAAGTCAATTTAGAGACGTGTCTTCTCCTGCAACATTTGCCACCTTTTCACGTAATTAACTCAATGTATAATACACAACCGGAAAGTAACGGATGCAACGTTTGGGAAAAAGTTAACCAACAATTACCGACATGCTACGAAAGTAAACAATGAACCGGCTAAAAAAAACAAGAAAACCATTCAGTTTGATGCACCGTTTGAAAAAAAAAAAAAAAAAACACCACCATTCAAAACCTGTCGGCTGCCAAAACAATTCAAAAATCGTCTTTCGATGCAACCATTCAAACCAGTCGTGACTTAACGGTTGCCACTTTTTCAACACCCAGTATAACCATTCAAGTAAATAAAGCAAGTGACGGAAGAACATGATCTTATCTCCGTTACATTTCGTACATAAAACCTAACTGCTACAGTAACATGGGATGAACATGCCTACCCATCAACCGTCGTAAAAACTCGCATCCGCTCGAAACAAGCAACAGTCGTATCTCTTCATATCTATATATGAGCGGGATACTCAACCGTCCTGATACAAAATCAGCCACGAAGACGACGTAACACAATGCGTATTCAAAACCATCGCCACATTTGTTGAAAGATTTCCATGATTTCCGGAAAATAATCTCATTCGTAAAGTTTTCATTCGAATTTTCCATTAATTCAACCTGTTTTGATCGGAAAATCATGAAGTCAAACCAGAACCGCTTCAACGGAAACCAAATCCCTGCGTCCCGTTCTCACTCTTCAAACTCCATCCATTGTTTGTCCTTTTATTAATGCAACATAGCCAGGTGGTAAATATTGTGTGACACCAGTGGTTTTTTTTTTTTTTTGGTGGTGGTGAAAAGGTGGCAAATGGCATGGGAGGAGACATGTCTTTTATTTAAGTTTGACTGGTGACTGATGTTGCCTTAACCATATCATCGCATCTTTTCATCCAAAGGCACCTCTTCATTCAAGATAGACATCGGTTCATTCAGATATACGCACTTTTCTCTCTCATATTTTCCCTTCCATTTTCTTAAACCAAATCCCTTTCTCTTTTACTCTACAAATTAATTGCTCTCTTCAACTTCCATGTAGTTTTTCTTTTTATCAAATCCAAACCCGGTCAACAAATCCGTGTTTCTGGAGAAATTAACAACCGCAAGTAATATATATTACAAAAGATTCGATTCGATTCAATTTAATCGCCATCAACTGTTAACTTTCAAATTCCATTATTTGTTTGATATAGTATAACCCAGAAAATAATACTCCTACCAAAGATTGGCTGGGAGTATTTTAACCAAATTGTTGAAATTTTGAAGGCAAACTTGGAAACAAATGTCTCTAAATTCTCACCGTTGCTCATGATGATTTTAAAATTGGTATATGCTTGGTGATTCATGATTGTAAACGTATCAAACATTTGTTCTTCATTTTCAAAATATGTCCTCATCTTAGTATGTTATTATCTATGGATTATGAAATTTCATTTCAAGATCTATTTGTTTAGAGTTAGGATCCTGTAAAAAATGCCCAAAGTGTGAGAAAGGTAAGAAAGAATCTCAGCCATTAGATCTTTTGATCTAATGGTTGAGATCAATAGGGACCAAATTATAAAATATTTTTTCTTAATTTGGACTGAATTGAAATATCTAGGGGCAATTGTGTCTTTTTATCCCCATTTTGTAAATCAAAATCCCTGCAATTTCGTTCTCTCTCTATCATACGCTCACAATTTCTCTCTCTCTTTCTCTCTCTCTTTCTTCTTCCATATTCAATCAATCGGAAGATCCAACAGCACAACTCCAAGACCACCACGAATCGGAAGATCAAACATCAATCGGAAGCCGGTGTCGGAGTGCGAAGAGGGTGCGCGACGGTTGGATGTGTACGGCAGATGAGGGTGGTGGCGTATGGAGATGGAGGAGTAGCGGTTGTTGAAGACGATCGGCGTCGGAGAAAACGAGATTTTACTGTCGGGTGGTTGGGTTCGACGACGGCGGTGGAGGACCGGCAGTGGTGGTGCCGGCAGCGGAGAAGAAGATGATACAGAGATGCAAGGATTATTGAATGGTGTTATTTTTCTTTTCATTAATGGTGTTATTTTCTTTTCTTAATGGTGTTTTTTTTCTTTTCTAAATGGTGTTATTTTCTTCTCTGAATGGTGTTATTTTTCTTTTCATTAATGGTGTTATTTTCCTTTCTTAATGGTGTTTTTTTTTTCTAAATGGTGTTATTTTCTTTTCTTAATGGTGTTATTCTCTTTTTCTGAATGGTGTTATTCTCTTTTTCTGAATGGTGTTATATTCTTGTACTGAATGGTGTTATATTATTTACTGAATGGTGTTATTTTGTTTACCGAATGGTGTTATTTTTGTTTACTGAATGGTGTTATTTTTGTTTACTGAATGGTGTTATTTTTTGTTTACTGAATGGTGTTATATTATTTACTGAATGGTGTTATTTTTTGTTTACTGAATGGTGTTATATCTTGTACTGAATGGTGTTATTTTGTGTACTGAATGGTGTTATTTTGTGTACTGAATGGTGTTATATTTTGTTTACTGAATGGTGTTATATTATTTTGTAAAAACACCATGGATTGAACTATGAATTTATTTAAAACACCATGTCATGAACATGCTCTGATTTTGTGAATGATGCAAAAAAAAATTAAAATGAAGTAGGAATGATGTTATGGACGGTTAAATCAAGGATTACCATATTTGAATTTGTTAATGCATTTACAATTATACCCTTAAGTCTTAATTTTAATTAGTGTCACATGTCCTCACCATATTCCTTCTTACACTTCTCACAAAAACCACCTTTTTTACAATAACCTCACCCTATTTGTTTATCATAAATTTGGCTTTTGATGAAATTGTGTTTTTTTATTAATATATATACAAATATCAACTTGATGTTGCGTGTAGCAATGTAACGGCGCTCCACAACGCGTAAACATATAGTTACAAATTCCGATTCGACGATCCAAATCTATGCCGTTACCATGTTTATCGTTATGTTTCTTTTAGACTTGCATGTACAATGTAATATTGCGTTAACGTTTTGCACCATTTAAAAATTTAACGTTGTTTAGTCACACCATGCATACGCCTTTTTCATGTTTGCAGTTTGTTTCCTTTTGAATCGCAACAAATCGATACCAATTTATTTGACTCTCATATGTTGTTGACGCATATTAATTAGAGAATGAATGACAATCTTGAATTCTGACCAATTTTTTTTTTTTTGTGTTATCCTGTTTTTTTTTTTCTTCTCTGTTACAAAGCTTGAAATTACAGACATTTTTTAATAGTTTTAATTCGACATTACAAGTTTAGGATATGTTTAAATGCAAACTTTTTTTATATTTGACGAGTTGTTTCAAATCTCTTTCTATTTTTGTTGACTTAATTTACTTTTGTTGTTACTAAATTTTCCATATGCTGTTAGAACTATTGTATACGATACAAATACCGTTAGTTATATACATAATAAATCAACGCTTACTCATTTTGCTTTGTTGAAATGACGAAAATAATGAATTTAACACAACACAGAAGAAGAAAATGGGATTGTTCTTCTACAATCCATGATGAGATCGCTGACTTTTTGATAAAATCGGAGTCAATGATTAGTTAGAAACTTCACTAGAAGATGTATGGGTCTTATTTTTGATATGCTATCCTCAAAGTGACGAATTTGCTTTAAGTGAAAAAATGCATTAGAAAAAACCACTTATAATTTATTTGTTAACTTCCTGCAGCAACGCGCGGGAAGCGTTAACTCGTTCAAAACAATCAGCAACACCAAGCTGTAACAACCCTCGGTAAAACCAACACCCTCATAATATGTCTGACACTCTCATATATTTTAGAATGTCCCAATATGTTTTATATTACACCCCGTATGTGAAAACCGAGCCCATATTATGTTATAGTATATAAAATAAAATAAAAATCTGAAAGTATAAGCTGAGGCGGGCCGCGTAAGGTCTCACCTCAATCTCAAGCAGGCCGTATTAAGACCAGAATTGGACTCCGCTGACTTCTTTAGTTCATGCGGGCCGCTTCAACTTAAGCTTACATTAATGCGGGCCGCGCGGACTCGTGATACGCGGATGCATCCGGTGTTGACACGTGTCGTAATCGTGTCAAGCCTAGTGGCGACTCAGCTAAGCTACTGCGTTGACTTATGTTGACGCGGGCCGCGTAAATGTTCCTTGTATCTAACGCGGGCCGCGTGGAAACCCAATTTCACAAGTATAAATAGCAGGCATCAGTTTTCAGTTTCCGTCGCTCATATTTCATTCTCAATCTCAAATTCTGAAGTTATAAGCATAATATTTTGGGTATTATACCCCTAATTAGCGAGGTTCTGCTCCATTGTAAGTATTATAACCCCAGTTTCGTAATAGTTAAGCTGCCCGATTGATTTAGGGTTTCGTAACAACTGTCGTGGTTCTGCCCGACGTAGTTGTTGGAATGCCGTCTCGGGGAGGGTATTATTAATAATTTCAAAGGGTTATGGTACTAACCAATGTACATTTGTATAAATTATAGATTATACCCAGGAAACCCTTACGAAAAGCCTAAGACAGCAATGTGAGTTTATCCTCTTTTTGTTAATGTTTTTGGTAATGTTTTACCAAACCTTAAATGTTTTACTATGAAATTAAGCGGTGATTGAGTCTTTGTAATTCTTCAATTACTGCCGGTATTATGGGGTTTTGTATACAAAATTTACTACGAGTAGTAGTAAGTCTGAATGACAGTGCATTACCATTGGACGACGAGTTAGCCAATGGGTAATTTGACCATAGCCATAGATCCGGTCGAGTGGCAAATACTGAATGAGTAATTGTGTAGAAAGAAACAATGTGATCGCTCTCAATACTGTTTTAATTGATAAAATGTTTCTTGATTAAACTGGGATTCACTCACCAGTATTTCCGACTGACAAATGTTTTTAAAACACGTTACAGGTAACACAATGTGAACAGCCAATTAGTGAAAAGCCAGCTGGAGAGCACTGAAGGCTTGGGAAAATGTGGCTATAAAAGTTACCTAATAAACGATGTTTTAAATTCAATAAAATAGGGTTAGTCCCTATAATGTATTGTAATAAGAAACTTGGGTTTTGCCCATGTTATTATTAATATATAAGAAGGTGGTTTTACTCTGATAAACATTTCCTAACTACGGTCCTGATGTAAATTCCGCTGCGAGACTAAATAAAACTGATACCACCAAACTCTGTGATCACGTCCGCCCGTTCCCGGGGAACAGGGATCGGGGGTTGTGACAGAAGGTGGTATCAGAGCCTAGCCACTGGTCTGAGCCAAAGAAGTGTTCTGCTGACACTTAAATTTTGAATTAATGTTAGGAAATAAAATAAGGAAATATATGCATAACTGTAATTATGTGTTATGTGTTATTTGACTATCTGTTAGTTTTCAGTATGAGTGATCAAGGGCCATCAGACGTGAATCGTCAGTTAGCTGATTCACCTAGGAGTGAAGGTACATCATCACAGCCTGCCCTCTCAGGGTATGTTGCTGATCAGGAAGACGGGATATTTGCTTTTAGAGCTAAATCTGAAGAACCATTTCCTACTAAGAAACGAGGATGGTTCAGTAAAGAAGCTTTTGCTCGTAGAAAAAGAATGAGGAAATTGCAACAGCAAAGGGCTTTAGCAGCTATTAAGAGAGAGAGAGATGCCCAAACTCAAGAAATACTTAATAGAAGCCTAGCAAATTTCCATATCTTAGCTACGACTGCTGCTGACCCAAGTCTGGAACAATTAGTAGCCCCACAACCACAAAACCCAGAACAGCCCATGGAAATAGAAAATCAGGAAAACCAAATATACAATTTTAACCCAGAAGAAATCCCTAGAGTGCCTGCACCAAATCCCCTAGACCCGAATTATGACCCCTGGTGGGACGACAATAGAGACTTTGTGCAACGTTACCCTATCCAGGATTATCCACCCATACAGAACATAGAAGCTTACCCAGGTATGGACCCTTTAGATCCCTATTATCAAAATAACTATATTAGGGAAATATTAGAGGATCCTTACCAATTTCAGGAAATGTCACCCCCCATATCAGGAAAATGCACCCCAGATTCCAAACCCAGTCCGAGAACCTGCACCCCCAATGAGTGCAGAAAACGTTCAAGAACTTAGGACTTTCCGGGAGGAAATCTTAGAAAGCAGTTAGAGGATGCGTCAGGTAGGAGAGCGTCTCGTATGGAAATACGATGAGCACAATATGGATTTTTGGATAAATCCGTATCCTTGAATGTTAGAATGGATGAAGTGGTAGTAATAATAATAAAAATAAAAATAAAATAAAAATATGTGTGTACGGATGCATATTACTATTTTATTTCTGTTGGTATTGTAATTTTTATTTCTGTACTAGTGTGTAATAGACGCATAGTATATGAAAAGAGTATAGTCGCAATGATCGACGCTTTTGGTGAAAATGCGTGTCATGTGATTAACTATATTGAAAAATTAATTGTAATATTAATATGGGATAAATGTTTAAAATTCAGATGGCCGGCCAAGAAAATCAAGTCAATTTGGATAATAACCCGGAAATCCAGAATGATAATATTCAGAATGATGATAATCTGAATAATGGGAACCCGAACAACAATAACAATGGGAACCAGATGGATAATAGTGCTATCCAACACATTGTAGCAGAAGGAATAATAGATGCAATGCCATTTATTCTTCAAACTGTTAAGGATGCTGATAATAAAAGTAGGCATAGCAGTAAGCGACCACTTGAACCAGAAAACAGCGTGAACAATGGACCTGTACTTCAAATGCCTATTCCCAAAAGAAGAAGAACCGTGCCTAACGGTTGTTCTTATAAAGAATTCTGGTCTTGTAAACCAATGGAATTCTCAGGCAATGAAGGGGCCATTACAACCTTACGCTGGATAGAAAAGACTGAGGCAGTCTTAAGGATAAGTAAGTGTGCTGAAGAAGATAAGATATTGTTTGCTTCTAATCTGTTTAAGAATGCAGCACTAGAATGGTGGAACACTATCCTCCAGACAAGAAGAAGTGATCAAACCTATAATATGGAATGGGAAGAATTTAAAAACAAGGTAGAAAGGAAATTCTGTCCACCCAATGAGAAGGAACAGATAGCAAACAAATTCCTAAACCTTAGGATGACTGGTGTAGATAGCAAAGGGTATACAAAACTATTTTTCGAATATGCTAGGATAGTGCCAACTCTTGCTTCACCAGAACCAGTGTTAATTTCCCGTTATATTTGGGGATTAATTGGAGAAATTAGACACGTAGTCAAGGAAGCTAGACCTCAAACTATAGAAGAAACTGTAGAATTAGCCAATACCTTGACTGATGAATTAGTCCGTACGAGAGAAGAGGATCAAAGGAGGAACCTAACCCAGAAATTGACTCAAGAATTTCGTTCTGGAAATTCTAACCGTGGGAAAAATGTAGGATCTACCTCTGTACCCTACTGTAGGTATTACAAAAGAAAGAATTCAGGAAGATGCTCCATATATTGTAACTTTTGCAAAATGTCGGGACACAAGGAAGAAAACTGCAGGAAGAAAGCTAACAGCAGGGTATGTTACAATTGCGGAGAACAAGGTCATATCAAACTGAACTGCCCAAAATTAGCTCCAGCCACAGACAACAAGAATACCAAAAATGCTAAAGCATTTGTTCTTACTGCAGATGAAGCCAGAATGATTCCAGATGTCATAGCTGGTACGTATTTAGTTAATGATGTTTTTGCTAAAGTATTATTTGACTCTGGTGCAAACCAAAGTTTTATTAATACATCGTTTTGCAAATTTCTAAATCAGTCATTAACTAAATTACAACAAGAATGTGTAGTAGAGACAGCTAATGGAGAAACTATTAGAATTTCTGAAGTCTTGCAGGGAGCAAGCATAGAAATTTTAAATCAGAAGTTTATTGCAAATCTTTATCCTATGAATTTGGTAGGATTTGATGTTGTTTTAGGAATGGATTGGTTAATAGCCAATAAGGCCAATATTTTATGTGATCAAAAGTTAATTCAAATAAATTCACAAAAAGGTAAAATGATCACAATTAAAGGAGATAAACCTTTTAGATCTACTAAATTCATTTCTGCAATGAAAACTGCAAGTTGTATGAGAAAAGGTTCTATAGTGTATTTGATTTCTATAATCACTAACACTAAAGGAAATGATTTAAAAGATATTCCAGTAGTATCTCAGTTTTCAGATGTCTTTCCAGAAGAATTACCAGGACTACCTCCAGACAGAGAAGTTGAATTCAGAATTCACCTATTACTAGGAACATCACCAATTGCCAAAGCACCTTACCGTTTGGCACCTGCAGAAATGCAAGAATTAAAGAAACAATTAGATGAATTGTTAGAAAAGGGATTTATACAACCAAGTTCATCGCCATGGGGAGCGCCGATACTGTTTGTTAAAAAGAAGGATGGATCAATGCGTATGTGCATTGATTACCGTGAATTAAACAAAGTCACGATTAAGAATCGGTACCCATTACCGAGAATCGATGATTTGTTTGATCAACTACAAGGAGCTCGATTTTTCTCTAAGATCGATTTAAGGTCAGGATATCATCAATTAAAGGTACAGGAAGAGGACATTCCTAAAACCGCATTCAGAACGAGGTATGGTCATTATGAATTTACTGTCATGCCATTTGGTTTAACCAATGCCCCAGCTGCATTTATGGACATGATGAACCGAATATGTAAGCCATATTTGGATAAATTCATAATTGTATTCATAGATGATATTCTAATTTATTCTAAGAATAAAGAGGATCATGCAAAACATTTACACATATTTTTAAGTTTGTTAAGAAAAGAAAAGCTTTATGCTAAGTTTTCTAAGTGTGAGTTTTGGTTAGAACAGGTACAATTTCTTGGACACCTAGTCAATCATGAAGGAATTCATGTAGATCCAACAAAGATTGAGGCAATTACTAAATGGAAAACCCCTGAATCACCAACTGAGGTTAGAAGTTTCTTAGGATTGGCCGGTTATTATAGAAGATTTATTAAAGATTTTTCTAGAATAGCCATTCCTTTAACTAAGTTAACCTGTAAATCTGTTAAGTTTGAATGGGAGTAAAACAAGAAGAAGCCTTTAGAATTCTTAAGCAAAGATTGACCCATACACCTATATTAGCATTACCAGAAGGAATTGAAGACTTTGTAATCTATTGTGATGCTTCTAAATTAGGTTATGGATGTGTATTGATGCAACGTCAGAAAGTTATAGCTTATGCATCTAGACAACTTAAGAATCATGAAGAGAATTATTCAACCCATGATCTAGAATTAGGAGCTATAATTTTTGCTCTTAAGATTTGGAGACATTATCTTTATGGTAGTAAGTTTACCATATTTACTGATCACAAAAGTTTAAGGTATGTTTTCGGACAGAAAGAGTTGAATATGAGACAAAGACGTTGGATGGAATTTCTTAGTGATTATGATTGTGATATCCAGTATCATGAAGGAAAAGCAAATATAGTGGCAGATGCTTTAAGCCGAAAGTATCATGAAAAGCCAAAAAGGGTACGTTCTCTTAAATTAAATCTGCAAGTAGATTTAAATGATCAAATAAGAGAAGCACAAGAATCAGTAATCAAGGATGATTCTGAAAAATTAAAAGGTATGTTAAAAGAATTAAAACAAGGAACAGATGGAATTTGGAGATTCCATGAAAAGAGAATGTGGATACCTAAATTAGGAAATTTACGTAATCGTATATTAGAAGAAGCCCATAAATCTAAGTATACGATGCATCCAGGAAGTGATAAAATGTACCAGGATTTAAGGAAAAATTTCTGGTGGATAGGAATGAAAAAGGACATAGCAACCTATGTTTCTAAATGTTTAACTTGCTCACAAGTTAAAGCTGAACACCAGAAACCCTCAGGTTTGTTACAACAATTAGAAATGCCAGTTTGGAAATGGGAATTAATAACAATGGATTTTGTTACTAAATTACCCAAAACTAGGAAAGGAAATGATACAATCTGGGTGATTGTAGATAGACTAACTAAGTCAGCTCATTTTCTACCAATGAAGGAAACAATTAGTATGGAACAATTAGCTAAGTTGTATGTAAATGAAATTGTTTCTTTACATGGCATTCCTTTATCAATTGTTTCAGATAGAGATAGTAGATTTACCTCTCGTTTTTGGTCAAGTTTCCAAAAGGCAATGGGAACCAAGTTAAAGTTAAGCACAGCTTATCATCCTCAAACAGACGGACAAAGTGAAAGGACAATTCAGACAATGGAAGATATGCTTAGAGCTTGCGTAATTGATTTTGGAGGTAATTGGGACGATCACTTACCTTTAATAGAATTTTCTTATAATAATAGTTATCACACAAGTATCAATGCTGCACCATTTGAAGCACTTTATGGAAGAAAGTGTCGAACCCCAGTCTGTTGGGCAGAAATTGGGGAACAACAATTATCTGGACCTGAGATAGTGCAAGAAACAACTGACAAGATTATTCAAGTCAAGGAACGACTGAAAGCTGCACGTGATCGACAAAAGAGTTATGCTGATAACCGATGCAAGTCATTGGAATTTCAAGAAGGAGATAGAGTATTGTTGAAAGTCTCTCCTTGGAAAGGAGTGGTAAGATTCATCAAACAGGGAAAGCTAAGTCCCAGGTATGTTGGACCTTTTAAAATTATTAGAAGAATAGGACCAGTAGCCTATCAGCTACAACTGCCAGAGGAAATGGCAGGAATACATGATGTGTTTCATGTATCTAATCTTAAAAAGTATTTAGCTGATGAATCACTGATAGTACCTCTTAAGGATATAGAGGTAAATGAACAACTCAAATTTGTAGAAAGACCTCTACAAATTGAAGATAGGAAAGTCAAGAATCTCAAACACAAAAGACTAGTTCTAGTCAAAGTGAAGTGGGATTCCAAAAGAGGACCTGAATACACTTGGGAGCTCGAGTCAGAAATGAAAAGGAAATATCCGCATTTATTTCAGTAGATCTCGAGGACGAGCTCTAAACAAGGTGGGGAGAATGTAACAACCCTCGGTAAAACCAACACCCTCATAATATGTCTGACACTCTCATATATTTTAGAATGTCCCAATATGTTTTATATTACACCCCGTATGCGAAAACCGAGCCCATATTATGTTATAGTATATAAAATAAAATAAAAATCTGAAAGTATAAGCTGAGGCGGGCCGCGTAAGGTCTCACCTCAATCTCAAGCGGGCCGTATTAAGACCAGAATTGGACTCCGCTGACTTCTTTAGTTCATGCGGGCCGCTTCAACTTAAGCTTACATTAATGCGGGCCGCGCGGACTCGTGATACGCAGATGCATCCGGTGTTGACACGTGTCGTAATCGTGTCAAGCCTAGTGGCGACTCAGCTAAGCTACTGCGTTGACTTATGTTGATGCGGGCCGCGTCAATGTTCCTTGTATCTAACGCGGGCCGCGTGGAAACCCAATTTCATAAGAATAAATAGCAGGCAACAGTTTTCAGTTTCCGTCGCTCATATTTCATTCTCAATCTCAAATTCTGAAGTTATAAGCATAATATTTTGGGTATTATACCCCTAATTAGCGAGGTTCTGCTCCATTGTAAGTATTATAACCCCAGTTTCGTAATAGTTACGCTGCCCGATTGATTTAGGGTTCCGTAACAACTATCGTGGTTCTGCCCGACGTAGTTGTTGGAATGCCGTCTCGGGGAGGGTATTATTAATAATTTCAAAGGGTTATGGTACTAACCAATGTACATTTGTATAAATTATAGATTATACCCAGGAAACCCTTACGAAAAGCCTAAGACAGCAATGTGAGTTTATCCTCTTTTTGTTAATGTTTTTGGTAATGTTTTAGCAAAACTTAAATGTTTTACTATGAAATTAAGCGGTGATTGAGTCTTTGTAATTCTTCAATTACTGCCGGTATTATGGGGTTTTGTATACAAAATTTACTACGAGTAGTAGTAAGTCTGAATGACAGTGCATTACCATTGGACGACGAGTTAGCCAATGGGTAATTTGACCATAGCCATAGATCCGGTCGAGTGGCAAATACTGAATGAGTAATTGTGTAGAAAGAAACAATGTGATCGCTCTCAATACTGTTTTAATTGATAAAATGTTTCTTGATTAAACTGGGATTCACTCACCAGTATTTCCGACTGACAAATGTTTTTAAAACACGTTACAGGTAACACAATGTGAACAACCAATTAGTGAAAAGCCAGTTGGAGAGCACTGAAGGCTTGGGAAAATGTGGCTATAAAAGTTACCTAATAAACGATGTTTTAAATTCAATAAAATAGGGTTAGTCCCTATAATGTATTGTAATAAGAAACTTGGGTTTTGCCCATGTTATTATTAATATATAAGAAGGTGGTTTTACTCTGATAAACATTTCCTAACTACGGTCCTGATGTAAATTCCGCTGCGAGACTAAATAAAACTGATACCACCAAACTCTGTGATCACGTCCGCCCGTTCCCGGGGAACAGGGATCGGGGGTTGTGACACAAGCACATTAGAAACCAATAAAATAAGTAAAAAGATTGTTAAAATCATAAAAAAAGGGTAAATTACAATTTTCGTCCATTATGTTTGTATCAGATTGCAATGGATAGCCTTTACCTTCAATAATTACAGTCACAGTCCTTTATTTGTAAAACCCATTACAATCTAAGTCCTTTGACCCTAACCAAGTTAATTTTTGTAGTTAAATCAAGTCACATAAATCGCACATGAGGGCAAATTAGTACTTTCACCTTTTTAATACAAAAATTAAAAAATAAAATAATACAACACCTAACTTCTCAATCTTAATCACATTTTCACTCTCCCTCCCATCTAGGGATGAGCATGTGGTACCAAATACCGAAACCATACCGATACCGTACCGATACCGTCCCGTACCAATACCATACCGGTTGTATTCGGTATCGGCATTACGTTTTACCATTTTTTCGGGATCGGGATTTTCGGGATTGGTAGCGGTATTTTTCTGTAATACCGAATTAGTACCGATTTCCCACTACCTAGGAATTTCCCACCCATAATTCATGTACTGGTAGATATTTTTAAAGAATATTAAGAGTCGGTACTCATATCCCTTGCCTAAATTTATCTTCCAAATAAAATTCCATGTTAAACAAATATTAAATCTGGGTATAATCGAGATTCATGTTAAACAAAACTTTATTCAGTTAATCAGTTAAATTTAGTTCATTCTAGTATACCCACTTACACTTTAGTTAAACTTTAATTAATCAGTTAAACTTGAGTTCATTCTTGTATTTCCTGTATAAACTTTATTCAGTTCATTCTAGTATACACACATTAAACTTTATTTCTTGTAGTAACCTTGGACTTGGAGATTGCTGAATTATTGCCAGAATTCAGGAAGCAGTTATCAGCAGCAACTTCGTTCACATATGTAGAAAGTTGTAGCTGCTTTGAATTTTCGATGGAAAGTTCTTCCCCTAAAGCATGATGGCTTAAACAACCAGATCCATTCACTTTAATGTCAATGTTTACGCATGCAGCCTTCTCAAGAGAAAGTGTATATGACTAACTTATCAATTTAAGAATTCGGTATCAACCGGTATCATACCGAAAAACCGGTACCGATACCGATACCATACCGGTACCGTACCGGTATTTTCGGGACGGTATCCGGTATCAACTTTTCATGAATATCGGGATCGAGATTTTCGGGATCGGTATCGGTTCGGTACCGTACTCATCCCTACTCCCATCAGCTCTCTTTCTCTTTCCTACCATTTTATCACCACCATAAGAAGCACCCCTTGCCACCACCACCAAATCGGCCACCACCACCAAGATCTGTCGCCGCCACCACACCCATCACCTTCACCCCCTCCATCACATGACCAGTGGTTTCTATACACATGAAATCTCCACCTCAAAAATTCGATTCTGTTAAACAATTATCAAACAAATGTACAGTACCAAAAGGTTGGGAAATATATAGAAATAACATACCTAGTCGATGTTGCATCGTTCTCTTTCGCTCATCCGCAACAGTGATCGTGGTAGTCCTCATCGTCAAGAAAGGGTCAGTTTCATGGTCGACCGGTAACGATGTCTTTGCTGACAACAATTAGTAGGTCAAAATTGATAGTCAATTATAAAAGGCTTAAATAAAGATCCAACAACAGAGTCTAAATCTAAGTCAAAGCCAAAACAATGTAGCCATCAAACTCTAAATTCTCTAATAGGATAAAAAAATGTCAATGGTTTGCTTGCTTGCTTGAAGAGAATATTCATCAAGTTTTAATATATGAACATAAAAGTATGTTGCCTACCTCTTCCAGATTATTGATTCGCGGTTCTAGATCATTGCAGTCCAACAGTGCTTATCGTCAAATGTACCGGCGATCGAAGTGAAGAACTCTGAAATTGGAGCCCTAATATCAGACGAAAAGCATCAAACGTTTCTAGTGACGAGCAATAAAATTAGAGCCCTAATTACTACTGGAGCGTAGCTGTAATTTGAGAGGAGTGAAGAACAGGGATGAAGTGTGACCTAATTGCTAAAGCACAGGAACAAGGATGAAATGGGATAGGAATGAAGACAGGTGTTAAGCTACAGTGGAAATAACAAAAGTGCCCTTTGGCACTCTAGGTTAGGTCGAGTTAATTTGTATTTATAATTAAATTGGTAAAAAGACTAAACTACCCTTATGTGATAGGATTTAACTGAAAATTTTAACCAAGTTAGTGATAAAGGACTTAGATTGTAATGGGTTTTGCAAATAAAGGACTATGACTGTAATTATTGAAGTTAAAGGCTATCCATTGCAATCCGATACAAACATAAAGGACGAAAATTGTAATTTACCTTAAAAAAACAAAAATTTAAAGCAGTTTACCTATAAGAAACCCAAGCGACAAACACAGTTTGTCCAAGGAAGTCAGTGTTCATCTAAACCACCACTCTGTAAAACGCTAGACGCTTCAATTTTGGCATTCAGTTGAGAGTGGACGTTTCAGCCTGATGGTTAAAATGTGAGAAGCGATGAAGGGAGAGCAGGGCATAAATGAAAGAAAACAATAGAAAAGCAAAGATTTGTTCTTGGACTTTTAGTATGCATCTCAAAATGGATAGAAAATTACCCTTTTGTCCAATCCAGTTTACTTAATAAAGTAGTATACATATAAATAAGTATTAGGTTGTCTATAGTGGGATGGTATGTGGCTGGATTTATGCCACAAAGCGCCGGATGGCGCCCTCCACACCGCGATGAGGGGCTTTATGGCTCAAAAAAATTAACCAGCGCTATGCATATCGCGGCGCCATGTGTTTTGATTTTCAAATTCTGACCGTTACAAACGGTCAAATCTAAAAAAAAAATTAATTCAATTAATTTACAATATTCCCTTTAAATAATAACCCATTCTCTCGTATTTTATAAACCCACACTTTCTCAAACCCTCTTTCTCTCTAGGTTTTCTTTTTTAAATCCACAAAGTTTCTACAATACGTCCCTTCAACCGTGGTTTTATCCCTCCCCGATCAAGTACGGACCCAAACCAAAGTGGTAATCCTACCCGCCCCGTGTCTCCAGTTCCCACTCGACCCACCCCTTTCTGATCTGGCTTTGTCGATTACAATCAACTAAATACCGGGTTCATGAATCTTTTGAACCAACAGCTCTCATGGGACCCGAATCTCTACGGGTGGAACCCGAATCAAAACACCGACGGAATGGAGTCGTCTCAAGCGTCCGGGTCGGCTCAAGCTTTCGGCTCCCCACTACACGAACCCGATGTTGTTCTGGAAACACAACCCGAAGTAGCGGAGACGCAAAAAGGAAAAGGAAAACGGGCACATAAAAAGAAAGCGGAAACTACCACCCGAGCGAAAAAAAAATGTCATATCGTGGGATTCCGACGAGGAGTATGCGCTAACTCGCGCTTGGAACGATGTGTCGGAGGACCCCGTGATAGGTATATTTATTTGTTAATTTTATTATTTTAATTTTTTTTTTATTTTCTGTTTTTTCTGTTTTATTTTCTGTTTTTTTTTTCTCGTTTTTTTCAGTTTTTTATTTATTTTCAGTTTTTTATTTATTTTCTGTTTTTATTTTTTTCTGTTTTTTCGGTTTTTATTTCCAGTTTTTTAAATTTCGTTTTTTATTTCTGTTTTTTATTTATTTTCAGTTTTATATTTCTATTTTTTTTCTTTTTATTAACAGTTTTTTTCATCTGTTTATATTCTGTTTTTTTTTTAATTTCGGACTAATTGTTGAATTCTTTTTTTTAGCAAACAATCAAAGTAAATCCGATTTTTGGAGTCGAATACGAGATCTTTTTTTCGATCTCATGGGTAAAGGAGACGAATACCGGCCGCCGGACTCGATATCGGGCAAGTGGACCGATATCAACAAAAAGTGCACGAACTTTCAAACCGTGTACCAACACAATTTTGCCGGATGGAAAAGTGGAAGCAAGGACGAGGACATTACACAAGTGGCGTTGGTCGAGTATACAAATGCTAATGGCCATTTCCCGTATCTAAGGTGTTGGCAAATCCTTCGCCATAGCCCCAAATGGACCAACATCTCTACTCCTAGCGAACGGTCGGAAAATAAACGGCCGTCAAAAAGGTCCAAAACAAACGAGTCGGGTGAACCCGAAACGCCAACCTCCGACGCTCGAAACACCGAGTTGAACGAGGATATTCCGGATGAAGAGACGGTGGAAGAGCTACCAAGACCGGCCGGAAGAAGAAGCCGGTCGAAAAGGCCCGACTTGTCGTCGATGTCGATGGGAACCGAAATGAGTAACACATTTTCGTAGATAAACAAACGACTTAAAGACATACACGAACTCGGGATTAAACGTACGGAGGAGAACTGCGAAGTGACCGAGATTATGCGGGATAGACAATGGGCTCACGACTTTGAGTTCTACTCGAAACCGCACGACCACTTAACGGGAAAAGCGTTGAAGATGGCGTTGGCACAAAAGGAGCGAATAGAAAAAAAATATAACCTTTGATTGTGTAATATTTTTTTAATTTTATTCTAGTTTAATGTTTTTTTTTTGTTTTACTGTTTTATTTTATTTTGTTGTAATCTTTTTTTTATTTAATGAAATGATTTTTAATTTTAAAAAACTTAGAAATTAATTAAAAAAATGAAAATAATTGAGTAATGATGACGTAGGGGCTTTATGACTTCGGCCTCAAGTGGCATAACGCCCCATAAAGCCCCTGTGTGACGTGGCATGACACGTGTCGCATAACGCCCACAAAGGGGCTTTATGACTACGGATAGCCTTAGGCTATCTCCATCCCCAACTTTCTCCAACCCAACCTTATAATAAAAAACTAATTTCTCTCTATTCCACCTACACAACCCAACCTACATCAACCTTCTACTCACATTCACAACCCAACCTTTATAACATTTTTTATTAAATATATATTTTTATGCTTATTATTTATCCATAAATATGTTAAAAATAATTACAATTAATATTTTCATTTCAAACCGATTTGTTTAAAAACAAAATAAATAACAACAATATAAGAAATCTTTTAATAAAAAAACACATACATTCATCAAACATAGTTAATAAAGTTATCGAAAAAAATCTAACGAACCAGTAAGATCAGTACATGTGGAAAACAAAGATATATGCATTTTTTTATAAAAAATATTAATTAAAAAAATATATTTTTTGAAGGAACTCAGTTTTTAATAAAATTTATATCGATATGTTCACAAAAAAAAGTTAAACAACACTGTGTTTTTAGATTTTTTTAATAATTAAATATTAAAAAGTTATTAAAGAAAATCATGTTTTAGGTAGAATTAATTGTTATAAAACAAAAATGGAAAACATAATTATAAAAGAACCACTCAATAGCCAAATGTGGCATTTTTTTTTTTGAACGGCAAATGTGGCATTTTTAAAATAATAAAAAAGTCATCAACCAAAGTTGACACACCAACTTGGTCGTGAGTTTTAATTGATTTTTTTATTTTATTTTTTACTTTTTTAGCAACCGACCAAACTTTTGGTCACCAATGGTTATAGCCTTATGGAATGGACTTTATGTTTTCCGTTTAAAAGAGTATTTGCATCCAAATGATTTAAAGGTTCATTCATATTAACATAATGATTCCTAACGAGTTATTCTATATGTTAATTAGTTACTTAAAAACATTCACGCACACCTTAAGATTATCCATTATCTTTTTAGTTAACTACTTATCAAGGGTTTGTTTTCACCCAAGTGACCAAAAGAAATTAGCCTCTTCTAGATTTAAATAAAAGGGAAAATGTCACATAAATGTAATTAAGTTTGTTATTTGTTCCAATTAAATCACTAAAACTTTTTTTGTCCCATTAAAGTAATTTAACTTTAATTTAATGTTCTAATACTATGTAATTACCAGGTCACTAGGTTAATATTTTTTATCTTATTTTTTTATTTTCTTTTAGTGTTTAATTGGATATGATTTAAAATAGGTAGATTTTATCAAATCAAAATATGTTTAAACCCTCTCAACCTCTTGGCCAATGTTTCAGACGACCGACCTTCAACAACGACCAAGAACAATGCCGAGGCCTTCGCTCTTCAATCTGCCATCGATTGGGCATGTTAAAACGGTGGAGCCGATTGTTTGTCGACTGAGCAGGGTGGTCATTGTTACGGTGCGTCGGAAATCTAGAAAACAACGTCGTACGGAATGACAGAAGATACCTGCGGTTTTGCCAATACCATTGCCTGCTTGATCCATTTTTTTTCCGGCGTCGTACGTTGTTTTGAAGTTTATCACATTGCAATTGAATCTGACTAATTGAATTTGTGTTTTGGCAAAACGAGGATATGCTTTATTTTCTTGTTAATTCCAACATATATTTTTTAACCATTACTTGTAACAAACTTCAATTTCCAGAGATATGGTTTGGAAATTAAATGCTGTAATCACCAAGTATTTGTGTATATTATATAGCTATATGGGGTGAACGAATATAATTTTATGATTCAAAAAAATAAAAAAATATAAATTTCAAACTTAAAAATAATTAGTTTAAAATTTTTTGAATGAAAATGTGAGTTTTTTTTAGTTGAAAATCCATGTCATTTATATATATATATATATATATATATATATATATATATATATATATATATATATATATATACTAGGTGTAGCACCCGTGTAACTACACGGGGGTGGTTTAGTAATGATCGAAATCAAATACTAAAAAACAGATTATAATATATCATTTAAATTTTGGTCTTTAGTTATATATCTTTATAAAGTAATGTTAAAAACAGTATGTGTGACCACACGGGTAGCTTTAATAACCATCGAAATAGATTATAATACATCATTTATATTGTTTGTATTTAATACAACTAATCAAATGTTATTGATCAGTTCAATAAAGCCCCTTATATTTGATCAAATTAAGCTTAATAATAGATTAGATTTTGTAGGCCCATTAAAACCCTTATATCAAATCCGGCCCCAAATTCTAATCACTCATCTACCGTTCCATTTCCATCTCCGAACTTCGAAGGGGCGACAAACCAACGACAGGGAGTGTTAAAGATTTTTCCTTATCAGCAAAAGGTAATCGAAAACGTATTGATTCGATTTTGTTTTTCTGAAATCTTTGCTTCATGTAATTTTTTATACCACGCTTGCATGTATGATTTTTGATCTTAGGTTTGTTCTTTTATATGAACTGTAATTTGTGATCATGTTTGTTTATTTGATTTGTTATACTTCAGATTCCATCATATGAATGTTCGTATTGATGTTCGATTGAAGTTTTTACTTTTGTATGGATGTTCGATTGAGGTGTAGATATTTAGGGCTATGTTAAAAATGATTGTTTATCAGTTGTTGTATAAAGATTTTTTAAGATTATGATGTTTAGTAAACTTTCAGTTGGTGTTCTTGACAAATTTTATCAGATTATATTTCACATGTTTGAGGTTTTGTATCACACTGTCAAAAATAGAAACATATTAATAAGCTTTAGAAACTCTCGGCATCGAAAATAACATTTGGTATTTCACATTGTTGACATTGAATATACCCAAATAACCTTTTAACGTTATATAATATTTTAGTCTATTAGTTATACTCTTTTTAATTGCATTAATTAGAATAATCTTTTAACGTTTTTCATAAATAATGCTCATTAACTTAAAATCATTGTTGTTGATACATTCGTTGACTTTGGTTAACAGATGGATGAAAATATATGTTTAAAATCACTGTTGGGTTAAATAGTGTTTTGAGGAGAAAACAGTGGTTTGTCATTGGACAAACAGTGGTTTGACCATGGTCAAGCAGACTTTTGAACCACTAAGAGTCATAGTTTTGCAAACAGTGGTTTGACTTTGGTCAAACAGGCTTTGGTCAAACAGATTTTTTTTAAAAAAAGTGGTTTGACTTTGGTCAAACAGTGGTTGCATACTAATGCTATTTCCTTTCATCATGTTCTCTCAGTTACTTACCATCTTTTAACGTTTTTCTCTTTTTATAGAAAGA
This sequence comes from Helianthus tuberosus, assembly GCA_030545235.1. Classification (NCBI taxonomy): domain Eukaryota; kingdom Viridiplantae; phylum Streptophyta; class Magnoliopsida; order Asterales; family Asteraceae; genus Helianthus; species Helianthus tuberosus. The sequence goes on from CM060452.1 coordinate 93,124,196, forward strand.
TGTATGGTTTTGCTTGTTACATGACCGACAACCAAAGGAAATCTTTGGTTAGTATTTTAATCTCAGATATGGCGAATTTATTTTCTTTATAACATCATGTTAGACAGTTCTGATTTTAATATACTTATACATAGGTTCTGCCAAAAAAGTATAAACAATGGATAAAATAGTTTAACTATCCTGTTGGGTTTGTCAAAGTATGGACAACTAATGGGCAAGTCTTTGAAGTCAAGATATATGATATAGGAAACTTCTATTATCTCTACAATGGGTGGTATTCCGTAGTTCAAACTTTGAAACTACAATCTGGATCATGGCTCGTATTTCAGTATGAAGAAGCATTACAAAGTTTCCGGATATTTTATTTCTATGACAATATTGCAATTGCTCCATCTGATTATTTTTACTACAGACCCAATGGCGATTTTGATAAACCTAATGCTATGGTATGTAGTTCGCAATCTGGGTTCGGTATATTTATTATTGTTTCTTATTTATTATGGTTCCGTATATGAAACTACTAATATTTTTTTTTTCTCGTTGTAGCATATCAATCGTTTATTTGTACATCACAAGATGGACAATACCATTCCAAATTATTCGGTTGTTATTAGAGGTCCTGGGAAGCATAAATTTTTTGTTTGAATGGATGTTAGTGACAATCAGCTTTACATAACAACTGGATGGGATCGGATTAAGAAAAATTTTCACTAAGTGATGAACATCTTCTTGTGTTTGAAATGATTGATCTTCACACTTTTGATATGTCTGTTTTCAATTGTTCCAAGGATGCTGATTTAATGTTGCCACCGGAATTATATGCTGCTATTAAGGAAGAAGTGGTAGAAGAGGTTATCAATATCTCTGATGGTGAAGATGTGGATGACATAACTAAGGACAATGAAACTGAAATGCTCGCTGTAACTACGAACAACGAAACTATTCCAGTAGTTTTCCGTGTGGACAATCATTTTGTAAGTTTCTGTAACCAAAAAGTAGTAACAGGACCTTACATTGTGTTAACCATATTATAATACTATCTTTGTTAACATTATTTTTTGTTTGTTATAGCGCATTAAAAAACTTCTTGCTAAAAAACTTGGCTTGGATAGGAAAAGAACTTTAAAGATTGTAGATGCTGCTGGAAATGTTTGGGATGTTCGAGTTGGTATCGAGTCTCCTGATGATAGGTTTTACATAAAAAAACATGAAACAGTTTGTGAAGGATAAAAACTTGGTTCCTCGTGAAGAGTTTACCCTTAAGTTCGTCATGGGTAAAGGTATTTTCAGATAATGTTATTTTGTATGGAAACAATGTTTTTTTGTTTGTGGTTGCTGGTTTGCTCAAAACACTTTTGTAAAGGTTGGTAGTTTAGTTTTGATGTTGGTGGTACGAAGGGTTAGCTACTGAAAAGTTTTTAATTCATATGTTACTGAACCACAAACAAACAGTTGAAAGTATTACTTGTATTAGTTATTTCTTGTCTTTTAGATATATGTTATTGTTATTTATCTTTCATTATTTTATAATTGTTAAAGGTATCATTTTTTAAAAATGTATACTATATTTTAAAACAATTCTGTAAAACAACATCCATTATTATTAGATAAAAGAAACATGTTGATAGGATGTGCAAAACATAATACCAAATAACTTCAAACATTAAAAGACTTTTCTTCAAAATGCTATTTCTACAACGACTATAGATTTTGTAGAACTTCTTTGTAGACCACGTTAGTTGTGGTTTTACACACTTGTTTTCCCCTGTCACATATCAAGATCTTTAAACCCTTCCTGCTCTTTACTCGTGATACAGCAACGTATAGTTGTCCGTGACTAAAAACCGGCCTTGGAAGATATAAGCCTACACGTTCAAGTGATTGTCCCTGGCTTTTGTTGATGGTCATTGCAAAGTATAGAGATAATGGGAACTGTCTTCGTGCAATTTTCACCGGTATTCTTTTATCGGACGGTGTCATTTTCAATCTTGAAATCAAAGTATGATCACCTATATTATTTCCAGTAATAATCTTGGCTTCGATTACAAGTTTTCCAAGTTTTGTTACTTGAAGTCGTGTACCGTTACACAGACCATTTGTTTGATCAATGTTTCTAAGTAACGTTACCGGAGCTCCAACTTTGAGAACCAATTTATGGTTAGGTAATCCTGACAGATGCAATTTTTTTAATACATCCGGAGGAAACAATGCCATGTTAAGGTCGGTTTGATCCTCAGACTCACATAAAGTATCTGAACTGAGATATATCTTTTCTTCACCAGGCATACTATTTAACAGTTCTGTATTTATTGAATCCACAACTTCATTTGTGGGTGAAAGAATGGCTCTTTGTTGGAAGTAATTTGAATTGCATAAAAACTTTTGCATATCCGGATATGTGAAAGCGATCAATGAAGATATAGGATTGACTGCATCGAGTATAAGTAAATCATCTGGAATTTCAATTTCCACTTCTCCATCATTTGGACCACCAAGTAGACCATCACCAAGCCTTAAAATCCATTCAGCAAATTCCTTGGTCTCGTTAAAATTACTTGATTTGGTACCCATTTTTAACCTCATGTTTTCAGTTAACTTGAGTAACTGACAATCCTGCCATATATAAGAAGAATTCAATGAAGAATTTACAATCATGCTTCGGGTACCTTTTGGAATGACTGGAAGGATTTGTCTAAAATCACCGCCAAAAAGCACAATCTTTCCACCAAAAGGTTTGTTCTGCAAGGACGGATTATTGGAACGGGCTATATCTCTCATTGTTCTATCCAGAGCTTCAAAACAATGCTTATGTGTCATTGGCGCTTCATCCCAGATTATCATCTTAGTTTGTTTGATTAAGCCTCCTAGCTCATTGTTTGGTTCAATAGAGCATATAGAATCCTCGTTAACATTTATCGGAATTACAAACCTAGAATGAGCCGTTCTACCACCATCTAATAGAAGTGATGCAATACCACTGGATGCAATATTCAACACAACTTCACCATTGGAACGTAACGCAGCTGCAAATGTTTTCCACAGAAATGTTTTACCAGTTCCACCGTAACCATATAGAAAGAAAACTCCTCCACTTCCTTTAACAACTGCATTCATGACGGTTTGATACACTTTTCGCTGTTCATCAGTTAAAGATTTTAGGGAAGCTGCAAGTTCCTTTTTTAAGATAGCCTGATCATACGAAAGTTCCTTCATTATCAATTGATTGTTCAATGCTGAAGTGTAGTTGTCAGGAACATTTGGCATGTTGGTAAAGTTGCTTAACGTACTTCCATAACCAAGTAACATTTTTTCGATATGTGCTAAGCAAATGTTTTCAATCTCTTCCTCTTTAAGAACCAAATCTAAAAAATACAACATATGTTTAGTAATTAGATTTTTTAAACACTTGATTAAAGTAAAATGGAATCTGAAATTTTATTTAAGTTTTTAAAATTACCAGGAATACCAGTAATCCTCCGTTGCTGATATAATATATCTTCACATAATAGAGATTTTGTTTCCTTCCAGAAAATACCCGGCCTAGAAATGGAGTTTGACATCAAGAGCATTACAAAAAATGTACGCAAGAAATCAGAAGTAGCCCATGCACTTGCTTCATTAATGGCCATTAAATACTCCTTATCATCGTCCAACAGACCGCGAGCGAAACAGGCATCTTTAAAAGTATGATATATTTTTCCATCAACTGTTTTTATATCATTGAAACTCATTGGTCCTATAACGTGATTCAATAAAATTCTCAAGAAATAACAATCACCAAGTGATGGAGGTACATAATGTATCCTACCAACTGCACCAAAAGGTTTTTTTCTACGTACCCACTTTCATGTTTTGCGTATCCATACAAAGTATCTGGGGAACTCTATATACTTCAAAGTTCTAGCAAAATGCATCCGTTTGATTACATTTCATCCATTCTGTGAACATAGACATTTTAACAGTTGGGTTACTGACCACGTCACACAAGTTTGAATTATCGTCATAAACAATAGCCTGACCATCTTCACAGTGAAAAGGTAATATTTCAACAGATGGAAGCCGATAGTGTATGTCAAACTTAAAGATTCTCCAAGCAGCTTCACACGCTGAAATATATCTACAATCAAGATATGCTTTAACTTCATCTACTTCTGTTTCGTTTGAGAGATTTTCATTATTTGTCATTTCCTTCTTTTGAGGGTTCACATTAGCAGTGGAGGTACTTTCGTAAACAGAAGCTGTCACTCTATCCAGACCCTTATTAATGTATTTGAAGAGATATTTGATGGATCCTGTTTGGTTACACCACTCAACATTTATGTGGCACTGATACTTTTTGAGTAGCATAGCATTGTACGGAACCACAAACCTATTGTCAAGTAAGACGCCATTTTTTTCTACTGTGTTGCATGATTGAGGACGTCGGTAGACAGGGTATCCTTCAGAATCAACACAAGTCTCATCTACATATTTTTTCGGAAACTTCTTCGAACATTTTAAATTAACCATGCATGGAGAATGAGGATTGTCTGTACCACAAGGACCATGGATCATAAATTGTTTGACAAGTTCATACAGTGAAGCATCCATCTCTTTGTCAGGTATTTCAGCACTAATAACCAAATCGATTTCTTTAGCCGTTGGAAATTTGCTCTCGGCACTTAAGAACAAACATATATGAGCATGAGGTAGACCACATTTCTGAAATTCGATTGTATAAATAACTGAAATATTACATCCAAAAAAGTGTTAGTAAAAGTATTATTTGAGAAATTAATTAAAACAATTTACAATGACTTACTTGCTTGTATCTCACCAAAGAATTTATGTTTCTTGAAATCTTGAATTAGATGATTGATTTTAATTTTGAATAACCGTGCGATAATATCCGGTCTATCTTGAGGGTTCAACCGTTTATCTTTTAAACATCTATAAATCTCAGGCCAATTGGGATTACAAGTGATTGTTATGAAGAGATCCGGATATCCTACAGCTTTGCAGATTGCCATAGCATCTAGATACTTTTGCATCATATATCTCGCTCCACCGGTAAATGAGGATGGCAACAAAATTCGTTTTCCACAATTTGACGCATCGCTTTGGCCACTTTGAACACTTTGATTTAAATTCTTAAATGTTTGACTTCTAAGTTTGGGTTGTTGTGTCTTTATGTAAGCTAACCGTGCAGATTCTATCATTGTATACGCATCAACTACAAACTGTTGGAATAGCTTTTGGGCATTGAGTAACAACGAAAATTGGTTGGCTCTGTCTTGTATTCTGTAACTAAAGAACTCTCTCATTGTGGTACTGGTTCTAAGTATGTCACAATCAACTGAAACACCTCGATGTTTAATACCAAGTCTAAATCCATCTTCTGCATATGGGAAGATAAGTGGATATTGCAATGCAAGATAAGAGGGATGAAGCTCACTGATTCTCTGAAGATCGCCTGATTTTGTTTGAACTATGATATCCCTTTTATCAAATGCTCCATCAAAATCACCAATTATTAAGGCAGCAATTTCTTCAGCGGTAGGCAAGTTAAAAATTCTACCATCCTTATCCCTTACTCCAATGAGCTTGAGTCTTACATTTTGCCAATCATTTTGTTTAAAACAATCTCGTACCATTCTAAATGACTTCACAAGTGGATTGCATGAATCCAACATTTTTTTAAGACTCGATATGATGGCAAGATCAAGTTGTTGTTTAGTGTCTGTCTTCGAACCTTGCGCGACACTGTGTAAAAAACGACATTATTGTATAGATCAGATATACCCCTAAGAAGATTTCTTAGAATCCAAATTACCCCTAAGCATTTCATCTTTCCAAATCATTGCATGACAGTAAGAACATACAAAAATATCATCTCCATGATCAACGTATTCTACAAAATTATATAGGCAGATAAAAAAACGATGATATAAGTGAAATATTAGGAGATTAAACTGTTATTTGGAAAGATACTTTGATAAGTTTAAGGAGGGTAGTTACCTCTTGCAATTCCGTAAATCTTTTTTACGATAGAAGATGGTAAACAATCCTCCGAATTTGGATCATCAAAGTTAGACCTTTCACCAGGGTAGGAATTTTCTTTTCCTGCCGTTTCATTATGGAAAAGGCAAATTAACATCGGTTACAACAGATAGGAAGATAAGCAATAGATTCGACAAATATAGTGACTCAGAAACCTATATTTAGTTTTGCATTAAAAGTAAAACACATACCACTAAACGCTACTACGGAACATTTTGGCAACTGTCGAGAAGTTCTATTGTCAATATTCTGAGGAGTTGGAATATCACTTCGACGGGACCTTACTGTAACACGATCCACTTGCAAGACAAAATTTATAAATGTTATCAAACTTACATTAACATTCAATAAATGATTAACAGTAATAACAAAAGTGTATATAGCATACAGTTTGTAATATCTGTTAATGGACTTCTATCAATTTTATGATTTGATGGTTGAAGAGGAGTGACCATTGAAGATGTCCTTCTTAAATCAGCTACAATGGATAAATCAAATTTACTTATATCCATGGTTTTCAAACTTTGTTTCCTCTTTCTAGAGTCATAAACACCATAATTAGCCTTTCCAGATTGTCCTAAAATTCAAACAAAGGGACAAGGTCAAATCAGATAGCATACCTTAAAAAAATAAGATTTATAACCTTACCAAGACTGGATGAAGTCAGAGGGATTGTACTAACACATGTTCGATCTAAATTGTAGGGCGTGTGACATGCTGTACATGAAGAGATTTGGTTAATTTATGCTACAAACACTTACAATTTTCACATATGACCATCAAAAACATACCTCCATTATCGTTTTATGTGATAGTAACATTGCCCAGAAGTGTATCAATAATAGGAGGTATCTGTACAAATTGAACCACACCCCTGTTTCTACGCTTATTCAAGATAGACTTTCTTATCTTCCTTGATTCTTTGGACTGTTGGGGACTGCACTGTGGAAAATACTCTCTATGTCTTGGTATCAAATTCTTTTTACTCTCCATAACTGTACATAAGAATTGAGCACATATGTGTGATTTAGGGCTAGCTATTGGTGATTATTGTAATCACTGTCCAAAAAAACATTTATTCTCAACAGCTAGTGGTGATTGAAGATCCCTATTGAAAACCTACCTAAATAAGTGGATGATCACATCAAATGTTGAGAATAGATTTAAACAAATGGGATAGAAAAACCTACCATTTAGTGTTCATCGATTGCTTCCAAACTAAGAGCGTCTTGAATTATAGGTTGAGTTTTTGGCGCTAATTTTAAATCTTCACTTTGATTCATTCGAAAAAGAAGCTATAAACATAGCGGACAATATGAAATGGTGATTTAACATACCTGATTCATTTTGTGGGCCTTTGACAGGATTTTATGGTTCACAACTTATGGGCCAGAAATTATTGAAAGAATTAGACCATTTAATTGCAAAATTAAGCCAAATTTGGGGCCCTTTGGTTTTGTATAAAAAATATAACCAAGTGAAACTGAAAAATCCATAATTTATATGGATTTAAATAGTACATATTTTTTTATCATCCTTGTCTTGGTTTTACCAATATATTGGTTCCTACAATAAAATTATTACAACGCGATCCACAAGATTTATATTTTGGAGTTGAAGTTTAATGATAGATTTTTACCGAGTCACATTGTCCGATAATTTATGTACACCAAGAACTTTATATGGATTTAACTACTACATGTTTCTAAACATTCTTGTCTTGGTTTTATTAGGAATTCGTTGGACCCCTTAGAAACATCATAATTTATATTGATTTAAATACTACATATTTTTTAATCATCCTTGTCTTGGTTTGACCAATATATTGGTTACTACAATGAAGTTACTATAATGCGACCAAATAGCCAACTTATTTAAAGTTGAAGTTTAACTCAAAGAATTATATTTATGAATTATATCCTGTCATAACGAAAATCGATTTAACTCAAAAAATATAACGAAAATTGAAGACAAAGTGCTGCTATTTAATCGACTGCCCTAAGTCAAGTGCTGCTAAAGACCAAAGCCCGGCTTGGACTGAAGCAGTGGAATGAAGAAACAGTGGTTTACTTTGTCTATTGTAATAGTATCAGTGTTTAGCTAGCCGTAGTTATATGTAACAATGGTTAAAGAGGAACGATAAAAAGAGCCAAAACTGGTGAATGGTTGAACGATCAAATACTAAAAAACAGATTATAAAATATCAGTGGATTCATCATAAGCAGCTGTTTACATTAGACATTAAATCATTCATTTCATCAGAACCGCAGATGCTCAAAACATTTGTCAAAAGCTTATTCACTGTTGATTCATAAGAGGCAAACAATATGGTTCACATCAGCGGATTCATCATCAGCAGCTATTTGCATTAGACTTTCCCCTTTAAAGTGTTTATTACATCTGATAGGCCTCATCCACTGTTTGTACACTAGAACTGCTGTCCATTAAGCACTGCTTGTGTACAACAACTGCTCAAGACAAAGTCCTGCTATTTAATCTACTGCCCTAACTCAAGTGCTGCTAAAGACCAAAGCCCTGCTTGGATTGAAGCAGTGGAATGAAGAAACAGTTGTTTACTTTGTCTATTGTAATAGTATCAGTGTTTAGCTAAATCCATCTTCTGCATATGGGAAGATAAGTGGATATTGCAATGCAAGATAAGAGGGATGAAGCTCACTGATTCTCTGAAGATCGCTTGATTTTGTTTGAACTATGATATCCCTTTTATCAAATGCTCGATCAAAATCACCAATTATTAAGGCAGCAATTTCTTCAGCAGTAGGCAAGTTAAAAATTCTACCATCCTTATCCCTTACTCCAATGAGCTGGAGTCTTACATTTTGCCAATCATTTTGTTTAAAACAATCTCGTACCATTCTAAATGACTTCACAAGTGGATTGCATGAATCCAACATTTTTTTTAAGACTCGATATGATGGCAAGATCAAGTTGTTGTTTAGTGTCTGTCTTCGAACCTTGCTCGACACTGTGTAAAAAACGACATTATTGTATAGATCAGATATATATAAACACTTGACATAAATCAGAATTTACTGAATGCTTAATTTACCTTACAGCCTTTTGACGATTAAAATCCTCGTTTTGGGAATCATAAATATAAAGCTGTGAAAATTTGGGCTCTTCACCATCATTCGGTAGCAGACTACCAATGCGATGGTAATTTTGTCCTTGCAGTCCAAAAACATAAGGACCTTTGGTTTTTTGAAAAGTTTTAGAAACCTTGCCACCAAGGGATGTGAAGGAAAACATCATGTTATATGCTCGAATGTTATTCATGAAATTGCAGCTTTCAGGAGTAACTCTTTTGTAAAATCTTTCGAGCAGTGGAGGAGGAGCAGGTGAGGAAGGCAATTCGACGTCTCCGTTCGAACAACAAAGAGAAAAAGAAGATTTCTTAGAATCCAAATTACCCCTAAGCATTTCATCTTTCCAAATTATTGAATGACAGTAAGAACATACAAAAATAGCATCTCCATGATCAACGTATTCTACAAAATTATATAGGCAGATAAAAAAACGATGATATAAGTGAAATATTAGGAGATTAAACTGTTATTTGGAAAGATACTTTGATAAGTTTAAGGAGGGTAGTTACCTCTTGAAATTCCGTAAATCTTTTTTACGATAGAAGATGGTAAACAATCCTCCGAATCGGGATCATCAAAGTTAGACCTTTCACCAGGGTAGGAATTTTCTTTTCCTGCCGTTTCATTATGGAAAAGGCAAATTAACATCGGTTACAACAGATAGGAAGATAAGCAATAGATTCGAAAAATATAGTGACTCAGAAACCTATATTTAGTTTTGCATTAAAAGTAAAACACATACCACTAAACGCTACTACGGAACATTTTGGCAACTGTCGAGAAGTTCTATTGTCAATATTCTGAGGAGTTGGAATATCACTTCGACGGGACCTTACTGTAACACGATCCACTTGCAAGACAAAATTTATAAATGTTATCAAACTTACATTAACATTCAATAAATGATTAACAGTAATAACAAAAGTGTATATAGCATACAGTTTGTAATATCTGTTAATGGACTTCTATCAATTTTATGATTTGATGGTTGAAGAGGAGTGACCATTGAAGATGTCCTTCTTAAATCAGCTACAATGGATAAATCAAATTTACTTATATCCATGGTTTTCAAACTTTGTTTCCTCTTTCTAGAGTCATAAACACCATAATTAGCCTTTCCAGATTGTCCTAAAATTCAAACAAAGGGACAACGTCAAATCAGATAGCATACCTTAAAAAATAAGATTTATAACCTTACCAAGACTGGATGAAGTCAGAGGGATTGTACTAACACATGTTCGATCTAAATTGTAGGGCGTGTGACATGCTGTACATGAAGAGATTTGGTTAATTTATGCTACAAACACTTACAATTTTCACATATGACCATCAAAAACATACCTCCATTATCGTTTTATGTGATAGTAACATTGCCCAGAAGTGTATCAATAATAGGAGGTATCTGTACAAATTGAACCACACCCCTGTTTCTACGCTTATTCAAGATAGACTTTCTTATCTTCCTTGATTCTTTGGACTGTTGGGGACTGCACTGTGGAAAATACTCTCTATGTCTTGGTATCAAATTCTTTTTACTCTCCATAACTGTACATAAGAATTGAGCACATATGTGTGATTTAGGGCTAGCTATTGGTGATTATTGTAATCACTGTCCAAAAAAACATTTATTCTCAACAGCTAGTGGTGATTGAAGATCCCTATTGAAAACCTACCTAAATAAGTGGATGATCACATCAAATGTTGAGAATAGATTTAAACAAATGAGATAGAAAAACCTACCATTTAGTGTTCATCGATTGCTTCCAAACTAAGAGCGTCTTGAATTATAGGTTGAGTTTTTGGCGCTAATTTTAAATCTTCACTTTGATTCATTCGAAAAAGAAGCTATAAACATAGCGGACAATATGAAATGGTGATTTAACATACCTGATTCATTTTGTGGGCCTTTGACAGGATTTTATGGTTCACAACTTATGGGCCAGAAATTATTGAAAGAATTAGACCATTTAATTGCAAAATTAAGCCAAATTTGGGGCCCTTTGGTTTTGTATAAAAAATATAACCAAGTGAAACTGAAAAATCCATAATTTATATGGATTTAAATAGTACATATTTTTTTATCATCCTTGTCTTGGTTTTACCAATATATTGGTTCCTACAATAAAATTATTACAACGCGATCCACAAGATTTATATTTTGGAGTTGAAGTTTAATGATAGATTTTTACCGAGTCACATTGTCCGATAATTTATGTACACCAAGAAATTTATATGGATTTAACTACTACATGTTTCTAAACATTCTTGTCTTGGTTTTATTAGGAATTCGTTGGACCCCTTAGAAACATCATAATTTATATGGATTTAAATACTACATATTTTTTAATCATCCTTGTCTTGGTTTGACCAATATATTGGTTACTACAATGAAGTTACTATAATGCGACCAAATAGCCAACTTATTTAAAGTTGAAGTTTAACTCAAAGAATTATATTTATGAATTATATCCTGTCATAACGAAAATCGATTTAACTCAAAAAATATAACGAAAATTGAAGACAAAGTGCTGCTATTTAATCGACTGCCCTAAGTCAAGTGCTGCTAAAGACCAAAGCCCGGCTTGGACTGAAGCAGTGGAATGAAGAAACAGTGGTTTACTTTGTCTATTGTAATAGTATCAGTGTTTAGCTAGCCGTAGTTATATGTAACAATGGTTAAAGATGAACGATAATAAGAGCCAAAACTGGTGAATGGTTGAACGATCAAATACTAAAAAACAGATTATAAAATATCAGTGGATTCATCATAAGCAGCTGTTTACATTAGACTTTAAATCATTCCTTTCATCAGAACCGCAGATGCTCAAAACATTTGTCAAAAGCTTATTCACTGTTGATTCATAAGAGGCAAACAATATGGTTCACATCAGTGGATTCATCATCAGCAGCTATTTGCATTAGACTTTCCCCTTTAAAGTGTTTATTACATCTGATAGGCCTCATCCACTGTTTGTACACTAGAACTGCTGTCCATTAAGCACTGCTTGTGTACAACAACTGCTCAAGACAAAGTCCTGCTATTTAATCTACTGCCCTAACTCAAGTGCTGCTAAAGACCAAAGCCCTGCTTGGACTGAAGCAGTGGAATGAAGAAACAGTTGTTTACTTTGTCTATTGTAATAGTATCAGTGTTTAGCTAAATCCATCTTCTGCATATGGGAAGATAAGTGGATATTGCAATGCAAGATAAGAGGGATGAAGCTCACTGATTGTAATATATGAAACTTTCAAAACCCTAATGAAATAAATGTTATAAGTAGTGCGACACACTAGTATTTTTATAAAACATCTATAGCCTAAATAATTAAATATAGTGATTTTAATAATAACAAGAATAATAAATCATATTCTAATACTTAAACGTTTATGATATTAAATTAGTATTTTGACTAACGTAATTCATAGATTGCAAATGCAATTGCAATTTGCCCTTTTTTTAGTGTAACCGACAAAAAAAAAAAGAATTGAGTTAAATATGGAGCAAATTATAACAGCAAGCAAATATTCAACATCATTCCATATCTCCCACCATATTCACGCGAGTTTCTATTTCTAACATTTCATCACTGTATTTCACCGTATCTCATGGGATTTCGAATCATTATCAAACGACCAACTCATTATATTTATCGGACCCTTTTCCCAGCCGCTTACTCCTTACGAAAGCCTTCCAAAAGACAACCCATATCTCCATTGAACCTTTCTGTTAACCTTCAAGTGCGCCCACCGAAACGTCGCCGCCGACCGCTAGTCTGAACTTATCAAACTTGCTTGTCCCGCCTACAGTTCGTGCGTTCAACGCTGCAAAAGACTGCAATCAGTTTCTGGTAAGGTTCGTCGTTAATTCGGTAGTCTCTCATCTTGTTGCTTATAATTTGACCCACGTTATAATTTTTTTAATCGCCACTGTTGGGTTCTTTTAGTCGTCTCCGTTCGTACCGGATCCACACCGATAATTCCGAGCCACCGTTGCATACCCATCGACTCCATCTAAAGGTCTTCGTTGAACCTACCTCACCGCACCGGCCGTCTATTTTTCGACATAAGGTATCAACAATATCTCCTTGTATTTTGAACATAACATAGCACACCAATGGTTGTTTAAGATAAGAAAATTATCTCAGCCTGTTGTTTTGATTTTGGCCTTCTAATTCTATTCTCTTAATTTGCAACTAGCCATGAAATAGAGAAACCAAACTGAGAATATAATTGAATTTTTTTTTTTTGGTTTTGAAACTATTTTCTGATCACCGGAGATAACTACCAGTTCAATACCATATGATTATTTAATGAGAGTATAATTGTTCTTTTGAAAAGTAGGTAAAGGAAATGTTTTTTTTGTATAAATCTAAAGAAAATATGTGTTGGGACATATTTACATTTGATATACCAGTATAATTTCATAGTTCATAAATTAATATATATAATAATAGGAGCTGGGGTTTTGTTTTGCTTCTGAAATTTGATATAAGTAATTATCGAATCATAATCCAAATATTTTCATGTCCACAACCATCAAAATATAGACGTATATATAAGGCCAAACAAACCAACCAGGGAATTCACATAAACTAAGAAATATATTAATGTATCATATAAAGTTATAATGTAGTAATATAAACTAGTGTTGTTTATTGGAACCCTGAATGAATTTTGTACATATATAACTATGAGTTAAGTGCTTTATAACTAAGATATTAGAGAAAAGAATTAATATTATTTTTTTTTCTAAGTACACTCGGTATTTTTTAGAAGTCCTCTTTAAACAACAAGACAACACAGTTCAATATATAGTATTTCTAAACGTAATAATGTTGTAGGGCTTCGTGACGTTTGATCCAAGCTTAGGATTTACTACGGTCATCGTTAATTGCTTAAGGTACGGAGTTTGTGGTGTCTTGCTCTTAGCATAATTGTTTTAATTCATGATATCGTATTCGTTCGTTATTGCTACTTGAACCATTGAGTTTTCTACGTTCTTTAATTATTGTTATTACATACATCGTATCGGGTTATTGTCCTTGCCACGCATGCGATAAGTTACACATATATACTCATTGTCGCATGTTCCCATGACTTTTATTATTTATCTTTGGCTAGATGTGATATAGCCTTAGTGTATCGTGAGTGCATTTGCATTGACTTGAGTAAATCGTTTCATTGAACTCAATACCCGAGCATATCCACCTATGGGGACATAGGGCGTCATCATAGGCACAGTTGACGTGCACCATCCGTGGCGGTGCGAAAGGCCCACGGCGTCTCTATATTGTATTGTGTGCTAAGTGATTGCACTTATTGATTATTGAGAGGCGTATGGATCGATCCTAGGAGTGTAAGTGTAAGTGTTAGTGGTAGTGGGATAGGTGTGAGTGCCCACATCCCCTCTACATAATGGTGCATTGGAACTGCAGCTAATGTACAAAGTGTTAGTGTTTATTGTTAGTGGCTCACATGGGTATTTCTAATATACCTTTATGGTATTCATCAGTGATCATTCAGCGTATTGTATTGTTTGCATCGTTAAAGTGTTTAGTGTATTGCTTCTATCATTTATGTGTTAGTGCTATTGTTTCTCCATTACTGGGCAATTTTTGGCTCAACCGTTTCTTTTTGTTGTTTTATTTTATTATGTCTTAAACAGGTACTCAGGGAAATCGGGGAAATGTGTGAAGAGTGATAATAAAAAGCAAGAGTTGGAATAAGGAGTTTAATAAAACCTTATATTCAATAAGTTTAGACACTTATGTTTTTCTGTTGAGACCGTTATGTCATTTTGGGGATTTTTGTTTTTAAACCTATGGAATTTATGTTTTAATTAAGTTATTAATTATCTCTGATTACCGAATTATGTAACACGTCAGCCCTAATCGGGGCGGGGTGTTACAGTTATGGTATCAGAGCTTAGGCTCTATCCTGTAGAAAACATTAACCAAATAATTAAGACATGTGAGGATTGGGTAGACATTGGGTTAGGTATTTCCTTATGCGATAGGTCCTTATTTTTGCTTTATCTAAATTCTTAATGTGTTTTCTAGATGCCTCCTCGTCGTGTGACACGCAACTCTGGTCGTCGTAATGGTAGTGGACCAAATGAGCCTGATCCAAATATCGTAGCTACAATCACTCAGGCCTTTACTGCTATGTTGCCCGCACTTGTTCAGGTCGTACGTGGTCCTGATCCTAATCCGAATCCTAATCCGAACCCTAACCCCAATCCTAATCCGAACCCTAACCCCAATCCTAATCCGAACCCTAATCCCAATCCAAATCCAAATCCAAATCCGAACCCTAATCCAAACGGTGCAATTGGGGATTGGCTAGATAAGTTCATAAAACAGAAACCAAGATCTTTCACAAAGGCAACCACTCCAATTGTAGCAAGGGATTGGATTGCTCATATCGAGAAAATATTTCGGGCGTTAGGAGTTGGCGATGAATTTAAATCGAGGTTAGCATCGTATAAACTAGAAGAAGATGCGCAAACTTGGTGGGAAGGTGTATTGGAGGAAAGAGGAGGGGACCCATTTGTGGAGAATTTACCTTGGGCAGATTTTCGTGCTATTTTCTTCGAGAAATATTTTAACAGTGTGGATAAGAGTTCTTACACACGAGAGTATCACAATATCCGTCAGAGGAATGACGAACCACTTTCTGACTTCACTGATCGATTTTATCGACTTGTTGGATTTCTTGGGTCAGCTGCAGGAACACCAGAGGAACAAGCAGAGAAATATCAATGGGCAGTTTGTGATCGGATTCGTAGAGCAATCATCCAGTCAACGTTCCCCACTGTTGCAGAGGCCACTAAGGCTGCCAAAAAGGTTGATATGGAGAACAAAGAATTTTTGGGTGGTTCCAATAATAGTAGGAAGAGAAACAGAGACGAGTATCGCGCTCCGTTCACTAGTGAGTCGTCTCAAGCACCTACTCGAAATAATCAAAACAATATGGGGAATAGGTCATTGGGAAGGAATAATAGACCATGGCAGGGAAGGAGCCAAAATCAGGGTCAAATTAAACCCTACCAGCCACCAACCCAAGCTCAACCCGTAAACCAGAAAGGTAACCCGAACCCTACCCAGCCTCCAGTGTGTAACCATTGCAACAAGCGTCACCCAGGCATGTGTCGTCGACTTACTGGGGCTTGCCTTAAGTGTGGAGATATGGGGCATAAGATTAGTGAGTGCCCAAAGGCTGATAACCGACCAAATGATACCACTAAGGGAGCTACTGTACCACCTACTACTGGAGGGCGTGTTTTCTCATTGACTGCAGGGGAAGCTGCTAATGCTCCTGGTACCGTCTCCGATAAATGTTCTTTTTATTTTGCTTGCTTGGTTGTTTATGGTTTTCATACAATCGTTTGTGTCTTATTGATTCACTTGGTACTGTTTCGGGTAGTATTTATTTGGGTGAGCGTGACTTGTATGTGTTATTTGATACTGGGGCAACCCACTTGATAGTCTCACAACTAATTGCCAGACATCTTAAAATTCTACCTTCCCCATTGGATCAAGCTTTAGTTATTTCTACACCAATGGGAAATCCTTCAGTTATTACTCACGTCTATAAAGATTGCCTGCTTGTGGTCGGAAATGTATTCGTATAGCGAATCTTTATCCCATGCAAATGGGAGATTTTGATGTCATACTAGGCATGGATTGGTTATCCACGCATAGAGCTACCATTGATTGTCACTCCAAACGAGTCATTTTGGTGATATTCTGAATCCTGAATGTATTTATCAAGGATCTCAACCTCGAAAATCCATTAAAATCATCTCTGCTCTTAAAGCTCAAAAACTTATATCCCATGGATGCGCGGGATTCTTAGCTGCTATTAAAGATACCACAGTGGATACACCACGTGTTGAAGACGTTCCTATTGTTCGAGACTTCTCTGATGTCTTTCCAGAAGAATTGCCAGGGATACCACCTGAACGGGAAGTAGAGTTCACTATTGATTTGATTCCCGGAGCTGAACCTATTTCTAAATCACCCTATCGTATGGCCCTATTGGAGTTGAAGGAATTGAAAGAACAGCTGCAAGAACTTTTGGAACTTAGATTCATTAGACCTAGTGTTTTACCTTGGGGAGCACCGGTTTTGTTTGTGAAGAAGAAGGATGGTAGCATGCGTTTATGCATCGACTACAGAGAGTTGAATAAGATCACCATTCGTAATCGCTACCCCTTACCGCGTATTGATGACCTTTTTGACCAACTGCAAGGAGCGAAGTTTTTCTCAAAGATTGATCTCAGATCAGGGTACCATCAGTTGAGGGTCAGAGATCAAGATGTTCATAAGACAGCATTTCGTACCTGGTACAGTCACTACGAGTTCCTTGTCATGCCTTTTGGTTTGACAAATGCTCCTGCTGTTTTCATGGATCTTATGAACCGAGTATTTCATGAGTACTTGGATCGGTTCGTGATTATATTCATCGATGACATCTTGGTGTTTTCTAAAAGTAGAGTAGAGTATGAGGACCATCTTCGCACTGTTCTAGGAACTTTACGCCAGGAGAAGTTATACGCAAAATTTTCTAAGTGCGACTTTTGGCTTGAACAAGTGGCGTTTCTAGGCCACATTGTATCAGCGGAAGGTATCACAATGGATCTGTCAAAGGTGGAAGCTATCACTAAATGGCCCAGACCCACTTCAGTTACTGAAGTTCGAAGTTTTCTTGGTCTAGCGGGTTATTACCGACGTTTCGTAGAGGGATTTTCTATTTTGGCCTTACCTCTCACTCAACTCTTGAGGAAAGGGGTAAAATTTACTTGGAACGATGATCGAGAAAAGAGTTTTGAGGCATTGAAGCAGAAGCTAGTATCAGCTCCTATTCTTACTCTACCTTCTGGCACAGGCGGATTCGATATATACAGTGATGCATCGAAGAAAGGGCTTGGTTGCGTTCTCATGCAGCATGGAAAGGTTATTGCTTATGCCTCACGTCAGCTTAAACCCTACGAGGTGAATTATCCAACGCATGATCTAGAGTTAGCGGCAGTCGTTTTTGCACTTAAGATTTGGAGGCATTATTTATATGGGGAGACATGTAACATATTCACCGACCATAAGAGCCTCAAGTATATTTTCACTCAGAAGGAGCTTAACATGAGGCAGAGAAGATGGTTAGAGCTACTCAAGGATTATGATGCCAACATTCAGTACCACCCTGGTAAAGCAAATGTTGTTGCAGATGAACTGAGTAGGAAGAATTCTGGGGGTTTGGCATGCTTGACTGTTCAGCCGCAAATTCAACCAGACTTGATACGTATGGATATTGGTATCCAGGTTGGTGAGTCTGGTGGTTATTTGGCTAGACTGAAGATCGAACCGAACCTCATCACTCAGATAAAGGAAGCTCAAAAAGAAGATGGTGAGCTTTTGGGCGGTCTTACAAAATTTGGGAGTAGGAAAACAATCTGAATTTCGAGTGGATGAACATGGAACAATATGGTGTGGGAAGCGTTTATGTGTGCCAGATGATTCCTCTCTTCATGAATCATTACTGACTGAGGCACACAGTTCACCTTATTCTATACACCCTGGATCCACAAAGATGTATAGGGATTTGAGGCAACATTTTTGGTAGAGCGGTATGAAAGAAGATGTAGCTAGACATGTGAGCCAGTGTTTGATCTGTCAGCAAGTGAAGATTGAACATCAACGGGCTAGTGGATTATTACAGCCTTTAGATATTCCTGTCTGGAAGTGGGATGATATTTCTATGGACTTTGTAACTGGTTTACCAAGAACCCGTATGAAGAACGATGCTATTTGGGTTGTGGTAGATAGACTTTCAAAGTCTGCTCATTTCTTGCCCATTCGTAAGGAGTACGAGGTGAGTAAGCTATCAGAGATATTCCTTCGTGAGATTATTCGATTGCATGGTACACCATCATCTATAGTGTGTGATAGAGATCCACGTTTCACATCACGGTTCTGGAAGGGTTTCCAAAATGCTTGGGATACGAAGATACGATTCAGTACTGCTTTCCATCCGCAAACTGATGGGCAGTCTGAACGTACTATTCAGACTTTGGAGGATATGCTTAGATCGTGTGCACTTGAGTGGACGGGAAACTGGGATGAATACTTGTGCTTGGTGGAGTTTGCCTACAACAATAGTTGGCAAGCTAGTATCGACATGGCACCTTTTGAATTGTTATACGGGCGTAAATGTCGAGCTCCCACATGTTGGGACGAGGTCGGAGAAAATATGATTGAGGGTCCTGAATTGGTACAGATCACGAATGAAAAGGTTGCTATTGCTCGTGAGAAACTTAAGGAAGCCCAGAGTAGACAGAAGAGTTATGCTGATCCCCATCGAAGGGCTTTGGAATTTAATGTTGGTGAAAAAGTGTTCTTAAAAGTCTCACCATGCAGGGGTGTTCGACGTTTTGGTATAAAGGGAAAGCTGAGTCCTCGCTTTATCGGACCTTTTGAAATTTTGGAACGAATTGGCGAAGTTTCTTATCGGTTAGCTCTACCACCACAATTATCGCACGTGCATAACGTGTTCCATATTTCACTATTACGTGGGTATAATTATCATCCACTCCATGTTGTGAACTATTCTCTACACGAGATTCGTGAGGACTTATCGTATAAAGAGGAACCAGAGGCTATCTTGGACCGTCAAGAACGTGTGATGCGTAAGAAGTCTTTTCCGTTCGTCAAAATCTTGTGGAAAAATCATCCTGAACGTGAAGCCACTTGGGGATCAGAGGAAGCGATCCGTTCTCAATATCCATATTTATTCGAAATATAAGGTTAGTGTTCCTATTAGTTAAATTTTCGTGTATGAAACTTACTTGAGTGTCTTTCTACTCTTCTGCATTGTGTTTGCAACTTTATTATTGTTATTTGTATCCTTGGTCTGCATGGTATACCATATTCGTCATCGCTAATTTCGTGGACGAAATTATTTTAAGGGGTAGGGAGTTGAAATACCCGTTTTGTATAGTGTGATATAACGATAATTTCGAGGACGAAATTTCTTTTAAGGGAGGAAGAATTGTAATATAGGAAACTTTCAAAACCCTAATGAAATAAATGTTATAAGTAGTGCGACACACTAGTATTTTTATAAAACATCTATAGCCTAAATAATTAAATATAGTGATTTTAATAATAACAAGAATAATAAATCATATTCTAATACTTAAACGTTTATGATATTAAATTAGTATTTTGACTAACATAATTCATAGATTGCAAATGCAATTGCAATTTGCCCTTTTTTTAGTGTAACCGACAAAAAAAAAAGAATTGAGTTAAATATGGAGCAAATTATAACAGCAAGCAAATATTCAACATCATTCCATATCTCCCACCATATTCACGCGAGTTTCTATTTCTAACATTTCATCACTGTATTTCACCGTATCTCATGGGATTTCGAATCATTTTCAAACGACCAACTCATTATATTTATCGGACCCTTTTCCCAGCCGCTTACTCCTTACGAAAGCCTTCCAAAAGACAACCCATATCTCCATTGAACCTTTCTGTTAACCTTCAAGTGCGCCCACCGAAACGTCGCCGCCGACCGCTAGTCTGAACTTATCAAACTTGCTTGTCCCGCCTACAGTTCGTGCGTTCAACGCTGCAAAAGACCGCAATCAGTTTCTGGTAAGGTTCGTCGTTAATTCGGTAGTTTCTCATCATGTTGCTTATAATTTGACCCATGTTATAATTTTTTTAATCGCCACTGTTGGGTTCTTTTAGTCGTCTCCGTTCGTACCGGATCCACACCGATAATTCCGAGCCACCGTTGCATACCCATCGACTCCATCTAAAGGTCTTCGTTGAACCTACTTCACCGCACCGGCCGTCTAATTTTCGACATAAGGTATCAACAATATCTCCTTGTATTTTGAACATAACATAGCACACCAATGGTTGTTTAAGATAAGAAAATTATCTCAGCCTGTTGTTTTGATTTTGGCCTTCTAATTCTATTCTCTTAATTTTCAACTAGCCATGAAATAGAGAAACCAAACTGAAAATATAATTGAATTTTTTTTGGTTTTGAAACTATTTTCTGATCACCGGAGATAACTACCAGTTCAATACCATATGATTATTTAAAGAGAGTATAATTGTTCTTTTGAAAAGTAGGTAAAGGAAATGGTTTTTTTGTATAAATCTAAAGAAAATATGTGTTGGGACATATTTACATTTGATATACCAGTATAATTTCATAGTTCATAAATT
Source organism: Helianthus tuberosus (assembly GCA_030545235.1). NCBI lineage: Eukaryota > Viridiplantae > Streptophyta > Magnoliopsida > Asterales > Asteraceae > Helianthus > Helianthus tuberosus. Next base: position 93,145,590 of record CM060452.1, read on the forward strand.
AATATATATAATAATAAGAGCTGATGTTTTGCTTTGCTTCTGAAATTTGATATAAGTAATTATCGAATCATAATCCAAATATTTTCATGTCCACAACCATCAAAATATAGACGTATATATAAGGCCAAACAAACCAACCAGGGAATTCACATAAACTAAGAAATATATTAATGTATCATATAAAGTTATAATGTAGTAATATAAACTAGTGTTGTTTATTGGAACCCTGAATGAATTTTGTACATATATAACTACGAGTTAAGTGCTTTATAACTAAGATATTAGAGAAAAGAATTAATATTATTTTTTTTTCTAAGTACACTCGGTATTTTTTAGAAGTCCTCTTTAAACAACAAGACAACACAGTTCAATATATAGTATTTCTAAACGTAATAATGTTGTAGGGCTTCGTGACGTTTGATCCAAGCTTAGGATTTACTACGGTCATCGTTAATTGCTTAAGGTACGGAGTTTGTGGTGTCTTGCTCTTAGCATAATTGTTTTAATTCATGATATCGTATTCGTTCGTTATTGCTACTTGAACCGTTGAGTTTTCTACGTTCTTTAATTATTGTTATTACATACATCGTATCGGGTTATTGTCCTTGCCACGCATGCGATAAGTTACACATATATACTCATTGTCGCATGTTCCCATGACTTTTATTATTTATCTTTGGCTAGATGTGATATAGCCTTAGTGTATCGTGAGTGCATTTGCCTTGACTTGAGTAAATCGTTTCATTGAACTCAATACCCGAGCATATCCACCTATGGGGACATAGGGCGTCATCATAGGCACAGTTGACGTGCACCATCCGTGGCGGTGCGAAAGGCCCACGGCGTCTCTATATTGTATTAGGTGCTAAGTGATTGCACTTATTGATTATTGAGAGGCGTATGGATCGATCCTAGGAGTGTAAGTGTAAGTGTTAGTGGTAGTGGTAGTGGGATAGGTGTGAGTGCCCACATCCCCTCTACATAATGGTGCATTGGAACTGCAGCTAATGTACAAAGTGTTAGTGTTTATTGTTAGTGGCTCACATGGGTATTTCTAATATACCTTTATGGTATTCATCAGTGATCATTCAGCGTATTGTATTGTTTGCATCGTTAAAGTGTTTAGTGTATTGCTTCTATCATTTATGTGTTAGTGCTATTGTTTCTCCGTTACTGGGCAATTTTTGGCTCAACCGTTTCTTTTTGTTGTTTTATTTTATTATGTCTTAAACAGGTACTCAGGGAAATCGGGGAAATGTGTGAAGAGTGATAATAAAAAGCAAGAGTTGGAATAAGGAGTTTAATAAAACCTTATATTCAATAAGTTTAGACACTTATGTTTTTCTGTTGAGACTGTTATGTCATTTTGGGGATTTTTGTTTTTAAACCTATGGAATTTATGTTTTAATTAAGTTATTAATTATCTCTGATTACAGAATTATGTAACACGTCAGCCCTAATCGGGGCGGGGTGTTACACTGATTCTCTGAAGATCGCTTGATTTTGTTTGAACTATGATATCCCTTTTATCAAATGCTCGATCAAAATCACCAATTATTAAGGCAGCAATATCTTCAGCAGTAGGCAAGTTAAAAATTCTACCATCCTTATCCCTTACTCCAATGAGCTGGAGTCTTACATTTTGCCAATCATTTTGTTTAAAACAATCTCGTACCATTCTAAATGACTTCACAAGTGGATTGCATGAATCCAACATTTTTTTAAGACTCGATATGATGGCAAGATCAAGTTGTTGTTTAGTGTCTGTCTTCGAACCTTGCTCGACACTGTGTAAAAAACGACATTATTGTATAGATCAGATATATATAAACACTTGACATAAATCAGAATTTACTGAATGCTTAATTTACCTTACAGTCTTTTGACGATTAAAATCCTCGTTTTGGGAATCATAAATATAAAGCTGTGAAAATTTGGGCTCTTCACCATCATTCGGTAGCAGACTGCCAATGCGATGGTAATTTTGTCCTTGCAGTCCAAAAACATAAGGACCTTTGGTTTTTTGAAAAGTTTTAGAAACCTTGCCACCAAGGGATGTAAAGGAAAACATCATGTTATATGCTCGAATGTTATTCATGAAATTGCGGCTTTCAGGAGTAACTCTTTTGTAAAATCTTTCGAGCAGTGGATGAGGAGCAGGTGAGGAAGGCAATTCGACGTCTCCGTTCGAACAACAAAGAGAAAAAGAAGATTTCTTAGAATCCAAATTACCCCTAAGCATTTCATCTTTCCAAATCATTGCATGACAGTAAGAACATACAAAAATAGCATCTCCATGATCAACGTATTCTACAAAATTATATAGGCAGATAAAAAAACGATGATATAAGTGAAATATTAGGAGATTAAACTGTTATTTGGAAAGATACTTTGATAAGTTTAAGGAGGGTAGTTACCTCTTGCAATTCCGTAAATCTTTTTTACGATAGAAGATGGTAAACAATCCTCCGAATCGGGATCATCAAAGTTAGACCTTTCACCAGGGTAGGAATTTTCTTTTCCTGCCGTTTCATTATGGAAAAGGCAAATTAACATCGGTTACAACAGATAGGAAGATAAGCAATAGATTCGACAAATATAGTGACTCAGAAACCTATATTTAGTTTTGCATTAAAAGTAAAACACATACCACTAAACGATACTACGGAACATTTTGGCAAGTGTCGAGAAGTTCTATTGTCAATATTCTGAGGAGTTGGAATATCACTTCGACGGGACCTTACTGTAACACGATCCACTTGCAAGACAAAATTTATAAATGTTATCAAACTTACATTAACATTCAATAAATGATTAACAGTAATAACAAAAGTGTATATAGCATACAGTTTGTAATATCTGTTAATGGACTTCTATCAATTTTATGATTTGATGGTTGAAGAGGAGTGACCATTGAAGATGTCCTTCTTAAATCAGCTACAATGGATAAATCAAATTTACTTATATCCATGGTTTTCAAACTTTGTTTCCTCTTTCTAGAGTCATAAACACCATAATTAGCCTTTCCAGATTGTCCTAAAATTCAAACAAAGGGACAAGGTCAAATCAGATAGCATACCTTAAAAAATAAGATTTATAACCTTACCAAGACTGGATGAAGTCAGAGGGATTGTACTAACACATGTTCGATCTAAATTGTCGGGCGTGTGACATGCTGTACATGAAGAGATTTGGTTAATTTATGCTACAAACACTTACAATTTTCACATATGACCATAAAAAACATACCTCCATTATCGTTTTTTGTGATAGTAACATTGCCCAGAAGTGTATCAATAATAGGAGGTATCTGTACAAATTGAACCACACCCCTGTTTCTACGCTTATTCAAGATAGACTTTCTTATCTTCCTTGATTCTTTGGACTGTTGGGGACTGCACTGTGGAAAATACTCTCTAAGTCTTGGTATCAAATTCTTTTTACTCTCCATAACTGTACATAAGAATTGAGCACATATGTGTGATTTAGGGCTAGCTATAGGTGATTATTGTAATCACTGTCCAAAAAAACATTTATTCTCAACAGCTAGTGGTGATTGAAGATCCCTATTGAAAACCTACCTAAATAAGTGGATGATCACATCAAATGTTGAGAATAGATTTAAACAAATGAGATAGAAAAACCTACCATTTAGTGTTCATCGATTGCTTCCAAACTAAGAGCGTCTTGAATTATAGGTTGAGTTTTTGGCACTAATTTTAAATCTTCAATTTGATTAATTCGAAAAAGAAGCTATAAACATAGCGGACAATATGAAATGGTGATTTAACATACCTGATTCATTTTGTGGGCCTTTGACAGGATTTTATGGTTCACAACTTATGGGCCAGAAATTATTGAAAGAATTAGACCATTTAATTGCAAAATTAACCCAAATTTGGGGCCCTTTGGTTTTGTATAGAAAATATAACCAAGTGAAACTAAAAAATCCATAATTTATATGGATTTAAATAGTACATATTTTTTTGTCATCCTTGTCTTGGTTTTACCAATATATTGGTTCCTACAATAAAATTATTACAACACAATCCACAAGATTTATATTTTGGAGTTGAAGTTTAATGATAGATTTTTACCGAGTCACATTGTCCGATAATTTATGTACACCAAGAAATTTATATGGATTTAACTACTACATGTTTCTAAACATTCTTGTCTTGGTTTTATTAGGAATTCGTTGGACCCCTTAGAAACATCATAATTTATATGGATTTAAATACTACATATTTTTTAATCATCCTTGTCTTGGTTTGACCAATATATTGGTTACTACAATGAAGTTACTATAACGCGACCAAATATCCAACTTATTTAAAGTTGAAGTTTAACTCAAAGAATTATATTTATGAATTATATCCTGTCATAACGAAAATCGATTTAACTCAAAAAATATAACGAAAATTGAAGACAAAGTGCTGCTATTTAATCGACTGCCCTAAGTCAAGTGCTGCTAAAGACCAAAGCCCGGCTTGTACTGAAGCAGTGGAATGAAGAAACAGTGGTTTACTTTGTCTATTGTAATAGTATCAGTGTTTAGCTAGCCGTAGTTATATGTAACAATGGTTAAAGAGGAACGATAATAAGAGCCAAAACTGGTGAATGGTTGAACGATCAAATAGTAAAAAACAGATTATAATATATCAGTGGATTCATCATAAGCAGTTGTTTGCATTAGACCTTAAATCATTCCTTTCATTAGAACCACAGATGCTCAAAACATTTGTCAAAAGCTTATTCACTGTTGATTCATAAGAGGCAAACAATATGGTTCACATCAGCGGATTCATCATCAGCAGCTGTCTGCATTAGACTTTCCCCTTTAAAGTGTTTATAACATCTGATTGCCCTCATCCACTGTTTGTACACTACAACTGCTGTCCATTAAGCACTGGTTGTGTACAACAACTGCTCAAGACAAAGTCCTGCTATTTAATCTACTGCCCTAACACAAGTTCTGCTAAAGACCAAAGCCCTGCTTGGACTGAAGCAGTGGAATGAAGAAACAGTTGTTTACTTTGTCTATTGTAATAGTATCAGTGTTTAGCTAGCAGTAGTTATATGTAACAGTGGTTAAACAGGAACAGCTAAAAAGAGCCAAAACTGGTTCACATCAGTGGATTCATCATAAGCAGCTGTTTGCATTAGACTTTCCCCTTTAAAGTGGTTATAACATCTGATACCCCTCATCCACTGTTTGTATACTACAACTGCTGTCCCTTAAGTACTGCTTGTGTACAACAACTGCTGAAAACAAAGTGCTGCTATTTAATCTATTGCCCTAACTCAAGTACTGCTAAAGACCAAAGCCCTGCTTAGAATGAAGCAGTGGACTGAAGAAACAGTTGTTTACTATGTCTATTGTAATAGTATCAGTGTTTAGCTAGCAGTAGTTATATGTAACAGTGGTTAAAGAGGAACAGATAATAAGCAGCTGAAGGCCATCATCCACTGTTTGTATACTACAACTGTTGTTCCTTAAGTGCTGCTATTTAATCTACTGCCCTAACTCAAGTACTGCTAAAGACCAAAGCCCTGCTTAGAATGAAGCAGTGGACTGAAGAAACAGTTGTTTACTGTGTCTATTGTAATAGTATCAGTGTTTAGCTGGCAGTAGTTATATGTAACAGTGGTTAAAGAGGAACAGATAATAAGCAGCTGATGGCCGTCATCCATTGTTTGTATACTACAACTGCTGTCCCTTAAGTACTGCTTGTGTACAACAACTGCTGAAGATACATTCAAACTCTATATTAAAAAAGTAGAATTTAGACTATGTCAAACTAATTTAGACATCCCATATACTATATTCACAAATCAAAAGCACACATTATAACCAAAGATTATATTTCCCAGCATAATACAAAAAAGTAAACCACATAATGGTTTACCACTTGTTCCAAGTTCATAAGTTACCAACATCTAAAACATAGAAAACAACTGTTTGAGTAGTTTAACACTTACCAACGACAACCAAACTTCAAACAACCACGTACTTAAGTACATACCAAAAACATAGCATGTTTACCATCAAAATATAACGACGTGAAAGAAGCTAAGTGTTAAGCCTAGATGGCTTCCTCCGGCTCCTTTTGTTGTTAGAAGAGAGTTCCCCAACATTTTGACCTTCCACATCCTGCAACGAACGTTTACCATTAGGACTGGTGGCCGAATCCTTCTCGGCTTCGACAACGGAAGAGTCGGCCATAACAGATACAACATCCTTCAATTAAATCACAAAACAACTACTAAGGTATCAAATAATGTAATATAATCTATACTAAACCAAAAAACAAAACTGTAGAATTCTTATTTACCTTTGAAATATCAGCACCGGCCATCTGTGAGGATTCAGATAATTGAACAGCTTTAATTTCTGAACCTTCTTGACTAAACACCTAATATCAAAATATTACCAAAAGGGAATTTAATTAAGATATTTAAACTACAAAAATTGGGAAGAAAAAAATAAATCAATATAGGATATACAAAAACTCTTACCTCATCAGCAACCTCAAGAGCATTTCCATTACCACCAACCAATTCATCAATTATGTCCGGATCATCACATACTTTTTGGATAGTGTAGACGTGGTAGTCATGGTTAAGGTTGTAATCAGAAACTTCAATTTTAAACGCCAACTTCTTTTCAACCAACCGTGATATTTCATGGGGAAAATTTTCAGTATCATCGAGTTTCACTTGGCGTTCCCTTATATCATACACAGTTGAACCAATAAGCTTCATTACATCTTTATCAAACATCACAAAAGAAACGCTGCCAGTTTCATCTTGCACTCTCAGATGTACTTTGAACGTGTAATAAATGCCAAGTAAATTACAGCAAAAACCATAGCAGTTCTGGACATAAAAAGATCGGACGTTAACTTACTTTATGGTTATCGATGTGCATTCTTTATCGCATTTCGGACAAACCAATGAAGCAGGTGACAGATTCATGACCTCATCAGAAATGGTTTTAGCATATTGTAAGTACTCAATTTTGGTCAACACCTTCTTGTTACAGTCTCGACATGCCGGATAAAACCATCCATAGTTTTGTTGAACAATTTTGATCGTTGCAACTACCACACATGACATTCCCTACAATATCACAGATAAAGCTTTATTAACATGCTCAATTGATAAAACATAGAAAACATTAACAAAATTAAAATGCCTATGAATGTATATAGAATTATTCGTACACTATCAATCTCAATAATTTCATCAACATGTCTCTTTGGAGTCTCAATTAGAAATTCTTGACGGACTGGAAATACACTCTGAGATGAAAGAATGGTTTGAGAAGAAGAAGCACCAGCTTCAAATTGTTTCACTAAAAGACTATAAAAATAAAAACACAATTAGCGTTAATACTCACACTTATGTTAATAAAAACATGAAAAATATGAAATATAAATCACGGATAGTACCTCTTGCGAAGTTCATTAATCTCATCAATTTCTTGGTTGAGAAATAGACGACTTCCAAACTTATCACTCTGAACAGTATATTGACCTGCAAGAAACAATATACATATCCAACAATTCATTACAAATCACTAAAGAAATAAAAAAATGTTCTTAGAAATTGTAACAAAACGGAGATTGGGAAAACTAAACGAAATAAATCAATCAAATATAAATTACCCTGCCACTTCCTAATCCTCGCATGCTGAATGACAGCCATCACAGTCTCATTCGGAGAGTTTTGAGACAAAAAATCATTAAATTCTTGTGCATACACATTCCACAAAGTACAACGGACTACCTCTCCCCTAAAAGAAAATGATAAAAGAACAGCATTAAAAGTTAAATACAATCATTTGCATTCTTGTGAGAAACAGATAATAAGAGCCAAAACTGGTACACATCAGTGTATATCTCTTAAGCAGCTGTTTGCATTAGACTTTCCCCTTTAAAGTGGTTATAACATCTGATGGCCCTCATCCACTGTTTGTATACTACAACTGCTGTCCATTAAGTACTGCTTGTCTACAACAACACCTGAAGACAAAGTGCTGCTATTTAATCTACTGCCCTAAGTCAAGTGCTGCTAAAGACCAAAGCCCTGCTTGGAATGAAGCAGTGGAATGAAGAAACAGTTGTTTACTTTGTCTGTTGTAATAGTATCAGACCTTAGCTAGCAGTAGTTATATGTAACAGTGGTTAAAGGTTGTTAGGTTGTTAGATGGGGGAGCAACACAAAGATACTGCCATGGATCATTATAACACTGGTTAAAAGTTATTATAACGTGACCAAATAGCCAACTTATAAGAACAGCATATAGTAGATGTTTTAACTCAAAGAATAGTATTAAAAGAACAGCATTGAAAGTTCATACACTCATTTACTATGAATATAGTATATGATTTACTAATCATTTACATTAAATAATGAAAATGATTTACTATGAATATACCATTAAATGCAATAAAGAATCTTATATATAAAATAATCTAATCATTGGTATTGTATTAAATAAGAACAACCATTTAATGAACTTTTATATAAAATAAACTAATCATTGGTATTGTATTAAATACAATCATAACACACAAACAAATTTATATAAATGACAAATTAGAATTTACTAGACATCTTGAAGATCCAAATTCATCTTTTTTCTTTCATTAGGAAAGATTTCCATATCTCCACACGAGACAACAATTCCAGCAATATCTAAAATGGTAAACATAGCAACAAAAATTAGTGACATTGAAAAGGGAGGCAAAACATATATCAGATTATCAGAAACAGTCATACCGCACGTGAGCAGATCCTTTCCATCTCCATTAAGAATGTGTGAATGTGCGATGAAATTAAATCCGTAATCAACACCTTGCCAACCATTCGCACGTGTAACAACCGTACATCGGTAAAAGTTAATCTTGTAACCATGGTTAATAACTTTGTAAGCATCAGTGTTTTCTCCAACACTAAATCTGGAGAGAATAACAACTTCATCCTCATGAAGCTGTGAGATAAACACAGGTATTAATGGAGCCTTAATCCCTGCCTGAATCTTACGGCCCTGACAAATAAGTGAATAAAAAGTGTGAAGAAGAAGGAGAGAGAAAGATATGATTACTTCTTGCAGTGCATTAATGGCAATTTCTCCTCCCCATGCAATTTCAAAGTTCCCTCCTAAAGAAAACCTTTTTTTATAATAATAAAATCAGATTATATATTTGAAATAGATTTATGTAGATATAAATATTGTAAACGGAATTATGACATCAGCAACTCCATGTGGCATAGCTTAGAAGTTGACAAGTAAGCAGATTTACATCAGCTCATAATCTCTTATTATAGATAGTATAGATAGCATATTAAAGATTAAAAAAATTAATAAACTTGACACACCATCATTGATGACCTGGTAACCTGATAATTACATAGTATTAGAACATCGAATGAAACTTTAGTGACTTCAGAAAGATAAAAAAAGTTCTAGTGATTTAATTAGAACACTTGCCAAACTTGATTACATTTTTATAAAGTTACCCCTAAATAAAAACATCAATCCATGAACTGGTTAGTGTTTAAGGTTCGATTATTAGGATTATAGTATAGATATATATATATTCTTTCTCATGGTCAAATATTATCAAGTATGTCAAGCAAGGAGGTAAGATGATTTCCATCCATTAAGCCTCACTATATGATTCACCAAAGCACAAAATCAATACCTTTGTTAATGATTTCTATTGGTTTGTCATGAATAAGATTAAAATAAAATCTCTAATCCACCAAGTAATCACGTGAGATCAAACTAGACTAGTGTATTCCAATCATGGCACATGTTTGGAGACTTGGTGTAGTTTGGACATTTGTTGCTAGCAAGTTTACTAAATGGCTTAGGTTGATTGGATTGGAGGTGTTTGCACCTCAAACTTCCTGAAATGACACCACAACTCAAGTCCCTCAACATGGTGTTGACGTGTATGGTTTGAATCACTAAGTCTAGAGTATGCATAGGAATTGGGTTGACCTGTGAGATGGTTGTAGTAGGTTAGTTGAGTAGTAGTTTGATGGTTGGGTGTCGGGTTCCGACTAAATGGCTATAGGTGCGGGACTTAGTGCACAAAGTATAGGGTTTAAGTGAAATCATGGAAGTTACCGGTTATGTGTATTGGGAGGTTCCCTAGGTATGGCTCTCATCGGGTTTCCTGATTTATGAGAGTAGTCGAGGTTTATAATAGGTCTTGGGTGTTCACCCTCGTTCTAAGGCATTGGTAGAATTACCGGTAGGAGAGCTAGTTCTAAGTTGGGGTCTATCGTTGTAAATTGAAGCCTCTAAGGAGTGTAGGTCAACGTTAAAACAAAACGACCTTTATAAGAACCATACGCATATGAAAGATAATTTTTTTTGTTTCTTTTTTAGAACAAAGTGTCTTTGGGGTATAATAGAATTAAGTGAGTGTTTATTAGTGATTGGGTCAAATATGAATTTTGTGGGCAAGAATTCATTAGACCCATTATGTTGATAGGTAGTGTCACACCCCAACCGATGCCGGAAACATCGGGGTGAGGCACTGAGTGAAACAGATTGTCCAAGAGTTTTCATAAGAACTACGATTACCAATTATTTAAGCATCACGTCCCATACCATGACATAATAAGTAGCTTAGTTATTACAGACAATTCAAAGACAAATAGTTCTGTTTCGACAACTCAAATATAAATTGTTTTTGTTTGTTTCTAGACTCAATCCTAGCTCAATTCCAGCAAGTAACAAGCAAGCATCCTAAGAAACTGTCACATACGTTAAAATAGAGGTCAATACACATAGTGTAAAGGTAAGCATACAAGTTTAATAGTAATAATAGATTGTGAAAGCTTTTACACATAACCAGCATGTAACATGTAGCAAAGTGAAGCTACTAGGTTATCGATAATGAAATATGCACAGACGTGACTGCGAGTTGTAGAATGCATAACACATATCCCCACTGGGACACGTGAAGTAAAGCCCTTAACAACCCCTGTCCACGACAGGTGCTGAGTCCAAACTATAGTACTATCGTTGCTAAGGTGTCAGGAAACAATAACTATGTAAACATAACATACAAGCATTCATCGAGTAACACGTATAACATGCAGTACAGTTAGCGTATAAAAGTGTTTGCGTTGTGTGATAGTTGTGATTTGATATAGATCACGTATGTAACACCCAAAAGTGCTAAAAGCAAAAAGGGATCGAGTATACTCACAGATAGTGCTTAATAACTAAACACTCTCTTGGATTGAAGGGGGCACTGAGAGATTAGCCTGAACAGTTAACAATAGCATAAACGAATGAGCGGCGCGTTAAACGATGAAAAGTGAACCCAAGTGATGAATGGTCATCCGTTCGGATGGCCATTCGATCGGATTGGCATTTGTTTGGGATGGATGTGTTTGTGTATGATGTGACTTTGAAGTTTTCGTTGTAGCATTTTGAAAACAGAGAAGTATTTCTGCCTTTCAGGTCGCCCGGTCGAACGGTCGTTCGATCGGATGGCGATCTGTTGGTTAGACATTCTCAAAGAACAAGTTCACAGCAGGATTGCCATTCGATCGGATGGTCTTCCGATCGGATGGCAATCCGTTAGAACTGATGATCTGTGAAAATTATGAAAAATGTTAAGTGTTGAAACCAAGTGCAATCCGATCGGATTGGCGTTCGATCGGATGGCAATCCGATCGGATGGCGATACGATCGGACGGCAATCCATCCCAACAACCTGATCGTTTTGAAACTTGAATACTTTGAAAGTTTTGCTGTTTGATCGAGGCGGCATGACTGTGTATTGAACAACAAGAACCCCATCAGACACAGGTTATCCGACCGAACGGGAATCACCCCAATCCGATCCGTTAACTGTTCGTGACGGATGTTCATGTTCAACCAAAATCGGTTGTCTCGTTGATAGGAATCAGATCTTGGACCGACACTTCACGAGAAAACGAGTAGAAGGCCTGAACTAGCTCTGATTCTATCGGTCTTGAGTGCATTGAGTGTAAAAGAGTTGAAAGAAAGTTGTGAATCCATCTTTCAATCCTTTTACCCATGAAAAAGTTTAGATCTAGATGAAAATAGTGTTAAAACATGTGGAAATCATGTAGATCTGAGTTGTTCTTGGTGGAATGAGGCCAAAGCTTGAAGTTCATAAGAACCCCATGATGATATCATCCTAGTACACCTCAAATCCGCCAATTTCACGGTTAAAAGTTGAGATTCAAAGGTGAAAATGATGAAGAAGTGCGTATAGATCATAGAAGTACAAGATTTGAGTTGAAAACTTACAAGAATCGCGAGAAATCGAGAGAAAGGAGGTCTGGAACGCTGGTCGAACGAGAGAGCTGTCACATCACTTTGGTGATGTGACAGGGGGTATTTATAGGTTGCCAAAACAGGAAAGTGGCACCTGGAATGGATCGGACGGCACATCGATCGGATGGCCCTCCGATCGGATGGGCATCCGTTCGGATGACCATTCGATCGAGTGGTCCGGCGAGTTGGATTTTGGCGTTTTGTTTTGCGTGTTGAGGGTTGCGATGCGTTTCGAGCGAGCGATGCGATAGTATTACCCTTTAGCTACACAAATAACCTAACTAGTATATCTAACATACAATCATCATAAATAACTTGCGTTTAGCGTTTGCGATTAGATTGCGTTGCGATAGAGTTGCGATTGAGATTGCGATTAATCACCTCAACATAAACATAACATGCACAAGTTACACATAATAGCACACACACGTAAAACAATATCCAGAACACATAATTCGAGTTGCGATGCGATAGCGATAAGTCGATTAGCGATTAAACTTGTGATTAAACCTCGATTTGTTATAGATACTCCACATAATACAACTAAAGCAAACAATTAATAGAATTAGATTACAAGTCAAGGAGCACAATTCAGTTGTTAAACAAAGAGTGACAAATCGCAATTAGCAATCTTTTCTTCCTTTGACTTTGACTTTGACTTCAAAAAGTCGGGTTGTTACAGCCTCCCCTACTTTAGGAAATTTTGTCCCGAAACTTAAGAAGCAGGCGTAACAAACAGTTGCGGATACTTCGCCTTCATGTCACTTTCGAGTTCCCAGGTAAACTCGGCACCGCGTTTTCCTTCCCAGCGAACCTTCACAATGGGAATGCGTGAGCGTCGGAGTACCTTGGTTTCTCGGCCCATGATCTCGATAGGCTTCTCCACGAAGTGTAATGTTTTGTCCACTTGTAAATCCTCGAGAGGGACATGTAATTCCTGTTTGGCGAGACACTTTCTGAGGTTCGAAACGTGGAAAGTTGGGTGGACATTACTAAGTTCCTCCGGTAGTTCGAGTCTGTAGGCCACTTTACCAATCCTTTCCAGAATTTTAAAGGGTCCAACATATCGAGGCGCGAGCTTTCCTTTCTTACCGAATCTGATCACCCCCTTCAAAGGTGCAACCTTTAGGAGTACGTGATCGCCAACGTCAAATTCAAGGGGCTTGCGTCGTCTATCGGTGTAACTTTTCTGATGACTCCGAGCTTTCAGCAGATTGTCTCGAATTTGGAGAATTTTGTCAGTCGTTTCTTACAACAGCTCGGGACCGGTAATTTGTGCGTCTCGGATCTCGTGCCATACAATCGGCGATCGACATTTTCTTCCGTATAATGCCTAAAATGGTGCCATTTGGATGCCAGAGTGATAACTGTTATTGTGCGAGAATTCGACTAAAGATAAATGCGCGTCCCAATTACCACCGAAATCTATGACACACGAGCGAAGCATGTCTTCAAGGGTGCGAATCGTTCTCTCAGTCTGACCATCGGTTTGGGGATGGAAAACGGTACTTAGATTAAGAGTAGTACTGAGAGCAGATTGAAACGTTTCCCAAAGACGCGAGGTAAACTTACCATCGCGGTCAGAGATGATGTCATGAGGCGTCCCGTGTCGACAGATGATCTCGTCGGTGTAGATTCGGGCTAATTTTTCTACCTTAACGTCTTCTCGTATAGGCAGGAAGTGAGCGGATTTAGTCAAACGGTCAACGACAACCCAGATGCTGTTGTGACCTGATGGCGTGCGCAGAAGTTTCGTTATGAAGTCCATAGCTATACTCTCCCATTTCCACATAGGGATCTCGGGTTGGACGAGTAAGCCAGAGGGGCGTTGATGCTCAACCTTGACTTTGGAACAATTCAGGCATTTCGAAACATAGATAGCGATATCCTTCTTCATGCCCGGCCATCGGTACTGGTAGCGCATGTCCTGGTACATCTTGTCAGCAGCGGGATGAATAGAATACCTGGATTTGTGGGCTTCGTCCATTAGAATTTATCGCAAATTGGTACGCTTGGGAATCCAAATTCGGTCTAGATAATGGAATATCCCATTCAATTTATTCTCGAGTTGAGCGCCGTCGTTAAGAATTCTTTCATTCTTCAGAGTGCGTTCAGTAAAACAAGCATGTTGGGCGTCGCGGATAAGAGCTTCGAGATTATGTTGGGCTTGGATATTACGAACGCTATGCAAATAGCTTCATCGACTGAGAGCATCGACGACAACGTTTGCTTTGCCTGGATGGTAACGGATCTCACAGTCATAATCGTTGAGGAGTTCTACCCACCGGCGTTGACGCATATTCAGTTCTTTCTGGTCAAAGATGTGTTGTAGGCTCCTATGGTCGGTGAAGACCGTACACTTGGTACCGTAAAGGTAGTGTCGCCAAATCTTTAGAGCAAAAACAACTGCGCCAAGCTCAAGGTCATGTGTGGTATAGTTCTTCTCATGGATCTTGAGCTGTCGAGAGGCGTACGCGATAACTTTGTCTCGTTGCATGAGAACACAACCAAGACCGAGGTTAGAGGCATCGCAGTAGCCTACGAAATCGTCGTTTCCATCGGGTAGTGAGAGCACAGGGGCATTGCAAAGTGTCGATTTGAGAGTTTGAAAGGCTTCCTCTTGTTTAGTTCCCCAAACAAAAGGTTTGTCCTTATGCGTAAGCGATGTAAGCGGTACAACGATTTTAGAGAATCCTTCGATAAATCGGCGATAATAGACCGCTAGTCCAAGAAAAGAACGGACTTCAGATGGGTTCTTGGGTGTAACCCAACTCTTAACATCATCGATCTTCGTGGGGTCGACGTGAATACCTTGACTATTGACAATGTGACCCAGGAATTGGACCTCCTCCAGCCAAAATTCACACTTGGAGAACTTGGCATAGAGACGGTTTCCCTGAAGTAGTTCAAGAACCAAACGTAGATGTTGCGAGTGTTCGGCTTTTGCCTTTGAATAGATCAGGATATCATCGATGAACACGATGACAAAGCGGTCAAGAAAGGGTTTGCACACGCGATTCATTATATCCATAAAGACTGCGGGAGCGTTGGTCAAACCAAAGGGCATAACAACAAACTCGTAGTGACTGTATCGGGTTTGAAAAACGGTTTTGGGTATATCTTCCTCCTGAATTCGTAACTGGTGATAGCCTGAGCGTAGATCGATCTTCGAGAAACACGTAGCCCTTTGTAACTAATCAAACAAATCATCTATTCGAGGCAAGGGATAACGATTCTTGATAGTCAGCTTGTTCAATTCCCTGTAGTCGATGCACATCCGGAACGATCCATCCTTCTTTTTGACGAAAAGGATAGGTGCGCCCCAAGGAGAGGTGCTAGGGCGAATGAAGCCTTTATCAAGTAGTTCCTGGAGCTGACTCGAGAGTTCGCGCATTTCAGAAGGAGCGAGACGATAAGGCGCTCTAGCAACAGGATTTGCTCCAGGAATGAGGTCGATTCGGAAATCGATATCACGAGTGGGAGGTAAACCATGTAAATCATCAGGAAATACGTTAGGGAATTTGCAAACAACGGGAACGTCTTTCACTCCTGTGTTTCCTTTCTTTTCCTTCTCCGCTACTACAATGTTAGCCAAGAAAGCTCCGTATTCCTTACGGAGATACTTGCTCGCTTGGACACAGGACATGAGTTTGAGACCTTTCGAAGGAGTTTCGCCATATACACAAAGTTGATCACCATTAGCGAGCGAGAAACAAATCATCTTATCGAAGCAAACAACTTCAGCACGGTTCTCGAGAAAAAAATCCATGCCTACTATGATGTCAAAACTACCGAGCTGCATCCGGATATGGTCGATAGGGAAGACGTGATTGTTGAGTTCAAGCGTACAATCACGTAGAACAGAATTGACAGCGATGGTTCTGCCAGTGGCAACTTCAACATCGAACGTCGAGGGGAGATGGGTGTGCTTACGATTAAGGAGCTTTTCGAATTCAAACGATACAAAAAAGTTACTGCTCCAGTATCAAATAAACACGAAGCATATATACCATTCACAAGGAACGTACCATTAACCACATTGTTGTCTGCTTAAGCCTGGCGGGCGTTGATGTTGAAAGCACGTCTGCGGGCTGCTGGCTGCTGCTGCTGAGGCTGTTGCTGTTGGTGTTGTTGCGGCTGCTGCTGGGGCTCTTGCTTCACCATTCTGTTGGGGCACATGTTTGCAAAGTGGTTGGGATCACCACATGCGAAGCAAGCTCTAGCGTGAGCAGCGGGTGCAGGAGCTGCTTGTTGACCCTAGGGAGTAGGAAGGAGGGCTTGTGGTGCAGGAGCTTGACCTTGAGCTGGAGCTGGAGCTTAGCGAGGACCGGTACGGCAATTAGCAGTGAAGTGGTCGTACAGGTTGCAATGAACACAGAACCGGCATACGATACCAACCGGGTGATGATAGGTATAAGTAGGGCAGAGCGGGTGTGGTCCAGTGTATGCACGCTTTGCAGGCGGTGCATTGACCACAGGTGCCGCTACTTGGCGGTGTTGAGGCTGCGGTTGGGCAGGAACTGTTTGGAGCGGAGCGGCAGTAACTGCACAGTTCTTGTTGCTGGAGCTATTGTTCTTTCTCTTGCGACGTGAGAGCTTTGAAGACTGCGGTGCGGCGGTGGTTTCAGCGGTGGAAGCATCGGTGACTTGATGCGGATTCTTGGCAGCTTTATCGAAATAACCAGCCCTGACACGCTTATCGTTGATCTCAGTGGCGAGTAGGTAGGTTTCCTCAATAGTTGTCGTTTTTGTGGCCTGCACAAAGTCTGCGACATAATCCAGCAGAGCACGGATATACTTCTTGATCGTAATCTCGGGGGTAGTAACTTGGCCTGGGCAGATGATACTTAGCTGCTTGAAGCAAGCAGTTAAACCAGCGTTATCTCCGCCATCCTGCTTGATATGCCAGAATTCGTCCTCTAGCTTTTGGAGTTCATGGGGAGGGCAGAACTCTTGCATCATGATGTCCTTCAACTCATCCCATGTCAGCCCAAAAGCTGCATCATTCCCTCGTTTGTTTCTCTCGGCCGTCCACCAATCAAGAGCGCGAGATTGGAAGATGCCAGTGGCGTTTAACAAGGCGAAGGTTCTCTGGACAGCCACTCTGGCGCAGGGTGACTTCAATTGAATCAAACCATTGGAACATGGCCGTAGGCCCATCTTCGCCGGTAAATTCTTTTGGACCGCAGGCTTTGAACTGCTTGAAGCTAAAAGCTGCTTTGGGAGTATCAGCCCGGGATTCTTCTCAAGACTTTCTAGTATTCTCAATCAGCTCACTAACAATTTGTGGTATGACTTTTGTTATCTGCTTAGCGACGAGTGCAGCAATGCGCTTGTCATCCTAATTGCGACGAGCGGAGCGAGCGGAGTATGATCTAAATAACGACATTGGCTGCAACAGACATCGTCATAGGACTCAGACACATTTTCGATTAACCTTAGTTTAGTCTAGCGATTTACCCAAAAGCTACTTTATAAAGCACAGGAACACGTCAAGGCACAAAAATCACGTAGGCACATAAACCACAGAAGCACATAAGCACAGAAACACATAAGCACAGAAACACATAAGCACGAAAGCATGTGTTCAACTATATTTTGCATGTATTCACCTTCCTATGTTGCACGTATTTGCCTGCCTATGATCATACGTGCTGCTTTATCATTCCAAGTTGCGATTGCGATCGAGAATTGCGAGTTCGAATAGCGAGTAGCGATTGTAAATAACACAAGCGATTTGTTAGCGTTTGTCGTGTGGTGTGTGTTAAATCGAAACCATCGGTATCTCAACACGCTAACAATTAAACATAAAACACATAACTCCACATAAAAAGATTCACATAAAATCAATAAATCACAGAGTTGGCGGCGGCAGATTCCAGAATCGTAACACATAAAATCGAAGAGAGATTGTCTTGGCTAGATAGACGTCGACTATCCAAAGTGATTCGACTATTCACAAGGACCTTAAGTGCACACTTTGGCCTTCTAGACTGTGCTCTCACCTCAATTTGGGCGATCGACACGCATCCTTCCAGTTACAGTACGACCCAAATCGTTGGAGTCCGTCGAGACTTTGGTGAGAGTTTTGTAAAACCCAAAAGCATAGAGCGGATCGAGTCATCAAGGTTCGGGTTTCACCCCTCACTTAACGACTACATCCCCATTTGTGTGATAGAATTACGAGATAGATAAGGAGAATTGCGTCGAAGTATGGATTTCACTCCTGATTCAACGCAAATTCTCTTGTTTATAGTAAAAGTAGCATGTCGAACGAGTGATTTGGTCGAGAGTTTGCGGTTTTCACACCTAATCTCAACCAGTTCATCCGTTTGTGAGTGTGTCCAGCCTTAGGAAAGGCTGGTCTTGCCCGAAACTGTAGTATGCGATGTTCGCGCAAGAGTGCAGTGTACAGCGAGTTCGAGCGAGAAATAGCAAGTAAGCTTGTGTGGAACCCATACCGGGTATGCACAAGTCGGTCTGTTGGTATTTAGACTATAGACTAGGTCGTTTCTAAGACATCAACCCAGACTAGGTCGAGTCTCGCCTAATTCCCTATACTTATGGCTCTGATACCAATCTGTCACACCCCAACCGATGGCGGAAACATCGGGGTGAGGCAGTGAGCGAAACAGATTATCCAGGAGTTTCCATAACAACTACGATTACCAATTATTTAAGCATCACGTCCCATAACATGACATAATAAGTAGCATAGTTATTACAGACAATTCAAAGACAAATAGTTCTGTTTCGACAACTCAAATATAAATAGTTTTTGTTTGTTTCTAGACTCCATCCTAGCTCAATTCCAGCAAGTAACAAGCAAGCATCCTAAGCACCTATCACATAC
The DNA here is from genome assembly GCA_030545235.1 of Helianthus tuberosus. Classification (NCBI taxonomy): domain Eukaryota; kingdom Viridiplantae; phylum Streptophyta; class Magnoliopsida; order Asterales; family Asteraceae; genus Helianthus; species Helianthus tuberosus. The sequence continues at coordinate 93,164,783 of CM060452.1, forward strand.
GTTAAAATAGAGATCAATACACATAGTGTAAAGGTGAGCATACAAGCTTAATAGTAATAATAGATTGCAAAAGCGTTTACACATAACTAGCATGTAACATGTAGCAAAGTGAAGCTAGTAGGTTATCGACAATGAAATATGCACAGACGTGACTGCGAGTTGTAGAATGCGCAACACAAATCCCCGCTGGGACATGTGAAGTAAAGCCCTTAACAACCCCTGTCCATGACAGGTGCTGAGTCGAAATGATAGTACTATCATTGCTAAGGTGTCGGGAAACAATCACTGTGTAAACATAACATACAAGCATTCATCGAGTAACACGTATAACATGCTGTACGGTTAGTGTATAAAAGTGTTTGCGTTGTGTGATAGTTGTGATTTGATATAGATAACGTATGTAACACCAAAAAGTGCTAAAAGCAAAGAGGGATCGAGTATACTCACAGATAGTGTTTAATAACTAAACACTCTCTTGGATTGAAAGGAGCGCTGAGAGATTAGCCTGAACAGTTAACGATAGCATAAACGAATTAGTGTATTGAACAACAGGAACCCCATCAGACCCAGGTTATCCGATCAAACGGGAATCACCCTAATCCGATCCGTTAACTGTTCGTGACGGATGTTCATGTTCAACCGAAATCGGTTGTCTCGTTGATAGGAATCAGATCTTGGACCGACAATTCACTAGAAAACGAGTAAAAGGCCTGAACTAGCTCCGAAGTCTTGAGTGCATTGAGTGTAAAAGGGTTGAAAGAAAGTTGTGAATCCATCTTTCAATCCTTTTACCCATGAAAAAGTTTAGATCTAGATGAAAATAGTGTTAAAACATGTGGAAATCATGTAGATCTGAGTTGTTCTTGGTGGAATGAGGCCAAAGCTTGAAGTTCATAAGAACCCCATGATGACATCATCCTAGTACACCTCAAATCTGTTGATTTCACGGTTAAAAGTTGAGATTCAAAGGTGAAAATGATGAAGAAGTGCGTATAGATCATAGAAGTACAAGAATTGAGTTGAAAACTTACAAGAATCGTGAGAAATCGAGAGAAAGAAGGTCTGGAACGCTGTTTGAACGAGAGAGAGCTGTCACATCACTTTGGTGATGTGACAGGGGGTATTTATAGGTTGCCAAAAGTGGAAAGTGGCACCTGGAATGGATCGGACGACACATCGATCGGATGGCCATCCGATCGGATGGTCATCCATTCGGATAACCATTCGATCGAATGGTCATTCGATCGAGTGGTCCGGCGAGTTGGATTTTGGCGCTTTGTTTTGCGAGCTGAGCGTTGCGATGCGTTTCGAGCGAGCGATGCGATAGTATTACCCATTAGTTACACAAATAACCTAACTACTATATCTAACATACAATCATCATAAATAACTTGCGTTTACCGTTTGCGATTAGATTGCGTTGTGATAGAGTTGCGATTGCGATTGCGATTAATCTCCTCAACATAAACATAACATGCACAAGTAACACATAATAGCACACACACGTAAAACAATATCCAGAACACACAATTCGAGTTACGATGCGATAACGATAAGTCGATTAGCGATTAAACTTGCGATTAAACCTCGATTTGTTATAGATACTCCACATAATACAACTAAAGCAAACAATTAATAGAATTCGATTACAAGTCAAGGAGCACAATTCAGTTGTTAAGCAAAGAGTGACAGATCGCAATTAGCAATCTTTTCTTCCTTTGACTTTGACTTTGACTTGTACTTTGACTTCAAAAAGTCGGGTTGTTACAGGTAGCATATTGTAAGGCTTAGAAAGTCGGGTAAGAAAATATTTATTGCATGAATGGGATTGACACACATAGTGATTTGCATAAATAAATCGTAAGTTTAAAATATGTTTAATAAAACAATGAAATTTGTGAATTATTACGAAAGTTAAAAATTTGACACAATGATGAATGATTTAAGTAAAAGATTTAATCGAATGGTTATCATGGAGTGGGTTGAGTTACGATTTCCATAATTACCGTTAAGATATAGACATCACTCCTAACTCAAGGGTAAGGTTTCTACAAGAAGGGGGAATTCGTATTAATCACCGAGGTTAGGAAATCACTCCTAACTCGTTGGATAAGTGCTAATCCCCTGTTTGTTGGCACGAGATCCCCTGTTTGTTGGCACGAGTTTGGTGAATCTTAGATTACCGGACCATAATTGATCCAAGAAACGACCAATAAGATTCTTCAAATCCGTAACAATCTCTTAGCAGCTCGAAGTGTTCAGAAAAGTTACGCTGATAAATGATGAAAGTCGCTTGAATTCAATGTTGGTGACCGTGTACTTTTGAAAGTATCTATTTGGAAAGATGTAGTCCAATTTGGAAAGAAAGGCAAACTAGCATCTCCCTATGTTGGTCCTTTCAAGATCCAGCTATATTGGTCTTTTCAAGATCCAGTTAGGAATTTATAGTCATTTAATTTATGTATGTATGTATGTGTGTGTGTATATATATATATATATATATATATATATATATATATATATATATTTCCAATTAGGAATTTATATAACAAATATTATTTTTGTACAAAAGTCCCCAAATAAAAGAACCCAACTTCCTAGTCTCGTTTATGTCGTTACATTGTTTAAATATTGGTTACTTAAATACTTTTAGAGTGATTTTATTCATATCATTTGTTTCCATCGTGGTATCATTTTGTGGATCATCTTCGCAAACAATGAGTTGATCTCCCTCCCCCTTTTATTTTAAAACATTTTGCGATGTATTATGGTGCCTAAAATCATATCCATTTGTACGTTATATCAAACATACAATATTCATTATGTAGATTATATGCTATATGATTACTTGTTTACTTAGAGTGTTGTGTTAGTCAAGTCAAGCATATAATGGATCCATTAGCTGAATTATTTTTCCCCGAGGTTAGAGACTCAAGCAAGTATTGGTTCTGTGTTGTTTATGTGTATTGTATGTGATTTATTCAATTAACACATGAATTGAATGTTTATTTTCAAAATAAATTATTTTTTTAAACTTAGATTCACTAGTTCTTTGTAGTTGACCCAAATATTTTGCACGTGGTATATAAATGAGAATTGAAGATGCTTAGAGTGAAGTCACGTAGGAGTGACCTTAGAATAAACTAATGGGAATTTTCTTTGTATTTCCTTTTTTAAGTATGTTGAATTATTGTACTTATATGTTTTGGTGTGACATTTTAATAAAGTGACATGATTAATTACCAAACATTAAATTGTGCAATAAACTTTGAACAATTATCACGCCTCGATAGATAATCCGTCACGAATTTGGGTGGGACCATTGTACTGCCGCCAACCACCACTTTCCTCTGTCAATGGAAAACAATTAGTGGGAGGGTCATATTATTGGCACACCTTGGGGGATTAAATCGACACCCTCAATACGCATCGTATAGGCCTATACGATGCGTATTGAGGTGGGTTCAAACTTCTATGTCTGCCAAAGGCTGCCATTGTCCCTACCAAAAAGTAATACGCATCGTAGGGGGGGATATTGCACGGTCCTCCCAACCGCCAGAGTGATCCCACTCCGGGAGCCGCTACCCGACCAAGCTAGCTCCGTGGTGAATTCCCCTTGCCAAGTTTTTATACAAGGCGACATATGTCACTCCCAAGACTCGAACCCGGTACCTCTGGGAAGAGGTGGGTGTCGGTGGCCAACTGGGCTACCCCAGTTGGTTAAGTAATACGAATCGTATAGGCCTATACGATGCGTATTGAGGGTGTCGATTTAATTTTTTGATTTTTGCAAGGTAACTTCCTGTCACGCGGTAGCTTTCCGTCACGCGAACGAAGAAGCAGCACTTTGGACATTTGTTGGTCTTCAAACATCTAGGAAACAATATTTGAGAATACCCCTGAATTTATCGAAGCTGTAGAACGAGATCCTCCACTGTTGAATTAGCATCTTTCAACCCCATTTTCCCTAAATTTATCGATTATGTTTTTCAACAGGGATGTAATGCAATGATTTCTCTCAATTGAATAGACCGACACTTGCTTCATAGGACTCACTTGAAAAACTGAGATAACAACTCCGGTTTCATCAGCGGCATTTGGAACAGGAGAGTTGAAAAAACTGCAATTGGAATTGATCTTGGAACAACATACTCTTTTTACCATATTCTTGGTTCAATACCAACTGATTCAGATACACAACGGTTCTCCAATTCCAGATCAGCAAAGCAAATACATAACGGTTCTCTAATTCCAGATCAGCAAGCACTAAATTAACAACGGTTCTCCAATTTCAGATCAATAATGTAAGGAGAAGCGTTGAGATAACGGACAACCATCAAGCTCAAAAAGAAAACTTGTGTTTCCCATAGTCACAAACGGTTGCGGTTTGTATTTCGCATAGCGACCGTTTCCGTAGTAAAAAACGGTTGCGGTTTGCCCGAATAGAGATCTGAATCAGCGTGCATTGTTTAAATCTGAATCAGGTTCTCAAACAAACACTACTAAAGATGATCCGAATCAGGTTCTTAATTTTAATGAAGCAATGAAGATTGAATATGAAAACCGCATCCGTCTTGTGTGATGATTCGAAACATTCCAAATAACTAGCAGAAGAACCCGACACGTCTTCTGCTAGTTACTCTGTTCAGCAGCCATTTTTCCTTTTCCTTCAATTTCGAGAACATTCTCCCTAACATGAGAAACGAAAGAGATTTCAAGCAGTTCGTCGATGACATGATAGATAAAGATCCTAACACATGTAACATCTAGTTATATTCCTACATCTATATCTTTTGTCATGACAAACTATGTGACATGTGTCTATTCCAGTGGTCCCGGTACTATTTGTGTATGCATTTTTTTGGTAGTTAATAAAATGAAAGCTATCAACGCGGGGATGGGTACAGAACCCGACATGTCTTCCTGAATCTGAATGTGAAAGTTAACTTTGACTTATAAAACCTACTAGCAAAATAAGCGCTTTTATCATGTTAGGGAAAGGAAAAATTGTTGCTGATGTTTTTCAGTATTCGGACTTTGTTGGTTTGTTTCCAGCTAGGGTTTAGAATGGTATCTTTACTTCGTCCACTAGAACTATTTGTGTATGCATTCTTTGCTATAACAGGATGGATGTGACACACACAGATAGATAAATATCTGATTGTTTCAGATTGCTATGAATGCACACAACGAATTTGACAACTGTGACAGCTTATTAAAAGTATAAATTACCTCCATTCATTTCCTGGTCAAATCAAACACTATAAAGTTTAAATAACAAACTGTGGAGAACTTGTTTGTGTTATCCATTAACATAAGCTAAAATACTCTAAAATTAACAAGGCGGTCTCTTTGTTGCGTACTGATTATTGAAAGATTTGTTGAAATCGAAGAAAAGAGTAAAAAAGATGAATTGAGGCGTACATTATGAACAAGAAGTCCAAAAATCCGTTCATTATCTGTTGTTGTCTAAAACAATATGAATGCACGCAACGAATTTGAAAACTGTGGAGCGTGATCAACTACTTTGGGTATATTCGAAACTAACTAAAATACGTTGGGTATATTCGAAACCAACTAAAATACGTTAAAATACGCCAAAATTCCGTTACAATACGTTAAAATACGCTAAAATACGTTAAAATACGCTAAAATACCCTAAAATACGCTAACTTACGTTAAAATACGTTAAAATACCCTAAATATATTAAAATACGCTAACTTACGTTAAAATACGCTAAAATACGATAAATACGTAAAATACCCTAAAATAGGTAAAAATAAGCTAAAATACGTTAGAATACGCTTAAATACATCAAAAATACTATTAAATACACAAAAATATGTTAGAATACGTCAAAAATACGTCAAAGTACGTGACTAACGATATTTACACACACGTACACATATAACACGGCACTATGCAGTCCAAGTGGATTTCAAACAAAACTGTACGTAATCATTGAATACGATATTTGCACGTAACCGAACGGCACCGAAACGACTTATGTTGAAGGTATACGTCATAAAACAACAAAATATGCGAAAGTTCGGCAAAAAACGAGACGTACACGCCTCGAACCGAGGGAAACACGATAAAACTAAATTTGAAATAATGCTTAATACGATCGTATAGGCCTATGTCGTATCGTATATCAGCTTAATACGCATCGTATAGGCCTATACGATGCGTATTAAACTTTGAATTTTCTCAAAAATACCCCTGAATTTATCAGAAAAACAGGGGTATTTCAGTAAATTCATTGTTCAATACGCATCGTATAAGCCTATACTGACACACCCCAACCGATGGCGGAAACATCGGGGCGCGGCACTGAGCGAAACAGATTGTCAAGAGAAATTCCATAACAACTACGTTACCGGATAGTTAATATTATGTCCCATACCATAACCCGTCAAGTAAGTTAATTATTACAGACATAGATATCTCACGACAAATAACATGTTCCGACAACTCAGATTCAAATAAATAAATTGTTTGTTTCTTTCTAGACTCGCTCCTACTTGATTCCACAAAAGCAAGAGCACAACATCCTAAGCATTTCAAACACCTGCCACATACGTTAAAATAGAGGTAAATACACATAGTGTAAAGGTGAGTATACAAGTTTGATATAGCATAATAGAGTTTGAAATAGTTTACGCATAACCAGCATGTAACGTGTAAAGTGCGAAGCTAGTAGGTTATCGACAATGAAATATGCACAGACTAGACTGCGAGTTGTAGAATGCGCAACACATATCACAACTGCGACATGTGAGAGGTAACCTTAACAACCCCTGTCCACAACAGGTGCTGAGTCCAAACAAATAGTACTATCGTTGCTAAGGCGTCAGGCAACAATCACTGTGTTAACATAACATACAAGCATTCATCGAGTAACACGTATCATGCAGTAACGGTCAGCGTATAAATAGTGTTTGCGTCGTGTGAAAGATGTGATTTAGAATAAGTAACGTATGTAACACCCAAAAGTGCATAAAGCAAAAGGGGATCGAGTATACTCACATATTGTGTTCAACAAGTAAACACTCTCTTGGATTGAAGGGAGCGCTGAGAGATAAACGGTGCAAAAGTACCAAGTGTCGGATGGTAATCCATTCGGATGGTCATCCGATCGGATGGCCATTCGATTGGATTGACATCTGTTTGGTAAGGATGTGTTTGTGTATGATGGCTTTGAAGTTTTTGTTGTAGCATTTTGAAAACAGAGAAGTATCTCTACCCTCGATTCATTAAGTCCATGAAAACTTCGAGGGCGTTGGTCAAACCAAAAGGCATGACAACGAACTCATAGTGCCCATAGCGGGTTCGAAAGGCGGTTTTGGGTATATCATCCTCTTGAATGCGTAACTGGTGATAGCCTGAAAGTAGATAGATCTTCGAGAAACACGTAGCACCTTGTAACTGATCAAATAAATCATCGATTCGAGGCAAGGGATAGCGATTCTTGATTGTCAACTTATTCAACTCCCTATAGTCGATGCACATCCGGAATGATCCATCCTTCTTTTTGATGAAGAGGACAGGCGCGCCCCAAGGAGAGGTTCTAGGGCGAATAAAGCCTTTGTCGAGTAGATCCTGGAGCTGACCCGAGAGTTCGCGTATTTCAGAAGGAGCGAGACAATAAGGCGCTTTAGCAACAGGGTTTGCTCCAGGAATGAGGTCAATACGAAAGTCGATATCACGACTCGGAGGTAACCCTGGGAGATCATCAGGGAAAACGTTAGAAAATTCACGAACAACAGGGACCTGATCCACCACCTTAACTTCCTTTTTCTCCGCTATTACAATGTGCGCCAAGAAAGCTTGGTATTCCTTGCGGAGATACTTGCTAGCCTGGACACATGACATGAGTTGGAGTTTCTTCGACGCGACTTCACCATAAACACACAATTGATCACCATTAGCGAGTGACAAGCGAATCATCTTATCGAAGCAAACGACCAGGATGATTTTCACGAAGAAAATCCATGCCTACTATGACGTCAAAACTACCGAGCTGCATCGGAATAAGGTCAATAGGGAAGACGTGATTGTTGAGTTCGAGAGTGCAATCACGAAGAACAGAATTTACGGAGACGGTTCTTCCGGTGGCAACTTCAACATCGAACGTCGAGGGTAGATGGGCGCGCTTATGATTAAAGAGCTTTTCGAATTCAAACGATACAAAACAGTTATCGGCTCCAGTATCAAATAAACACGTAGCATATATACCATTAACAAGGAACTTACCATTGACCACATTGTTGTCTGCTTGAGCCTGGCGAACGTTAATGTTGAAAGCACGTTCGCGGGCTGCTGGTTGTTGTTGTTGTTGCTGAGGCTGCTGCTGGGGCTGCTGCTGTTGCGGCTCTTGCTTAACCACTCGATTAGGGCACATGTTTGCGAAGTGGTTGGGATCACCACACGCAAAGCAAGATCTAGCATGAGCCGCAGGTGTAGGAGCTGCTTGGTGGCCTTGAGGAGCAGTAAGTAGAGCTTGTTGAGCAGGAGCTTGACCTTGAGCTGGAGCTGGGGTTTGACGTGGACCTATACGGCAGTTGGCGGTGAAGTGGCCGTACATGTTGCAATGCACACAGTATCCACAGGGTGGTGATAGGTACAATTAGAGCAAGCCGGGTGAGGACCAGTATACACACGCTTTGCCGGTGGTGCGTTGGTGACCGGTGCCACTACTTGGCGGTGTTGAGGTTGCGGTTGAGCAGGAACTGATTGGAGCGGGGCAGCAGTGGTTACAGCGCAATTCTTGTTGCTGGAACTGCTGTTGTTCTTCCTTTTTCGGCATGAGAGCTTCGAAGATTGCGGAGCGGCGGCGGTTTCTGCGGCTGAAGCAGTGATAGATTGATGCAGAGACTTGGGAGCTTTATCCCAGTAACCAGACTTGACTCGCTTATCATTGATCTCAGCAACGAGTAAAAAGGTTTCCTCAATTGTTGTCGTCTTTGCAGCTTGAACGAAATCTGCCACGCAATCCGGAAGAGCACGGATATACTTCTTGATGGTGATTTCAGGCGTGGTAACTTGGCTAGGACAGATTATGCTTAGCTGCTTGAAGCGAGCAGTCAAACCAGCGTTGTCTCCATCTTTCTGCTTGATATGCCAGAACTCGTCCTCCAGCTTTTGGCGCTCGTGGGGAGGGCAAAACTCATGCATCATAACGTCCTTCAACTCATCCCACGTCAGCCCGTAAGTTGCATCATTTCCGTGTTTGTTTCTCTCGGCGGTCCACCAATCTAGTGCTCGGGATTGGAAGACGCCAGTTACGTTCAGAGTACGGGGATTGTCAGGACAACCACTCTGGTGCAGGGTGACTTCGATAGAATCAAACCATTGGAACATGGCCGTAGGCCCACCTTCGCCGGTAAACTCTTTCAGGCCACAGGCTTTGAACTGCTTGAAGCTAAAAGCAGACTTAGGTGAATCAGTCCTGGATTCTTCTAAAGATTTGCTAGCATTTTCATTCAGCTCACTAACAATCTGAGGGATAACCTTCGCCATTTTCTTAGCGACGAGGGCGGCGATGCGTTTGTCATCATGATTGCGGCGAGCAGAACGAGAATGAAATGATCCAAATGACGACATTGTCTGCAATAGACAACTCCATAGGATTCAAAACGCTATATAATCGAATCTCACCTCACACGTAAAACTACTAAAGCTCAGGAACACGAATAACTTCGCAAACATATAGTCACAAAACCACAAAGCACATAATCACAGAACACATAAGCACGTAGGAGCACGTAAGCATGTAGGAGTGCGGGTCGTGTGTGTCTATCAAAGCGAGAAGCGAAAAGCATATAAACCACCAAAATCGAAACACATAAACCGGTAAAACCACATAAAACGCATAAAATCCACATAAAAGCGACAAATATCAGAGTCAGCAGTTGCAGCTCAGAATCAAAACACACAAAATCCGTGAATGCGAGATTGAAATCGAGGATAGATTGTCTAAGGCTTGATAGACGTCGACTACCCAAAGTGATTCGACTATTCACAAGGACTTCTGGTACACACTTTGACTTTCGGGACTGTGCTCTCGCCTCGATTTTGGGCGAATGGCACGCATCCTTTCAGTTACAGTGTGGCTTCAAGTCGTTGGAGTCCGTCGAGACCTTGGTGAGAGTTTTGTAAAACGGAGATAAGAACAGAATAAGTCATCAAGGTTTGGGTTTCACCCCTGACTCAACAACTTCGTCCCTGTTTTTTATAAAATAGAGAGGGAAATTTGCGTCGAAATGCGGATTTCACTCCTGATTCAACGCAAATTCTCCTGTTTATGGATAAAAATGCGGGTCGAACAAGCGATTCAGTTGAGAGTTTGCGGTTTTCACACCGAATCTCAACCTAATTACTCGTTCATTTTCGAAAAATAGTGTGCAGTGATAGTGTAGTGCAAGCGAGAATAGCGAGTAAGCTCATACAAAACCCTTAAAGGGCATGTACAAGTCGGTCTGTTGGTACTTACACTATAGACTAGGTCGTTTCTAAGACATCAACCCGGACTAGGTCGAGTCTTGCCTAATTCCCTATTGTTATGGCTCTGATACCAATATGTCACACCCCAACCGATGGCGGAAACATCGGGGCACGACACTGAGCGAAACAGTTTGTCGAGAGAAATTCCATAACAACTACGTTACCGGATAGTTAATATTATGTCCCATACCATAACCCATCAAGTAAGTTAATTATTACAGACATAGATATCTAAAGACAAATAACATGTTCCGACAACTCAAATTCAAATAAATAAATTGTTTGTTTGTTTCTAGACTCTCTCCTACTTGATTCCACAAAAGCAAGAGCACAACATCCTAAGCATTTTAAACACCTGCCACATACGTTAAAATAGAGGTCAATACACATAGTGTAAAGGTGAGCATACAAGTTTGATATAGCATAATAGAGTTCGAAATAGTTTACGCATAACCAGCATGTAACGTGTAAAGTGCGAAGCTAGTAGGTTATCGACAATGAAATATGCAAAGACTAGACTGCGAGTTGTAGAATGCGCAACACATATCACCACTGCGACATGTGAGAGGTAACCTTAACAACCCCTGTCCACGACAGGTGCCTAGTCCAAACAAATAGTACTATCGTTGCTAAGGCGTCAGGCAACAATCACTGTGTTAACATAACATACAAGCATTCATCGAGTAACACGTATCATGCAGTAACGGTCAGCGTATAAATAGTGTTTGCATTGCGTGAAAGATGTGATTTAGAATAAGTAACGTATGTAACACCCAAAAAGTGCATAAAGCAAAAAGGGATCGGGTATACTCACAGATTGTGTTTAACAAGTAAACAGTCTCTTGCATTGAAGGGAGCGCTGAGAGAGATTAGCCTGAACAGTTAATGATAGCATAAACGATGAGCGGTGCGATAAACGGTGCAAAAGTACCAAGTGTCGGATGGTAATCCGATGGGATGGCAATCCGATCGGATGGCCAGTGTAACACCTGTGCCTTCACGGCCATCAAACAAATACCGAACCAATGAAATATTATATTTCATACTTGGGATTTGTAAAAATATGTGTATCATTTGCACATATCAATTTTTGTTCAATTCCAAACTCTAAATCGCTTTCTGGAAGGTTATACGCGCACCGATGCGTAAATATAACCATTTTAATGCAACAAACACTCCGAAATAGTGGCATAGGCTCAACATACCTTAAATAACCTTTACATAACTTAGAAATAAGTTTTGAAGGCTTTGGTATGGCAAAAACAAGCTAATTCGCTTACAGGGACTAAACTTGACAAACTGCGAAAGTATGCCAATTTGAACTGTAACGAACATTCCGGAACATGAACATAAGTTAAACACACCTTAAATATCCTTTACATATCTTAGAAATAGGCTTTGAGAGGTTCGGTGTGCTAAAATAAACTTTTGGGTCATTCAGGGACTAAAAGTGTCAAAAAGTGCACAAGTTTGCACTTTCACGCATAACTTACGTTCTGAATACACCCGGACATCCAAAAATTTATGTAAGCACTAAAACATTTTATTTTAGTGTTCGGCATAAGAAAAATCCATTCGTCACGCATTTTGGATCGTTTTTCGCGCTTGTGCGCATTCCGTCGTAATTAAGCGAACATCGCGTTCGTACGGCTAAACGAACCAACATCCGACATATTTTTGAGCATGTTTCATGTCCACAATGTTTAGAAATCATGTTAGGGCCTTAAAGTTGGCTTAATGGGCCTTAAACATGTCGGAAATGGCTTAAACACATAACAGGGACTGAAACTGCAATATTTGAAACTTGTTTTCTGATCTGAAGAGCTAGGCAGCCCGCGTGAGCCAAGCTTAAATCTTAGGCGGCCCGCGTCAGAATTTCTGATCAGATAAGATCGAACAGTCAGCGTATTCCAGCTGTTTTAACCACAACCACAAGCTCACCACTTGCCTATTCAGCTGATAAGGATCAATTTTAGGCACCATAACTTTCCGACACTTGTACGGATGAGATTAAGGCACGATATTCGACAAACGATCTTAACGGTGGACCATTTACTATAAATACCCCATCACCCCAACCTCATTTCTTACAAGAATTCTGATTTGAGAGCTCTAAGTTGAAACCATTGTTTCATACCTGAGTTCTTGGATCGGGATTAGCATTCGGGGACCCTTCGTAAGTATTCTTTCGTTCTTTTCTTTATTTTATTGCTTTTAGAGTCAGAAAGTCAAACTTTGTTTGACTTTCAGCGTTGACCAGCTTATGGTCAATGCGAAGTTCGTCCGAACTTCGCAACGTGAGTGTAATCACGTTGGTCATAGTCCCTTGGGACTATGCCCACTGATTACCACGTTGTCTAGGGTCGTAGGGTAGGCGATCTGATAAATCGCCTATACCTTCGAACCCGACCCAGTTTGGTCGATCATTAGGATCCGACCAAATACATTAGGTGACCATAGTAGGTAGGGAATAACCTTCCGAGGTTATACCCTATGGTCACATCGTTTGAGTAGTTGTATGATAGGTAGTTTATATGCCTTAGGTAAATTACCAGAATACCCTTTTCATGTATAATTGGTAATTAAGCATATGTAACCTAAACCTTTGTCACATAACTGATTATGTAACATGTTTAGGCATATAACACTTGTCATAGGACTAGTTAGGCGGTCCGAACGCGTTTTACGCGAACGACGCGTTAAAGTAGCATAAGCTACCTAAACGGGTCGTAATGGGTCGTAAACACTTAGGTTAGGTTTCATTTAGTATGTAGGTTTTGTTGAACCATACTACACGAGTCTCCATACTCGTTTGGTTTACAAACCCTCATGCTACCCGATCTTCCGATCTAGGTCCGGTTTATTAACATAGTTACCTATATTAGGTGCCGTTTGATATCCGCGATCTCTAGCATTGTTTGGTTGTTACTCAAGGACTACTGAGCAATCTCAAGTGAGTACATAGACCCCTCTTTTACTGTTTTCCAAACGTTTTGGGGTGGAACACATGTGCCTACTTGTTACTTTCATGCTTTCATGTTTTCACATCATATACATGCTATGTTCAATAGTACACTTATAGTACATTGTTTTACATGATTTCATTGTTTTTATGCTACGTATGTCTGTTGTTGCATACTTAGTACAGGTCACATGCTACGTATGTCTATTGTTGCATACTTAGTACAGGTCACATGCTACTTATGTCTATTGTTGCATACTTAGTACTTTTTCATTTCTTCACATGCTTACATTTTGGTATGACATTTGGTTTGTTTACAATGGAACAATACATTCATTAACATTAGCTACGCCGTTCGTTAGTAGGTAGTGGTACCATAGGAATTGACAACTCCCGTTCCGGACATCCCAGGGAAAGGGGATGAAAGGAATGACCGAATTCGATATACATAATTTAGATAAACCTTTAAGTTGTTTAAGGGTTTATCGCCGCAGTCTCAAGGCTTGAATGTATGCATTATAACAATACCGCATAGATGTTCGTATCAGTAGAGCATGCATTTACACAAAACATAGCTTTGATTTAAACCACGTTTTACTTCAATACTTTGTTTTTGTGCATATGGTTTAGTTGATATTTATCACTAGCCATACAGATCAGTTTGGTTTACATATTACATGATTTACATTGATCATGCATTTCTACAAAACATAGCTTTGATTTAAACAAAGTTTTACTTCAATACTATGTTCTTGTGCATATGGTTTAGATGATACATTTCACTAGCCATACATATCATTTTGGTTACATATTACATGATTTACATTGATCATGAATTTCCCACAAAACATAGCTTTGATTTAAACCAAGTGTTACTTCAATACTATGTTCTTGTGCATTTCATCTATGGTTTAGTTGATACATTTCACTAGCCATACATATCATTTTGGTTACATATTACATGATTTACATTGATCATGCATTTTTCCACAAAACATAGCTTTGATTTAAACCAAGTGTTACTTCAATACTATGAATCATTTCAGTTTATGACATATAACATTTTATACAAATAACATACTTTTCACAATACATTGTTTTACAAACAACTTAACTTATACAAACTCATTTTACATGGTTATTCATTTAATCATGCATTATTCTCTTATTTATATGTATCATCTGAACTTATTGTTTTTCAAATGATTTACAAAGACAAAGCAAATTACAAGGTTCATGACTAAACATTTTTCTTAAACAGAAGTCATGAATCTTATTTTCACAAAACCTATGTACTCGCCGGCATTTTTATGCTGATGTACCTATTTTCACATGTGTTTCAGGAAATGAAGCATAGGATTGATCAAGATACACTTAGGCGGACATGGGCCTTAGTGACAATAAAAGATGCAAGACTAGTTAATTATGTTGTATTTCCTTGTTTGTTAAGACATTGTATCACTTTTAATCAATAAAACGAAACTTCAATTGCCATGGATTTGAAACAATTAATTCTGTTACAACACTCCCCGACATTTCCGCCACGTTTTGTATGTTCTACGTGGTCGGGGTGTGACAGAAAAGATGGTATCAGAGCCAATGGTTATAGGGAATTAGGTTATTAGTAATGCTTTGACCTAGTCTATAACCTTCTTAGGACCCTAACGCGAGTTTACTTGCGTTTAGTCATAAAACAATACCGTCACCTATCCTTAGGCGACGACCACAACAAGAACATAAATTTCAAAACCGCTTTGAAAACTAATCATCTGTTCTAGGATGATTGATTACTAGGTTTTGAACCCTCTATTGTAAGGTTTTGAACTCTCTATTATATGGTTTTGAACCCCTTTGAGTTTTCAAAACTTCGTCAAGGTTTTGGGTTTTAAATAATGTGAACACGTGCAAACTGGAAGGGTGAATGCCTGTATTCTGGGTTTTCTGTCTAGGCAAGCACTTCGTATACATCTCATCAGGCGCGAGACCAGTTGTGCTTACCTGGGAATTCTTGGGATGAGTGTTCACTTATAGGCGAGCATGTCTTCGCGATACATTATTTTTTTACCCATTTACTTTGATTTGTCACCGTCTCATTTGTTTGCCTTAGGTAACAAACAAATGATCGCAATTTTCATGCGTTATCATTCTGTTTTGATTGTCCAATAACCTTTCACTCGTTTCTTCCTATGTCTTTCATTTTCTTCTAGAATGTCTATTCCTCTCAGCACTGGTCAAATGCCCGAGCGAACAGCCAAATTTGTCCAGCAAATTGGCGAAGTGATTCAGAGGACTGTGGATTTAGGCATTGCCATGGCTCGTCTCAACAATGAAGCCTCTCGTCTCGACAATGAAGCCACTCAAGAGCCACTGAAGGAAGCAGAAGTCAAGACTGCACCAAAGTCAAGGAAGCGTAAGGCTTCAAGGAAACCCGCAGCGGTTACACCTAATCAAGCGGGACCTAGCCATGTGGCAAGGCCACCAGCTAGGAAGCCATACAACGGAATTGAACCCTTGTGCAACCAATGTACCCTTCATCATCACCCTAATGTGAAGTGCCGCAAATGCCAAATTTGTGGACTTAAAGGTCATACGGCAAAGGTTTGCGTAGCAGCAGTACCAAATCAAATAGGACCCAATCGGGTGGCAACACCACCTGTTAGGAAGCAATACAAGGGAACAGCCCCAATATGCGACAAATGTAATGCACACCACTTAGCTCACCTACAGTGTCGTTTGTGTGCATCATGTGGGCGACTCGGTCACCGGGCAAATGTTTGTCGATTTACCCCAAACCAAAGTGGTCCAAACCAACCACAAGCCAACTCTGCTCAAGCTCGTTTCTCACCAGGGTCTTGCTACAACTGTGGCGAGATGGGCCATTTCCTAACGGATTGCCCAAAGCTTGCTAATGCAAATCCCACCCATGGATGAGCAGTTGGCTGACTAGAAGATGTTGCTGTCTTATGCTTTTGTTCTTTTGTTTCCTTGTAATGTGAAACAATCTGTTTTGTTTATAAATAAATCGTTGTTCACAAATTCTGATATACAAGTATAGTTACATGTGTGTATGATTTTCCTATGATACCTACATCAAGGAACTATGTTCCTTACAAACTACTATTGGGATTTCTCTCTTTCAAATGATCGCTCATGATTCCCTAAAAAATTTTAAGTACTCGTTTCATTCCAGGAGATGAAGTACAAGAAATAAAGTGAAATTATGAGCAATCGGGCTTTTTACACATCTGTATCTTTGAATCCCTGGTTGGATAACTAAGGGTATTTTCAAATCTTATACCCATTACGTTTTGATTTTTCAACATACACAGTACAAGTATTTCAAAACAATCTTCATGATCTCAAAACATTTCATATAGTTTGAAAACAATTTTTCTAGATACATTGTCTATGTTATTTCAAAAACATTAGCCATGTTATCAAAACCAACCTTTCTAATTTCAAAATATTTCATATAGTGTGAAGACAATATTAACACAATACATTTTCTTATCAAGTGCATGATTTCGAAAAGCATCATCCATGTCTTTCAAAAACCTTATACACAATTTCAAAAATTCATCTCGCATGATTTTAAAACATTTTTGTAAATATATCTATCTAATACACCTACTTTATGATTACAAAAGTATTATATATAAGGTTTCAAAAACGTTAAACACATTTTTCTTAAAGGAACCCCATGCATGGTTTTCAAAAATATTTTCCTCATACAATGACTTAACCTTCAAATTCTGCTTCATATGTCGCCTTGACATATCAAGCATCTCAACTTCATAAGCATTTTACATCATGTTTTGACCTAAGCACATCAAGTGCAAGGTTTCAAAACATCTTCAACTTTTAAATCCATATGGGATCTTTGTATTCTCACAATTAGATCCTTGTGGATAATTGTCATACAAATCAGAGTCCTTAATTGGATTCCTTATGTACCTAAATTCGAACATTTCGGTTTCTAATAATCGAAATCGAATTTTATTTTTGAATCTTTCTATCTTTATAGTTAGATTCTTGATAACGTTTAAAGTACCAAATGAAATCCACGGAATGGATTCCTAGTGTGCTTTAAATGCATGTACGCAATTAACAAGACAAATTAACAAACAAATTTGTGGTTATGTGACTATGTGTTTATGCATCTTATGTTTTCTTTTATGCATTTTTGTGTTTTTGTATACTCTGGATATTCGTTATCCAAATCCTCGCAGAATCTTTCATATCTTCATATGAGGAATTCGTAGCAGGATAGTCAAAAGGTACTACCTTAAATCCTTAATGGGCTTCTATGTAATAGTTAAGACCCTTGGATTATATAGTACCACTCCATGATTCATAAGAGACCCTTTAGTGGTCTAATCAAAAAGATTGATTCATAATTTGGTTAAAGAACGACATCTAGTGATGTAGCTGGACAGACTCCTTGATAGTCTATTTAGATCATTTATTGATTTAATTAAAAGGACTCTATGGCGGTCTAGTCACACTCATCACAGGATTGTTCATTTGGTTTTCCCCTGCACATTATAAAATGAACTGAGTGAACTATGCAAGGAATTGTCTAATTATGGACGCATACATAATTATGAAATTTAGTGCACAGAAACCCAGTAAGGTTTATAATGTGTAAGAACCGATAGTGACAACAATAACAAAATGAGAACGATGTAATGGAGGTACGGTGGACGCACCAATGACGCTTCATATACTTGTATATAAGTATCCCTCTTACATTGCAATCATGATGTTATTAAAGGTTACTAGAAGTTCAGAACCCTAATCAATATTGTTCGATCTTTTCAACTTCATGTTTTCAAGCTCTCACAAGTTTCCTCTAGATAAAATTTCGGGACGAAATTTCCTAAAGTATGGGAGACTGTAACACCTGTGCCTTCACGGCCATCAAACAAATACCGAACCAATGAAATATTATATTTCATACTTGGGATTTGTAAAAATATGTGTATCATTTGCACATATCAATTTTTGTTCAATTCCAAACTCTAAATCGCTTTCTGGAAGGTTATACGCGCACCGATGTGTAAATATAACCAGTTTAATGCAACAAACACTCCGGAATAGTAGCATAGGCTCAACATACCTTAAATAACCTTTACATAACTTAGAAATAAGTTTTGAAGGCTTTGGTATGGCAAAAACAAGCTAATTCACTTACAGGGACTAAACTTGACAAACTGCGAAAGTATGCCAATTTGAATTGTAACGAACATTCCGGAACATGACCATAAGTTAAACACACCTTAAATATCCTTTACATAGCTTAGAAATAGGCTTTGAGAGGTTCGGTGTGCTAAAATAAACTTTTGGGTCATTCAGGGACTAAAAGTGTCAAAAAGTGCACAAGTTTGCACTTTCACGCATACCTTACGTTCTGAATACACCCGGACATCCAAAAATTTATGTAAGCACTAAAACATTTTATTTTAGTGTTCGGCATAAGAAAAATCCATTCGTCACGCATTTTGGATCGTTTTTCGCGCTTGTGCGCATTCCGTCGTAATTAAGCGAACATCGCGTTCGTACGGCTAAACGAACCAACATCCGACATATTTTTGAGCATGTTTCATGTCCACAATGTTTAGAAATCATGTTAGTGCCTTAAAGTTGGCTTAACGCGCCTTAAACATGTCAGAAATGGCTTAAACACATAACAGGGACTGAAACTGCAATATTTGAAACTTGTTTTCTGATCTGAAGAGCTAGGCGGCCCGCGTGAGCCAAGCTTAAATCTTAGGCGGCCCGCGTCAGACTCTCTGATCAGATAAGATCGAACAGTCAGCGTATTCCAGCTGTTTTAACCACAACCACAAGCTCACCACTTGCCTATTCAGCTGATAAGGATCAATTTTAGGCACCATAACTTTCCGACACTTGTACGGATGAGATTAAGGCACGATATTCGACAAACGATCTTAACGGTGGACCATTTACTATAAATACCCCATCACCCCAACCTCATTTCTTACAAGAATTCTGATTTGAGAGCTCTAAGTTGAAACCATTGTTTCATACCTGAGTTCTTGGATCGGGATTAGCATTCGGGGACCCTTCGTAAGTATTCTTTCGTTCTTTTCTTTATTTTATTGCTTTTAGAGTCAGAAAGTCAAACTTTGTTTGACTTTCAGCGTTGACCAGCTTATGGTCAATGCGAAGTTCGTCCGAACTTCGCAACGTGAGTGTAATCACGTTGGTCATAGTCCCTTGGGACTATGCCCACTGATTACCACGTTGTCTAGGGTCGTAGGGTAGGCGATCTGATAAATCGCCTATACCTTCGAACCCGACCCAGTTTGGTCGATCATTAGGATCCGACCAAATACATTAGGTGACCATAGTAGGTAGGGAATAACCTTCCGAGGTTATACCCTATGGTCACATCGTTTGAGTAGTTGTATGATAGGTAGTTTATATGCCTTAGGTAAATTACCAGAATACCCTTTTCATGTATAATTGGTAATTAAGCATATGTAACCTAAACCTTTGTCACATAACTGATTATGTAACATGTTTAGGCATATAACACTTGTCATAGGACTAGTTAGGCGGTCCGAACGCGTTTTACGCGAACGACGCGTTAAAGTAGCATAAGCTACCTAAACGGGTCGTAATGGGTCGTAAACACTTAGGTTAGGTTTCATTTAGTATGTAGGTTTTGTTGAACCATACTACACGAGTCTCCATACTCGTTTGGTTTACAAACCCTCATGCTACCCGATCTTCCAATCTAGGTCCGGTTTATTAACATAGTTACCTATATTAGGTGTCGTTTGATATCCGCGATCTCTAGCATTGTTTGGTTGTTACTCAAGGACTACTGAGCAATCTCAAGTGAGTACATAGACCCCTCTTTTACTGTTTTCCAAACGTTTTGGGGTGGAACACATGTGCCTACTTGTTACTTTCATGCTTTCATGTTTTCACATCATATACATGCTATGTTCAATAGTACACTTATAGTACATTGTTTTACATGATTTCATTGTTTTTATGCTACGTATGTCTGTTGTTGCATACTTAGTACAGGTCACATGCTACGTATGTCTATTGTTGCATACTTAGTACAGGTCACATGCTACTTATGTCTATTGTTGCATACTTAGTACATTTTCATTTCTTCACATGCTTACATTTTGGTATGACATTTGGTTTGTTTACAATGGAACAATACATTCATTAACATTAGCTACGCCATTCATTAGTAGGTAGTGGTACCATAGGAATTGACAACTCCCGTTCCGGACATCCCAGGGAAACAATACCGTATAGATGTTCGTATCAGTAGAGCATGCATTTACACAAAACATAGCTTTGATTTAAACCACGTTTTACTTCAATACTTTGTTTTTGTGCATATGGTTTAGTTGATATTTATCACTAGCCATACAGATCAGTTTGGTTTACATATTACATGATTTACATTGATCATGCATTTCCACAAAACATAGCTTTGATTTAAACAAAGTTTTACTTCAATACTATGTTCTTGTGCATATGGTTTAGATGATACATTTCACTAGCCATACATGTCATTTTGGTTACATATTACATGATTTACATTGATCATGCATTTCCCACAAAACATAGCTTTGATTTAAACCAAGTGTTACTTCAATACTATGTTCTTGTGAATTTCATCTATGGTTTAGTTGATACATTTCACTAGCCATACATATCATTTTGGTTACATATTACATGATTTACATTGATCATGCATTTTTCCACAAAACATAGCTTTGATTTAAACCAAGTGTTACTTCAATACTATGTTCTTGTGCATTTCATTTATGGTTTAGTTGATGCATTTTCACTAGCCATACATATCATTTTGGTTACACATTACATGGTTTACATTTGACACATAAACACTTTTGACATTGGTTATACATTACATGATTTACATTTTGACATAAACATTTTAACATATTATTTCAATACATTTGGAAGTTGGATTAAACATAGACATCTTACATTGTTGGTTTGGCTTGAGTAAGTGATTTAAGTAACGAGGCGTGTGTAATATGATACAAGCATGGTGGATACGCCGCTGGTACTTCCTATATATAAGTGTTTGTATGGTATTACATATCGTAGCGTTATTTGAATCATTTCAGTTTATGACATATAACATTTTATACAAATAACATACTTTTCACAATACATTGTTTTACAAACAACTTAACTTATACAAACTCATTTTACATGGTTATTCATTTAATCATGCATTATTCTCTTATTTATACGTATCATCTGAACTTATTGTTTTTCAAATGATTTACAAAGACAAAGCAAATTACCAGGTTCATGACTAAACATTTTTCTTAAACAGAAGTCATGAATCTTATTTTCACAAAACTTATGTACTCGCCGGCATTTTTATGCTGATGTACCTATTTTCACATGTGTTTCAGGAAATGAAGCATAGGATTGATCAAGATACACTTAGGCGGACATGGGCCATAGTGACAATAAAAGATGCAAGACTAGTTAATTATGTTGTATTTCCTTGTTTATTAAGACATTGTATCACTTTTAATCAATAAAACGAAACTTCAATTGCCATGGATTTGAAACAATTAATTCTGTTACAACACTCCCCGACATTTCCGCCACGTTTTGTATGTTCTACGTGGTCGGGGTGTGACAGCCAGTCGATCGGATGTCAATCCGTTCGGATGGTCATCCGATCAGATGGCCATTCGATTGGATTGACATCTGTTTTGTAAGGATGTGTTTGTGTATGATGGCTTTGAAGTTTTCGTTGTAGCATTTTGAAAACAGAGAAGTATCTCTACCCTTCAGGTCGTTCGATCGGATAGCGATTCGATTGGTGGGACACTTAGTGAGAACAAGTTCTCAGCAGGATTGTCACTCGATCGGATTTCAATCCGATCAGTTGGTAATCCGTTAGTTACTGATGATCTTTGAAAATTATAAAATGTTTAAGTGTCGAAGTTCCAAAAGTCAAATGATCGAATGGTCGTTCAATCAAATGGCAATCCGATCGGACGGTAATCCGTTCGACGTTCAGAACCTTGAAAGTTGGAAATAAAAGTTTAAGTGTGAAACCAAGGGCAAGCCGATCGGATGGCTGTTCGATCGCATGGCAATCCGATCGGACGACAATCCTATCGAACGCAATCGCATCGGACGGCAATCCGATCGGACGGCAATCCATCCCAACGACCTGATCGTCTTGGTACTTGATTATTTTGAATGGCTTTGCAGTTTTGATCGAGACGGTGTGATAACGTGCTAAACAAAAGAAACCCCATCTTGACCCAAGTGATCCGATCGAACAGGAACCACCCTAGTCCGACCAGTTCACTGTTCGAGATGGTTGTTCATGTTTAACCTGAAATCAGTTGTCTCTTGGATAGAATTTTAGATCTTGAACTAATACATCACTAAGAAAGAGTAGAAGGTCAGAACGAGCTCCGATTCTATCGGTTTTGAGTGCATTGAGTGTAAAAGAGTTGAAAGAAAGTTAGAAAAGCATATTTCAATCCTTTTAACCATGAATATGTGTAGATCTATGCGAAAACATTAATTATTCATGTGGAAATCCTTCAGATCTAAGTTGTTCTTGGTGGAATGAAGCCAAACCTTGAAGTTCATAAGAACTCCATGATGACATCATCCTAGAACACCTCAAATCCGGTGATTTCACGGTTAAAAGTTAATTTTCAAAGGTGAAAAAGTTCAAGGGGTGCGTGTTGATCATAGAAGTACAAGATTTAGGTTGAAAACTTACAAGAATCGTGAGAAATTGAGAGAAATGAGATCTTGAGCGAGCTGGTTGAGTGGAAGAGCTGCCACATCACAAATGATGTGACAGGTGGGTATTTATAGTGTTTCCAAAAGAGGAAAGTGTCAAAGTGTCGGATTGGTCACCGATCGGATGGCAATCCGATCGGATGGCAATCCGATCGGATGGCATTCCGATCGGATGGCAACCCGATCGGATGGCATTCCGATCGGATGGCAACCCGATCAGATGGCAATCCGATCGGATGGCCACTCGATCGGTTGGCCACTCGATCCTGGTGTCCGGCGTGTTGAGTTTTGTCGTTTCGATTCGCGTGTTGAGCGTTGCGGTGCGATTCGAGCGAGCGATGCGATAATATTACTCATTAGTTACACAAATAACCAAACTACTATATCTAACATACAATCACTATAAATAACTTGCCTTTAGCGTTTGCAATTTAGATTGCGATGCGATAGAATTGCGATTAAACACCTCAACATAAACATAACATGCACAAGTAACACATAATAGCACACACACGTAAAACAATATTCAGAACCCATAATTCGAGTTGCGAATGCGATAGCGATAAGTCGATTTGCGATTAAATATGCGATTAAATAGCGATTAAACCTCGATTATTAATAGATACTCCACATAATACAACTAAAACAAATAAATAGTAGAATCGATTACAAGTCAAAGAAGTCAAAACAGTAGTTGAGCAAGGAGTGACAGATCGCAATTAGCAATCTTTTCTTCCTTTGACTTCAATCTTGACTTTAACTTTGACTTTCGAAACATGGGTTGTTACATATACGATGTGTATTGAACTATAAATTTCTAAAAAATGTTTTTCAATTCAAGGGTTTCATCATTACAACCACTTGTTTTCAACGGGGATGTAATTCAGTGATTCCTCTCAATTGAATAGACAGACACTTGCTTCATAGGACTCACTTGAATAGCCTCGGAAGTACTGAACAACAGAAATAATAGCTTCGGTTTCATCAGCTGCATCGTTTACTGTCGAATGCATCCTTATTTTTGTAAATCGCACAAACAAGCATGCCTTGAACGAGTCTAAAACACACGTAATCCTCAACCGGCTTTGAAACCGGGCGGAATCTACGAATAAACTGTTTGATTTCATGGTGAGTGGAGAAATTAGCGACGGAGAAACTGTTCGACACAGAAACTGTTCGATTTCATGGTGAGTGGAGAAATTACAAGTTTTC
The DNA here is from genome assembly GCA_030545235.1 of Helianthus tuberosus. NCBI lineage: Eukaryota > Viridiplantae > Streptophyta > Magnoliopsida > Asterales > Asteraceae > Helianthus > Helianthus tuberosus. The sequence goes on from CM060452.1 coordinate 93,189,277, forward strand.
AATAAAATGTCATTCTGCTGTGAACTTGTTCTCTATGAAATGTCTCACTTAACAAGAGAAACAACTAAAAAAGCGGTGAACGGTATTTAACGTACACACCGCATTCGAAGATCCTTGCATTAGACACAATTTGTTGGAATTTGTGGATTTCGGTTGGTTCAAATCTCTATTCGGTCATCTTTCCTCTTAATTGAATAGACAGACACTTGCTTCATAGGACTCACTTTAATAAAACAGGCATGCCTCAAACACTTAACATTTTTAGAAGTTTTCAATAAAATTTCATTATGCTGTGAACTTGTTCTCTATGAAATGTCTCACTTAACAAGAGAAGCAACTAAAAAAGCGGTGAACGGTATTTAACGTACACACCGCATTCGAAGATCCTTGCATTAGACACAATTTGTTGGAATTTGTGAATTTCGGTTGGTTTAGATCTCTATTCGGTCATCTTTCCTCACAATTTGGATCTCTATTCGGTCATCAAACAGGCATGCCTTGAAGTACTGAATAAACATAAATAACTGAAATAACAGCTTTGGAATCTATTAACCCACAATTTGTTGGAATTTGTAGACAGACACTTGCTTCATAGGACTCACTTGAATCATCTCGGAAGTACGGAACAACAGAAGGATGAAATATCGGCAGTTAGCTCGAAGAAGTTTCTCTCAATCAGGTGTTCCAATAGATTCTCCCTTTTAACAATGTCCAGTTAATTGTTGGAAATTTGTGGATTTCGGTTGGTTCAGACAGACATAATTTTTTTTCAACGGGGATGTAATGCAATGATTCCTCTCAATTGAATAGACAGACACTTGCTTCATAGGACTCATTTGAATCGTCTCGGAAGTACTGAACAACAGAAGGATGAGATATCGGTAGTTATGAGATTCTTCGAGAATTAGAAAAGGAGAAAATACGGAATGGCAAGGGTAGTATGAGTCTGAGTCCATTGTGGTTCGTGTCAGGTTTGTATTTCCCATAGCCACCATTTCCGTAGTAAAAAACGGTTGCGGTTTTCCACATTCAATCTTCATTGCTTCATTATAATTAATAATTCGGTCTCGATTGAAGATGTAATTGCAAGACTGTTTGTCGGGCTTCTAATGCTCACACAAGGTGATAAACAACGCTGATATTGAACAGATTATTGAACCAAGAAAGTCATTGGACTACCGCAGATGAAGTCAAATGTGATCAAACTTGGACATCAGACGTAAATCTTGAAGAAACGGAACATAATCCCAAATTGTCTAAAGAAGCGCTTTTATCATGTGTGATCCAGAGGTCGGTCTCGGGTGGGCATAAGATCCGTGGGCCCTATTGTCGGATTATTGAACCAAGATAGTCATTGGACTGCCGCAGATGAAGTCAAATGTGATCAAACTTGGACATCAGACATAAATCTTGAAGAAACGGAACATAATCCCAGATTGTCTAAAGAAGCGCTTTTATCATGTGTGATCCAGAGGTCGGTCTCGGGTGGGCATAAGATCCGTGGGCCCTATTGTCAGATTATTGAACCAAGATAGTCATTGGACTGCCGCAGATGAAGTCAAATGTGATCAAACTTGGACATCAGACGTAAATCTTGAAGAAACGGTACATAATCCCAGATTGTCTAAAGAAGCGCTTTTATCATGTGTAATCCAGAGGTCGGTCTCGGGTGGGCATAAGATCCGTGGGCCCTATTGTCGGATCTGTGACTCCATGGAAGATGTGATTAAGGTAAGCGTGCCGTATCATGTGTCATAAAATGGAACATAATCCCAGATTGTCTAAAGAAGCGCTTTTATCTTGAATGTTTCGAATCATCATAGAAGACGTATCGGGTGAGTTGTGGTTGATTTATAGGAGGAGGTTATGAAACGAATATATGTTTATGCGAATTTAAAGGACAACACTAACAGAGGTGCTGGTCTTTTCTCCCACTGTGCAAACTTGAAAAATCTCACCATAACACATCTAATATGACAAATGATAAAAGCGCTTCTTTAGACAATCTGGGATTATGTTCCGTAAATTGGGAACCACATATTCGTGTGTAAAAGCTTGGAAAGATGAATGAATAGAGATCTATATATACACCCTTGGTATTTGTTTACCACATGACACATGATAAAAGCGCGTCTTTAGAAAATCCCGGATTATGTTCCGCAAATTGGGAACCACATTGTAGACTAGTGGGCTTGAATGGTTTTAATAATACTTGAAAATGGAAATAATTGTGTCAAGATCTTTATCTATCATATCATCGACCAACTGCTCGAAATCTGTTTCTTTTCTCGGGTTCGCATTCGACACAACACAACAAAAAATAAATTAAAAAAACTGTGGGCTGATACGCATCGTATAGGCCTATACGATGCGTATAAAGCCCGCCGCCAGACATAACCTGCACCTGTCAGTCTGCCATGTCTTTTACTTTATTTCAATACGCATCGTATAGGCCTATACGATGCATATTGAATTGAAAAAAGTGTGTAGATAGACGTATAGGCCTATACGATGCGTATAAAGCCCGCTGCCAGACATAACCTGCACCTGTCAGTCTGCCATGTCTTTTACTTTATTTCAATACGCATCGTATAGGCCTATACGATGCATATTGAATTGAAAAAAGTGTGTAGATAGACGTATAGGCCTATACGATGCGTATAAAGCCCGCTGCCAGACATAACCTGCACCTGTCAGTCTGCCATGTCTTTTACTTTATTTCAATACGCATCGTATAGGCCTATACGATGCATATTGAATTGAAAAAGTGTGTAGATAGACAGGGGGTGTGCCATTAGAAAACCCCTAGTGGGATAACCACGAATCCACGATTATAAAACCACATGTACGAAAAGGTTATGATGTACGGTTGTAGAATAGAGTACTTGATTATGGGATCACCACCAATATAAAACTCCCAAGCAACTTATAGATATTTCCACTAAAAACAAATATTTTTTCTCTCTCCTTTTCAATTAAATAATATTTTTATACCTTTATAATTACATTTTTCTCTCCCCTTCACTCACAACCACTTTCAATATATATTAAAAATTATAGTGAGTGAACAGTGTCCCCTCAAATATACAGATGAACAGTAACATTTTCTTTCTCCTCCACTCACAACCACTTTTTATACTCTTTATATTTTAAAAACCCCACACACAGATTTTGATTCCCAGGATGTGAATATCTTAAACCCTAATTTGAAATATAACTATACTTTTTTTGTTTTTTTCGATCAAGTTTTAATTTTTATTAAGAGAAAAATGTCCGGATAGTTCCTGTGGTTTGCCCATTTTTCACCTTTAGTGCCTAACTTTCTAAAATTACCGCTATAGTCCCCAACTTTTACAATTTCGCTCCCGAATAGTCCCTGGCGTGAATGGGGGTTAGTTTTTGGTGTTAAATATGTGTAAAATGACTAAAATACCTTTATTATTAAAAAACTAATAAATTAAACATGCCCTAAGAGTTAACTTATTCTACAAAGACTCCTAATTGTAAGAAGTTTAAGAAGGATTTATAGAGTAACAAGTGTCTAATAACCTAAGACCTAAACCCACTACACCACCACCCAAAACCTAAACACCCACCCCCACCACCACTCAAAAACCTAAACCGCCCTCCCCCCCCCCTCCCGCAAAAAAAAATTAAAAATAAAAATAAAAAAACTATACCTCACAAAAAACCCCCCCAAAAACCTAACCCCCCCCCCCTGAAGAAACACTGACCTGAACGGTAAGCTCCGATTAGGACTTCAACTCTTGGTGATCCGAACAGCTGACTGCAAAACAGAACACCGTTAGGACTCGTTACAGGAATGAGGTTATTCCTGTAACCACCCTCCGGCGTGAGAATAAGTCTCGGTTTTGAGAGTAAAAGAATATGTGTAGAGAAAGAGAGAGAGAGAGTAAACGAGAGCAGAATGTCCATACCTTTGATGTTTACCTCTATTTATAGTTTACCATTAGGGTTTCTTCTAACTTTGGATGGGCTCCAATAAGTTAGGGATTTGCATGATCTTCCCAAAAGATTGGGGATTTGGTTACGTAGTTTATCCATGCAGAATAGAATATTCTAGAATAAAACATGTGTAGTTATATATTTATAATAAAATAATAGTTAATGACCGGGTCGGGTTAGCCATTCCGGGTCATAGCTCGTCATGTCCCCCCAGTCCGAAGTTATGAAATGAATTTCATGGGATCGGACTAAAAAAGGAAAAGTCAAAATACCCCCTTTGGGTGCAAGTTTCTCGAGTGGGATTACCATTACTTTTTTGAAAAATGGCGGCGATGTGAAAGGGTGTGACAGTTAGGTCATCATTAGGGTGACAGTTGTACCTCCCCTGTCTTGACACGCGTTCCCATCCGTTTGCATTTTTGAAATCAAAAGGTTGTTATCCCTTTCTTATAAATAGGTTTCCCATTTGGGATTTTCCCATTTCGATCTTTACTCTTAACTTCTTCACTTTCTTGATTGCAAAAATGGCCTCCAAAACTGGCGAATCTTCTTCTGCCCAAACAAGCTCCGATGCATTGCTTTGCAAATGGGGGGTGATATCATTCCACAATCTCGTGCAAGAGTATGATGTCAGACCCTGACTTTTGCGGAAGCGTGGTTATTGGTGTGACTTCTTAATACCATAGCATTCAATCATAACAATGCTATATGATAAAACCAAAAGATATTCATCCATAAAAATTAAGTTTGAAAATACCACGACATACTTGTTTGAAACATCGACACCAAGTTTAAGTTAAAACCATAACATAATTTAATGAGTTCACGAAGACTCGACAACATAACTTAAACCAACCCGAGCTTGGGACCATGTATCTCGTCCAGGAGTAAGATACATCTCCTAAACCCTACGACCTCGGATGACATCTTTTATTTATACCGCAGCTTGAAACACATGCACACACCTGCCAGATCCACTTAGTTCCCTGAAATATATGTAGTTTAAAAACAGGAACAAAAGTTGAGCGAGTTCATGTGTTTTGTATATGTATGTATAACCTTTGTAAACAGTGTAAGTATGAAAGTCCCGGTATGATAGCAAACAAGGAAAACATCACCAATGGTTTGCAAGGCCACTGATATGTGTGACGGTGTAGGAAGACTCAAACCTAGCAAAGTTGTACCGGGCTTCTCGCTGGAAGACATAGTCACCATATGGGCCACCCTGGTCCTCATGGGTGTGGGCTCGCTACACCCAAATAGATCTACCACTCATGCCCCTCGGTCCTTATACGAGGATTAATGGTCCGAAGTATCCGCCTACCCATTCACATGATCTATGGTTCTTTCCTAGGCTCACCATACAAATTGTATTTGTATGTAATCCTTATGTAACATGTATTTCACCCCCGAAGTAAATAAACAAAACAGTTTAAAGAAAAGGGGGACATGAACTCACAGTATTGCGTCTTCAGAATCGTAACCCAAATCTCTTCAGCAAACAGGACTACCTACAATGTGCTACTGTCTATTAGACGAACGGGTCGTGCCTTGGCTCAGAGTTTAACGTTTTTGAGTTACCTTTCTTATGTTCCCAATATTATTCCAAGTTATAATTTCTTGTTAAAATAATAATTATTTTAACTTTACAATTATATTTAATTTTTGGAATAATTGTTAAACAATATTTTTGTAACAATACTTCTCAGGTATTTATTTCCGGATTTCCTTCTCAATGATGGGGGTATCTCATACATGTATATTTGTATTTGTAGCTCCAAAACAATATATTTTCAAGTCTTATCTTAGAAAATATATATAACTTATTTTGTCAAAAAATAATGTATTTCAAGAAAATATATATTTTTCTCAAAAATCATATATCTTCTAAATATTCTAGGAAAAATATATTTTTATTTCCCAAAAATAATATATTTTTCTCATTGTCCAAAATATGATATCACTTTGTAATATTCACAAAAATCATATTTTCATTTCTTGTATCCAAAATAAGATATACCAAAAATATATTTACGACGGTATTTTCCGGAATATTTTGTAAGTTACGTTCTATCGTTCGGTTCCACAATATTATGTGTGTAACTTATATATTTATTACTTGATATTCTTGGTATTATTTTGGATGGCAAGTTCTTGGTATTTTGTTAAGTTATATTATTTTACCCTAAAATAATATAACTATTTCACAACGTATACGAATATTCACACAAGTGTCTTATATATATATATATATATATATATATATATATATATATATATATTCACCCATTTTGTTTATAAAAACTAACCTCCAATACTTGTATTTTTGTAACAAGGTCTATGGCAAAGTTTATATTGAAAACCATTGTTAAAACTCACTTGTAAATACTTGTTTAGAAAATATTTTTCTAAGTGTTTGTATTTATGGAAAATTTTGCCATAGTTTCCCCTAAAGCATATCATTTTCTTTTAAAAAATCTATACTATTATAAAAAGGAGAAGTGACGTACACAAACGTAATTTTACATCGCGTCTAACTCTTAAAGCTATATGTACAATTAAAAAAAGCTTGTTTTGAGAGGGTAAAATTGTAAGAGTTTAAGTTTTTAAGACACTAGGAGGGTTTAATAATAAATTACACCTACACTCCATACTCACCCACTCACAATTCTTTCCATTCTCTGCCCTCAAGAAACCTGATCGACCCCCTCTAAATCAAAACCCCATCCCTTGATTATTTATAATTGAATGCCATAGTATCCAGAGCTCTTTATTCTATCGTATGACTATTGAGCATAGGAATCGACATCATCATCAAACTCCAATCATCAAATTCCCACCGCTTCACCAATCAATATTTGTGTTAGCACCACCAGTTCATCTTCTTCACTCCCAAAGATGGTGGTACTGGTTTTGACGAAAACCTAAATACTTGTGGTGGCGATTCGTGACAGGAAAGTGAAGAGACAAAAAGAGAGAACCACGAGCAAGAGTGTGGGCAGTGACCAAAGAAGGGTTCGATTAGGGTTTCCCAAGGAGGAAGAAGGTGAGATGTTCTTGTTCGATTGGCGTTCTGACCAGGTAAGATTACTAAATTTGCGGCTTTTAATTCCTGATTGAATGCCAAGATTGAAGCGTCTTGTGTATCGTCTTGTGTTTACGGTTTATGGGGCACTGGTGGTTCATATGATCGGATTATAGAATTCATGTGATGTGCTGGGACATTGGTGACCCTCTCATAATGTTGTCACATATTTGGACCAATTAATCTTGAACATGAATATTTGTCACATATACGAAGCAATTGTCCAATGAAGATACTCAGTAATGAATTCTATGTTTTAATGTTCTATCATTTCTGTCTTTTTTTTATTTTTTTATTTCAGTTTAGTATGTATATTGATTACTTTTACACTGTTTTGAAGACTGTATAAAAGGAGGAAGAAGAGAAGTATTGATTATCTTGCACTTAAGAGCGATGATAAATCTCACAAAAGCAAGGTTTTGCTGGAAGTTAGCTTCTTTCTTTGTTCATATACTTTGTTTCCTTCTTTTCTTTATCTTATACCGACTATATTGTTGATATTCTTCCTGTTTTATTTTATTTTCAGTTCTCAACTTAATTATTTTGGTTTGGAATTTAAACTTCAGGTGAGAATTTTTCACTCTCCTGATCATCCTAATTTGTGTTAGTTGCATGTACCAACCTCATGGATACCAATGAGACCTTATTCCTTTTGGATAATGATGAGGTTTAAAAAAATATCTTGTTTGATTAATCTTTTATGGTGTTCTTTACGTTTTATAATATCTATAATACCATTAATGTATAATATGATAGGTGGAATATTATAATAAACTGACAGTAAAAATGGCTGCTGGAAGCCTGTGTTGTGATGCAATTGCTTTAAAACATGGACGTCTTTCCCTAATAAGCTCAATTTATTGGTTGTTTAATTATTGCTTAGCTTTTTTTTTTTTCTGGTGCAGATTAGAAAACACTTTGAATTTTGGACTTGAAAGGTTCACGTAGGTAAGTTGTTAGTTAGTTATATATTTGCACGATTTAGAAATTGTATCGTATCATTTAAAGTCCTAGGTTTATCTTCATTCTCCAGCTCATTGTGTTTCCTGGTTCTTTTTATCATTCTTGTGATTGGTGAACATGCTTCATTCGGCTGGGATCTTTATTTGGTGAATATTCTGATGTTATTTTTTTCCGTCAGAAAGTCCGTAACCAACTCATTTTGTATCTTGTTCTACTGTACAGGGTCATCATTAGATATGATGAAGGGACCATAATGGAGAGAGTTGGTCATGAGGAGCCTGTCGTTAGTATGGATAATAGCATGGCCTAAGCATATGAAATTTTAACACCAAGAGTGTGGGAGTTGATTATGAGGTCTGGCTTTGATTGCCCTAGAAAAAGTTAAAAAAAGAAAATGGTTCATTGTTGGAACTCCTCTGTGCAATTGAATTTATGGCTCCTTTGCTTCTCAGGTTTCTGATGGAGAGGGGTTGCCTTTAGCAGTCAGTCAAAGAGTTGGGAACATGTGATATGTACCCCATAAGTAAGTTATTCTTGTTTTGTCATATAGCTTTCTCTTAAGTTTAAATGTTCAAACAAAACAAAAGAGCCTTAGATACATGGTTAGTAGAGGTGGAAATTTCAACCTATTTTTTTTATGAATGGGTTGATTTGGGTAAACAAACCTTAAAACTTGCTAAAGCGGAATACGAAAGGGCTTGTAGACAAACGGTATCAAGGTGTGTGTTAAATGTGTTCATCCCAAAGTGGTTGAGGGTTCTAATCCAGGAGTAGGTTGATTCGGCTAAAAGTATCCACAACTATATTATAAATGCATACAATGTCTTAAATCTTTTTTTTTTTAAGATTTAGAATATTTTAGATTGTTATAAAGGGTTGAACTAAAAGGGATTAGGCAAGCTATGTCAAACACGTCGAAAGTCGTAAGAAGTGTAGTCAAATTGTCACATGTATAGAAGAAGCCTCTTAAATCATTATTTAGTAAGTTTGGTAGGTATTCTTCATCGTCTTGGTTTAAAAAAGCTTGAATGGCACCTCCTTGATATAAAAATGTGTGAAAATTATGAAACGTATAGTGATATAAAAGTTGAAGTGTGTATCTTACATATTTGTCGAATAGTAGATAACAACGAATAACTTCGATGGTTATTGGTGAAGCTTCCACTTCTATATGAGAGATCTTTAAGTTGTCTGGCATTGAGTCACTGCATCACAAATTGAAATGTAGCATAACAGGTTAAGGGTTGTATTGTAGAATTTAAATTATCCCAAAAGAATGATATATTAACATATGAGAGTTTGTGCTTTCTTGTCTAAGAAACCATAGGAAGATATAGCTTTAGAAGAAAAAGGGACCCTACTTCAACATAAGATGACAACGGTTATAGTAGTTAGCAAGAGATCAAATAAGTCATGACAATATAACCAAGTGAAAGCTAGGATGGAAAAAATACTCAGATCACTTGTAATGATATGATGTTAGTCAACTGCATAGGGAATGGACCAGTCAAACTGTTATTGTTAAACTGTCTGTAAACATCACCAAGCGTTTCATAACATGGCAAATAGTTTTTGTCACATCTATAGATTTACGATCATAACCCATGTAAAAATAAAATATTTTATAGTCATTATCAACAATAATAATTATAAGAATAAAGTAGGTTTCAACATGTAAAAAGTCTCAACTTTGATAGCCTCTAATGTGGCAGGAGTGGCCCTAGAAAAACCTTTGAAGTAAAGATCTAAGATCTGTAAATTTGTCGAAGTTACAATATCAGTAGGGATAAATTCCCTACACATTATTATTAGAAGTACTTTTTTTGTTAGGTTTTTAAAGCTTAGGGATTTAATGATACAAAGCTAAAGTACAGAGACTTACATATGAATTCAGCAAAATTCACAAATATCATATAATTAGTTTTGGACAAAAGGATTTGCCTGGTTGTAATTTACATGCTAGAGGGCTTTTAACACACAAAACAAGCATAAACCATCCAAAAGAGCATCTGACACCGACTCACCACTTCCTAAATGTAAATACCAACGATAGTATTGCCTTGATCAGTTTTTCGCTTCAACCATCATAATCATCTAAGACATATCAGCACGAGCATATATCTCTAGATTCTGAATTTGCTTGCCTTCTTATGGTCAATAGATGTTCTACTATACGAGGAAAAAACTAATAGGTTTAAGACAAAAAGAATCAGTTATTGTATTAAAGAATGAAAATATGACTTTAACTTTTTTTCTCTTACCATTGTTCTTCTTGATGCTAACAACCATATCCATAGACATCCTTTGGTGCTCACGTGTTTGACCATGCATATCCAGACTTTCTACGCTTTCACCGTCAACTTTACAAATGCGACACCAGCCCATGCTAAACGTCTAAACCTTCTTGGCAGCTTCTTCACTCAGGTAACGATCATGTGGTATATATACACATGCCATTTTTCTCCCTCGTGGCATGAAAAAACCATAAAGTTGGGCAATAATTAAATCTCAACTAACTGTCTAGGCCATAGATATCTGATTATATCTTTATACTCAGAAGGTGGGGATGTTGAAATTGCTACAAAAAGTTACAAAGATGTCGACTATGTTCTTAAGTTAAATATATAAATAGCTAACCGCTACAGTTAAATTTTGCTCTTTTTTTTAGTTCTGGCGATACCGGACGGGTAGCAAAACGAACCGAAATGATAGACATCATAATAGAAATCCGCCGCAACGTGCGGGCATTCCCACTATTGTTATATAGGGAGATGGAGTGTGAGTTGTGAATCAATGGCTTATTTTGTTCGATTTAAGGATTTCAATGCATGTCAAAACAAGTCCAGTAAGTTAAAGTAAGTAGTGTACAATTAGATGATGATTTATGATAAAGTGGGCAACATCTTACGATTGGTTATTTTCAGGTTCTTTGGCCCGAATTTGGTCGGTAGCTCGTTTCATTAATTAATTTAATCACTGGTGCAAGTGTCGAAAAGTATACACAAAGGCTATCTGATGGATTATGCTGGCTTCAGTTAAAGATCGGTTGAGAAAAGAAATGACTATGTACGGTGTAAATTTAAACTAACAACAACTATTAGATGTTATTGAACACTTTTGACTAATAGAAAGTGTTGCAACTTTGTACATGATAAGAAAATAGTAATAACAATTCACAGGTACCTGTGATATACTTCAGAAGGAAACGCTTTCTCATGTACGGTAAAGAAAATTGTGAAGCAAAACAACTTTGGGTAAATCTTGTTTCTTTTCATTTGTGATTACCTTTGCTATAGTCCACCTTTTTAATTATATATTTTTTTTTGTAAAAGTAATGTTTTTTACGATCATCAGATACATTGCCCACTGACTTTTGTTATGTGTGTGATCCGGATCATTATGGTAACAAGATGATTGATCTTGCAGGTGAACAAAACTACCAGGTGGATGCAAATTTGGTCTTGCTGATGGTGAAGTTGAGAAGCGGCTGCAAAAGTATGAGACGAATGAGTTGGATAAGAATCTGTTTTCGGTTTGATATTGTATCAGTTTAATGATACTTTCGTTAGAATTTTACTTGCTGCAGCTGTGATTTTCTTTGTTCTGGCTTGGTATGATGGTGAGGTGGGGAGTCGAGTCGCATATGAGCATGTTAATGTTAATATAAAAGTTTTCTTTAAATATAAAATTTTAGGTTGAATGTACTGAGTCGAGTCGAGTCGAGTCGCATATGAGCAAGTTAATGTTAATATGGACTTGTTAAAAACTCGAATCGAGTCGGCTTAAATCAATTTTGAGCCTAAATTGAAGCACGCTTTTGGTTTTGTTTTTTCTTATATAAAATTTTCGTTGAGTAGTGCTTTTTTCTATCTAATTTTGTTAAAAATCATCCATCTTTCCCCGCCGCGAAGCGCGGGCTCTCCCACTAGTCATCACAAACAATCAACAATCAATCTACACCTACCAAGTGCTAAAACAAAGCTATCTACATAATGATCATGAACTTGAGTTTTCATAAAAACTTGTAGTAACTTGGTAAAGTGTTTAGTGGGTTTAGTTACCCTTTAAAGTGTGTCTTCTTCTTTAAAAATCCCATTCTTGGAAGATTTAGGTGTTTACAACTTGTAAATACATTTTACAAAAACGTTTCTTTTAGAAAAACCATTCATAAGTCTTAGATCTATAAGTTTATCAACTCACTTGATTATCATTTTTCAAGAAATCATTTTATTTTCAAGTTCATGCTTACACATGAGGATGATCATCTCTTTTCATCACATAATTATCCTCTCACTTGCTAGATCATGTGTTTAATCACAATCTAGCAAGCTCCTTATGATGATCAACATCATAATCTCAAGAAAATAACAATCAAGTATCATTCATACACTAAACAACATAGTTTCATCCATATTTCATCATATGTTAAGCTTATGTTCAAGATTCAAGATTATGTTCTTTAGTGTTCTTGTGATTAACAAAATTCTACATCTTTTAACCAACTAAAATAGAAGTAACAAAGGATTATGAGAGCCTTACTACTAGCTTTATGGCTAGGGATGAACTCTTGAAGATGAAGGTGACAAAGATGGTGGATAAAAGCAAGCAAAAGAGGTCCTTGATGATCCACAAGCTCCACACTTCGTTAGAGAACTTCTTACACCCTTGGATGGTCTTGGAATGGTTGGATGATGGATGATGGATGAAAAATGGTGGTGGTGGTGGTGGTGCTATGTTCGGCCGAGAGGGAGAGGAGGAGAGGGAGAGAGATGAAGTGATGAGGATGAAGTGTTTATGATCCAACATGTTCTCTTATAATCTAAAATTTGAGTATTACCCATTGGTTTAAGTGTTTCAATAGTACCTTACAAGATCAAACTCAATCTAAATGAATCTAAGCAAGATCAAAAGATATCTTGTAAGATTTTGGAAGTGGGGGCCACCCTTTCAACCGTCCATATGGATGGGGGTAAGTGTTAGTTTTAAAGATTAGTTAGATAATATAGTTGGAAGTTAAGGGTATTAGTTAGTGTTTAAGTGTATGATGCATTATATAGTGTGTTAAGGTGTTCGGGGGTCATAACTAGCTTAGAAACATTAAAACAATGCTTCTAGTATAATTTTGGTATTTCGGGTAGTGTCCGATTGTTCGGTTAGATACCGGTTCGTTAAAGTGTCAAACTTATTCGTTTAGTGATCTTTAAGTACCCTTTTGTGACACTTTTAATTCCCGACACTTAGGAAAGCATTCAGGACCTTTTTGCCATATTTTTGCATGTTACTAGTTTGTTAAATTGCTGAATTTTGCTGAAATATGCAGAATTCTGCACTCTATGTGGGTTTTAGGCACTTGCCGGCACTTAAACTATCACCTAGTGAAGCAGTTTTATGGTCCTTACTTCCCTACACTCCATGCTAGTGTAGTACCTTGTCTCTGGCCCTTACTGGGTCTTAAAACACTGTCTGTCTATGTACTGAACATCGTCAGCATTTTTCTGAGTTATCCGCTAACTGTGCTTTGTGCATCATGTATGTCAATAGAGTTTGCACGTGAATATGAGGTGACATCATGTAATATGTGATGCACATGTAAGTATGATGCAGTAATCAGTAAGCAGTTAATTGTAATTCAGCACAGTCATTAAGCACTTAATCATAGTTAATTAATCATACGGATACCTGGATTTATGAGGGTTGTCACATTCTCCCCCTGTTAAGAAAATTTCATCCCGAAATTTAAGTTCTGCTACTAGCTGCAGGGGTCTTGGGGAAAAATGTAGGTATTTTGCTTTCATGCGATCTTCACGCTCCCAAGTGAATTCTGGGCAGTGACGCGCGTTCCAATGAACCTTGACGAGTTTAACACTACTCCGTCGCGTCCTGTTAACCTTCCAATCAGTAACCTCAATAGGTTTTTCAGTAAAGTGGAGTGTGTCGTCAATGTGAATTTCATCGGCAGGAACGACAACTGTTTCTTGAGTTGGACTCTTTTTCAGGTTAGATACATGAAATGTATCATGAACGCCATTCAGTTCTGCGGGTAGATCCAACTTGTAAGCTACCAGACCAATCCTCTCTAGGATTTTGAATGGTCTAATGTATCGCGGGTTCAACTTCCCACGCTTCCCAAAGCGTGCTACACCCTTCCAGGGTGAAACCTTTAACAAAACCATATCTCCTACTGCAAACTCCAACGGTTTCCTTCTTCGGTTCGCGTAACTCTTTTGTCGATCACGACCCGCCTTTATGCGCTCTCGGATCTGTGTAATCTTATCAGTCGTCTCTTGAACCAATTCCGGACCAACAAGCTGTCTATCACCCGCGTCTGCCCAGCATAACGGTGATCGACACTTGCGTCCATAGAGAGCCTCAAATGGTGCATCTTGGATACTCGCATGGTAGCTGTTGTTGTATGAGAATTCTACCAAGGGTAAGTGAGTGTCCCAACTACCACCCAAATCCATCACGCAAGCTCGTAACATATCTTCCAACGTTTGAATCGTTCGTTCGCTCTGGCCATCAGTCCGCGGATGGAATGTAGTACTCAGATTCAACTATGAACCAAAGGCTTCTTAGAAGGATTGCCAAATCCTTGACACAAACCTTCCGTCTCTATCAGCGATAATCGAGAGAGGCACTCCATGTCGTGCAACTATCTCTCTCAGGTATAGCTCAACAAGCTTGCTTGTGTTGTCTTTTTCTCTAATCGGCAAAAAGTGTGCAGATTTGGTCAGACGGTCCACGATTACCCAAATCGTATCTTGACCTCTGGGTGTCCTTGGCAACTTCGTTATAAAGTCCATTGATATCTGCTCCCATTTCCACATGGGTATTTCAGGTTGTTGCAGAAGACCTGAAGGCTTCTGATATTCGGCCTTTACCTTGGCACAAGTCAAACATTTGCCAACATATGTTGCAACATCACCTTTTAATCTCGGCCACCAATAAAAATCCTTTAAATCTTGGTACATTTTATCCGATCCTGGATGGATCGAGTACCGTGACTTGTGAGCTTCATCAAAAATAACGTCTCGTAGACCACCGAAGAGAGGTACCCAAATTCTTCCCATGAAACACAATGTTCCTTCCTTATTGGGTACTAACTGCTTCTCCATCCCACGGAGATATTCGTTCTCAAGGTTCCCTTTTTTAAGAGCTTCTCTCTGCGCAGCACGGATGCGCAATGCGAGGTCCGTTTGAATAATCATTTCCAAAGCCCTAACCCTTATGGGCTTAATTCTTTCTTTCCGACTCAGGGCGTCTGAGACCACATTCGCCTTCCCTGGGTGATACTTAATTTCATAATCATAATCGTTCAACAACTCGACCCATCGTCTCTGTCTCATGTTAAGCTCTTTCTGATCGAATATATGCTGTAAGCTCTTGTGATCAGTAAAGATTGTGCATCGCGTGCCATATAAATAATGTCGCCAGATCTTTAATGCAAACACCACCGCACCTAATTCCAAATCATGTGTGGTGTAGTTCTTCTCATGAACCTTCAACTGGCGCGAAGCATATGCTATAACCTTCCGTCGCTGCATCAGCACGCAGCCTAAACCTTGACGCGAGGCGTTGCAATATACCACGAAGTCGTCAGCGCCTTCGGGTAGGGACAAGATCGGTGCATCGCAAAGCTTGTTTTTCAACAATTGAAATGCTTCTTCTTGCTTGTCTCCCCATTCATACTTCTTGTCTTTCTGTGTAAGGGAGGTCAAAGGTTGAGCGATTTTCGAGAAATCCTCAATAAATCTGCGATAATATCCTACCAACCCTAGGAACTGTCGAATCTCGGTTGGCGTCTTCGGAGTCTCCCAATTCTTGATTGCCTCGATCTTTGTGGGATCCACATGAATTCCATTTCCGTTAACCACGTGACCAATGAACTGAACCTCGCGCAAGCAGAACTCGCACTTTGAGAACTTTGCGTACAATTTCTCTCCCTTGAGCAGCTCTAAGATAGCTCTTAGATGTTGCTCATGTTCTTCCTTCGTCTTCGAGTAGATTAAAATATCGTCGATGAACACGATCACAAACTTATCGAGGTACGGCTTACAAACTCTATTCATCAAATCCATAAACATTGCTGGGGCGTTCGTCAAACCAAACGGCATTACTAGGAACTCGTAATGTCGATATCGAGTTCTGAAGGCAGTCTTTGGAATACTTTCCTCTTGTATACGCAACTGGTGATATCCTGATCGCAGATCGATCTTGGAGTAGAAACTCGAACCTTGCAGTTGATCGAACAGATCATCAATCCTTGGCAAAGGATACCGATTCTTAATGGTCAATTTGTTTAGCTCCTCGTAGTCGATACACATGCGGAAACTACCATCTTTCTTCTTAACGAACAAAACTGGAGCTCCCCAAGGCGAGAAGCTTGGTCTGATAAACCCTTTGTCTAATAGCTCCTGAAGTTGCGTTGACAGCTCTTGCATTTCTGAAGACGCAAGTTGATAAGGTGCCTTGGCTACAGGCGCAGCACCTAGAACTAAGTCAATGTGAAACTCGACTTGCCTTTGCGGCGGCAATCCTGGCAAATCTTCGGGGAAGACTTCATGATATTCCTTCACGACTGGAATGTCTTCTAGCTTTGGCTCAGCGGCTTCCTTGTCCACAATGTGTGCCAAGAAGGCAACACACCCTTTCTGTAGACACTTTCGAGCCTTCAAACAACTGATGATTCTTAGGGGTGTATCGCGCTTCTCTCCATGTACCACAATTGTGTCTCCATTCGCCATCGGGATGCGAATGATCTTCTCGTGACATACGATCTCTGCTCGGTTGCTTAACAACCAATCCATCCCTACTACCACGGCGAAGCTTCCCAACTCGACTGGCAGCAGATCAAGCGTAAACTCGTGCTCTCCCAGTTCTGTCACGCAACCTCTGATGACTTCGTTTGCTTCAACTAGCTTTCCATTTGCTAGTTCTATCGAATACGGAATGTCCAGCTTACTAGCTACCAACCCAAGTATATTCTTAAATTCTAGTGATATAAAACTATAATCGGCACCAGTATCAAACAGTACAGATGCAAAGCGTTGGTTGATAAGGAACGTACCAGTAACTACATTTGGATCTTGGCGAGCTTCTCTCGCGCCGATGTTGAAAACCCTACCATGAGCTTGGTTGATCTTTGGGCATTCCCGCTTGAAGTGCCCAACGTCTCCACAATTAAAAGAACCGGGTCCTCGACCATTTCCATTCCCATTACCACCTCGATTGTTGTTCGCTCCCCGGTTTCCACTACCATCTTGATTCCCAACATTACCACGATTTCCATTACCGCCATTTCCTCCTTGCGGGCGGTTTCCAGTACTACTTCCATACCCTCTTTGACCACCACGACCCGTACCAACCCAGCACGTTTCCTTCAAGTGACCAACTCTTCCACAAGACTCACATCTTCCAGCTCGGCACCGTCCATTGTGATGCAACTGACACGCATCGCATTTGGGCAAGGTGCCCATGTACCCTTTTCCTTTGTTTTCAGCACTGATTTTGGCCTTGGCTGGTGCGTTTGCCTCTTCCTTCTTGTTAGCACTGCTGGTACCTTTCTTGAAATTTGAGAACTTCCTTTTGTTCTCACAAGATGAATCAACGTGAGTCTCCTTCTTTTTCTGGTCAGAAATCGAAAACTTGTTTAACCTGATAGCTTCTTCAGTCAGTGATACACTCAGATCAATAGCCTCAGTTATTGTTGCAGGCTTCGACGTTGTCACCATACTCATAATCTGAGGTGCCAACACCCAGATAAAGCGCTCGATGCGTTTGAATTCTGGATCAACCATGTATGGTACCACGCGAGATAGGTCGAGAAATCTCTGCACGTATTCAGCAATTTTCGGGCCATCCATCTTGAGGTTCCAGAATTCAGTTTCCAACTTTTGGATTTCAGCCCTGGAGCAGTATTTCTTTCGCATGAGTTCCTTCATTTCATTCCAAGTCAAAGCGTATGCTGCTGCCTCTCCCAGAGTTTGGACTTGGAGATTCCACCATGAAAGTGCTCCGTCTAAGAACAATCCGGAGATGTAGGTGACTTGGTGTTCTGGTGCGCATTTGCTCATTCTTATCACAGAATTGGTCTTCTCCATCCATCGAACAAAAGCCACAGCACCCACGGTGCAGTCGAAATTCAGCGGTTTACAGTCTAAGAACTGCTTATAGGTACAGCCTGTACAAGTAACGTCATTCACAGAAAGCATTAGCAAACACACATGGAATATCCAAATGTAACGTAATGTGTCTCAAGCGACTTAAACATTACCATGAGGTGGGTTGTTTCTCAAGGTACCCCCGCTAGTTTCAGCGCGTGAGGCCTCGTGCTCTGCTATCGCTCGTGAAATCCGTTCTTGTAACTCGGCCTCAGTAGTGGGCAATCGAGTTTCCCTTCGAGGAGGCATCTTCTAAAGAAGATAGCACAGGTCAGGTCTTATGCATATAAGTATATAGTATACGTATGTAATAACATTTATCAACGCAAGTAAACACATAACATCCCATGTCATAACACAACAAGTAATCCAACAACGTATATAGTGAGAATGTTGCGATTGAGCTTTCATATATCAATGACCACAATTACAGTTTTACAAGTTCACCAAATGTATTATATCACAACCAAAAAGGACTACAGGGTCACATCACCCTTATCCAAACTATCCATCAAACTACAACAATAAAAAGTCAAAAGAAATGTGGTCTTCAAAAAGCTGTGCAATCTGGGCTCAATAGCTGCACTCTCACCAAAAGTATGCTACCTGCATAAAACCAAAAACTACTATGCTGATGGTGGAGGAGGAGGAGGTGGAGGAACGAAAAGCAAGCTGCGCAGATGAATTAGCTCCTCCTCGAGGGCATGAACGATATGCAACAAATAGCTAACATGTTGTTCCATAGTAAGGAAACGAACATCAAAATCTGGGTATGGTAAAAGAGGAACGGGCGGAGTCGCGAATGGTGACTGACAAGGGCAAGGTGGAGGACGCGGAATCCTCTCAAGATCCATGACTCTGCGACACAACATCTCCTACTGGAGCTGTAAGGATAAAAGCAGATCATCCCTCATGTATCCAGTGTAATGGAAGGGATGATATGGATCAGAAACAGGCATCGTGTTGGGCGAAAACCAGATCAGTGGCTCGCCGGATGGTGCAGAAGCAAAAGGTGCAGTATGTGTAGCAGGTGCAAACAGTGGTATGAAAGGAAAGGCTGCTGACACAGGTGGTATGTGACTGGGATGCTGACTCGATGGACCTTCCCCTGGACGGGGAGGAGGGATATCATGTAGGAACGTGACCGGTAGATCGGTGTGGTGTATGTCTGACACATGTGGGTGAAACGGGGCAATGTCAACTGGTACATGTGTAGGTGCAGGTGGGGGAGTAACAGGTCTAACAAAAGGAGGCAAGTCATCGTCGTCCTCTATCCACCCATTGTGGGTGAATGCATAACGGGGATCTACATGTTCAGCAAAAGGAGCATGATCAACGGCTGCAGGTAAAGGGTCAGGTAACAGTGGTGCAACAGCTGGAATGTCAACGGGGTCATGCTCCGGTAGAGGATCATGAGCAGGTATGGGCTCGGGTGCAATTAAAGGCTCAGGGTCAGCTGGTGCAAGCTCAAGATCAGCGGGTATATCAAAGAGCTGATCGTCAGGAACGACAGGTGCCTCAAAAGGCTGATCATCGGGGACAAACTCAATCTCAAGCTCAGGGTCAAAGTTGTGTGGAAAGACTGGATCAAACTCATCATCAAACTCGAAGTCCTGTGGTGGAACAGGTGCGGCAGACATAGCTGTGTCGGAATCAGAATCGGTGGGATATCGTTGTAATCCCAGTGCGTGTAGAGTAGTAGATGACACATACTCGAATGAATCAGGACCAGAATGGTCAGAAGAAATCTCCATGACAGGAATCTCAATAAGCGGAATAGCAAGGACATCATCGACTGGGGCTCCATCATCCTGGGCACCCTCTGGGGGACCCTCAATAAAAAGATCGATGTCATCGTCAGACATGGCATCAAAAGGCAGATCCTCAAGAGGAAATGCAGCAAGAGGAAAAGAAGCAGGGATCTGAACAAGAAGTAGATCCTCGCCAGGAAGACCATCAGCTAGCGGTATATCGTCTCCAAAATCTGGTAAAGCAAACGGCTGGAAATCATCATCATCGCTACTCGTAGTGTCAGATGTAAAAACCTCATCCTCTAGGATGATCTCATCATCCGAAACTATGGCCATAGGGTCTACGGTATCTGATACTCCATTATCAGAAGAGGACATGGTGTTTGTAACAAATCAATCACACATATGCACAAACATCAACAATCATCAAATAAGCATGTAAGTAGTAACAATGTAAGCATGTATGCATCCTAGTCTTCCCAAGACTATCCCACCCAGCCTCTCAGACTGAACTACTTAGTCTCTCAGACTAAACCTTCCAGTTTCTCAAACTGAACTACCCAGCCTCTCAGGCTAAACCTCCCAGTCTCTCAAACTGCCCCTACTAGTCTCTTAGACTACCTAGTCTCTCAGACTGAACTACCTAGTTAGTCTCTCAGACCAGCTCCCCAGTCTCTCAGACTGAATTACCCAGCTAGTCTCTCAGACTAACTCCCCAGTCTCTCAGACTGCACTACCCAGCTAGTCTCTCAGACTAACTCCCCAGTCTCTCAGACTGCACTACCCAGCTAGTCTCTCAGACTAACTCCCCACTCTCTCAGACTGAAATATAAATGAATTCCTTGAAATGTATTTTGTGTTTATTTGTAAAAAATATTTGTTTCCTGGATCTGGACATTTTGTGTATGCAATGAAAACATGTTTGTGAAAACATTTCGTGAGAGCCCTAATGATCGTAGTCTAGACTCGAGAAAGAATCCTAGTTCGCTACAATCGAAGCTCTGATACCAAGCTGTCACACCCTGACTTTTGCGGAAGCGTGGTTATTAGTGTGACTTCTTAATACCATAGCATTCAATCATAACAATGATATATGATAAAACCAAAATATATTCATCCATAAAAATTAAGTTTGAAAATACCACGACATACTTGTTTGAAACATCGAAGCCAAGTTTAAGTTACAAACCATCACATGTTTTAATGAGTTCACGAAGACTCGACAACATAACTTAAACCAACCCGAGCTTAGGACCATGTATCTCGTCCAGGAGTAAGATACATCTCCTAAACCCTACGACCTCGGATGACATCTTTTATTTATAACGCAGCTTGAAACACATGCACACACCTGCCAGATCCACTTAGTTACCTGAAATACATGTAGTTTAAAAACATCAACAAAAGTTGAGCGAGTTCACGTGTTTTGTATATGTATGTATAACCTTTGTAAACACTGTAAGTATGAAAGTCCCGGTATGATAGCAAACAAGGAAAAGATCACCAATGGTTTGCAAGGCCACTGATATGTGTGACGGTGTAGGAAGACTCAAACCTAGCAAAGTTGTACCGGGCTTCCGGCTGGAAGACATAGTCACCCTATGGGCCACCCTGGTCCTCATGGGTGTGGGCTCGCTACACCAAATAGATCTATCACTCATGCCCCTCGGTCCTTATACGAGGATTAATGGTCCCAAATATCTGCCTACCCATTCACATGATCTATGGTTCTTTCCTAGGCTCACCATACCAATTGTATTTGTATGTAATCCTTATGTAACATGTATTTCACCCCCGAAGTAAATAAACAAAACAGTAAAAAGAAAAGGGGGACATGAACTCACAGTATTGCGTCTTCAGAATCGTAACCCAAATCTCTTCGGCAAACACGACTACCTACAATGTGCTACTGTATATTAGATGAACGGGTCGTGCCTTGGCTCAGAGTTTAACGTTTTTGAGTTATGTTTCTTATGTTCCTAATATTATTCCAAGTTATAATTTCTTGTTAAAATAATAATTATTTTAACTTTACAATTATATTTAATTTTTGGAATAATTGTTAAACAATATTTTTGTAACAATACTTCTCAAGTATTTATTTCCGTATTTCCTTCCCAATAATGGGGGTATCTCATACATGTATATTTGTATTTGTAGCTCCAAAACAATATATTTTCAAGTCTTATCTTAGAAAATATATATAACTTATTTTGTCCAAAAATAATGTATTTCAAGAAAATATATATTTTTCTCAAAAATCATATATCTTCTAAATATTCTAGGAAAAATATATTTTTTTCCCAAAAATAATATATTTTTCTCCTTGTCCAAAATATGATATCACTTTGTAATATTCACAAAAATCATATTTTCATTTCTTGTATCCAAAATAAGATTTACCAAAAATATATTTACGATGGTATTTTCCGGAATATTTTGTAAGTTACGTTCTATCGTTCGGTTCCACAATATTATGTGTGTAAGTTATATATTTATTCCTTGATATTCTTGGTATTATTTTGGAAGGCAAGTTCTTGGTATTTTGTTAAGTTATATTATTTTACCCTAAAATAATATAACTATTTCACAACGTATACGAATATTCACACAAGTGTCTTTTATATATATATATATATATATATATATATATATGGGAGGGTTTAAATGAGAACGCTAAATATTGTGAGAACCGTGAGAACAAATGAAAAAATCACGAGAACTTGGTCAAAAACAATTCAAATTCAAATTTTTTTTCTACACTCATCATTATTATTCGAATACAATGTTAGAAATTTAATTTACACGTTTAAATTTACGTGAATTCGTAAAAAAAGAAAATTTACACATGTGTAAGTTTTCCATTTACACATGTGTAAATCTGTTATATTTACACATGTGTAAAAAATCTAAACAGAGTGATTTTGAAAGGAGAAATGAATTATTTGATGTTATAAATTCTTTTTTTGATGTTGTAATTTGATTACAATGAGGTTTGTATTAAAAAATTGGTTTTGATTGGTTTTTTCGTTCGTTCTCACGGTTCTCGCAATATTTAGCGTTCTCAAGATAACCCTCCCCTATATATATATATATATATATATATATATATATATATATATATATATATATATATATATTCTAAATATATATTCACCCATTTTGTTTATAAAAATCAACCTCCAATACTTGTATTTTTGTAACAAGGTCTATGGCAAAGTTTATATTGAAAACCATAGTTAAAACTCACTTGTAGATAGTTGTTTAGAAAATATTTTTCTAAGTGTTTGTATTTTTGGAAAATTTTGCCATAGTTTCCCCTAAAAATGGAGGTGTCCATGCTTATTAAAGCATACCATTTTCTTTTCAAAAATCATCACAAACAATCAAAAATCAATCTACACCTACTAAGTGCTAAAACAAAGCTATCTACATAATGATCATGAACTTGAGTTTTCATAAAAACTTGTAGTAACTTGGTAAAGTGTTTAGTGGGTTTAGTTACCCTTTAAAGTGTGTCTTCTTCTTTAAAAATCCCATTCTTGGAAGATTTAGGTGTTTACAACTTGTAAATACATTTTACAAAAACGTTTCTTTATGAAATCTTCTTGTTTTTCTAGTGTTTCTACACTTGTTTTATCACCAAAAATTAGTGTATGTTTAAGTATGAACCAAGGTCTTCTAAAAATCATATTTTGAACTTGGTTCTTTTAGAAAAACCATTCATAAGTCTTAGATCTATAAGTTTATCAACTCACTTGATTATCATTTTTCAAGAAATCATTTTATTTTCAAGTTCATGCTTACACATGAGGATGATCATCTCTTTTCATCACATAATTATCCTCTCACTTGCTAGATCATGTGTTTAATCACAATCTAGCAAGCTCCTTATGATGATCAACATCATAATCTCAAGAAAATAACAATCAAGTATCATTCATACACTAAACAACATAGTTTCATCCATATTTCATCATATGTTAAGCTTATGTTC
This sequence comes from Helianthus tuberosus, assembly GCA_030545235.1. Lineage (NCBI taxonomy): Eukaryota > Viridiplantae > Streptophyta > Magnoliopsida > Asterales > Asteraceae > Helianthus > Helianthus tuberosus. The sequence continues at coordinate 93,213,199 of CM060452.1, forward strand.
AAGATTCAAGATTATGATCTTTAGTGTTCTTGTGATTAACAACATACTACATCTTTTAACCAACTAAAATAGAAGTAACAAAGGGTTATGAGAGCCTTACTACTAGCTTTATGGCTAGGGATGAACTCTTGAAGATGAAGGTGACAAAGATGGTGGATAAAAGCAAGCAAAAGAGGTCCTTGATGATCCACAAGCTCCACACTTCGTTAGAGAACTTTTTACACCCTTGGATAGTCTTGGAATGGTTGGATGATGGTTGAAAAATGGTGGTGGTGGTGGTGCTATGTTCGGCCGAGAGGGAGAGGAGGAGAGGGAGAGAGATGAAGTGATGAGGATGAAGTGTTTATGATCCAACATGTTCTCTTATAATCTAAACTTTGAGTATTACCCATTGGTTTAAGTGTTTCAATAGTACCTTACAAGATCAAACTCAATCTAAATGAATCTAAGCAAGATCAAAAGATATCTTCTAAGATTTTGGAAGTGGGGGCCACCCTTTCAACCGCCCATATGGATGGGGGGGGGGGTAAGTGTTAGTTTTAAAGATTAGTTACATAATATAGTTGGAAGTTAAGGGTATTAGTTAGTGTTTAAGTGTATGATTCATTATATAGTGTGTTAAGGTGTTCGGGGGTCATAACTAGCTCAGAAACATTAAAACAATGCTTCTAGTATAATTTTGGTGTTTCGGGTAGTGTCCGGTTGTTCGGTTAGATACCGGTTCGTTAAAGTGTCAAACTTATTCGTTTAGTGATCTTTAAGTACCCTTTTGTGACACTTTTAATTCCCGACACTTAGGAAAGCATTCAGGACCTTTTTCCATATTTTTGCATGTTACTAGTTTGTTAAATTGCTGAATTTTGCTGAAATATGCAGAATTCTGCACTCTATGTGGGTTTTAGGCAATTTCCGGCACTTAAACTATCACCTAGTGAAGCAGTTTTATGTTCCTTTCTTCCCTACACTCCATGCTAGTGTAGTACCTTGTCTCTGGCCCTTACTAGGTCTTAAAACACTGTTTATCTATGTACTGAACATCGTCGGCATTTTTCTGAGTTATCCGCTAACTGTGCTAACTGTGCTTTGTGCATCATGTATGTCAATAGAGTTTGCACATGAATATGAGGGGACATCATGTAATATGTGATGCACATGTAAGTATGATGCAGTAATCAGTAAGCAGTTAATTGTAATTCAGCACAGTCATTAAGCACTTAATCATAGTTAATTAATCGTACGGATACCTGGATTTATGAGGGGTTGTCACATATGATATCAAACCGGAATGGAATCCGGTGTTGCCCTCGAAGTCAGACACGGCCTTCCCGTTGAAAAAGGGCAAAATCACTTTGTTCAGTGATTTTTTCAAATTCTGCAATTTCCGGTTGCCAATCACCAAGTTTTGTAAATCCGTTCTTGATGAATATCCCATTCACATCTCCCAACTGCATCCTTTAGGGCTAGTTAAACTTCGTCACTTCGAGTTTGCTTGCATAGCCCTGGGTCATATCCCTGAAATTACAATGTTTAGGGCTTTTTTCGTCCTTGTGTGGAAATCCCCCTTCTTTACTTTTGATCGACGGGACATTGGTGTGTCTTGTCTAAGGGATATCCCTACCAGTTCTAGGGATAAGGACTGGAAGAAAAAGTTTTTCTATATTGACGCCGGTGTCATCCCCGGGGAGATGAAGTGGAGGGAAATGGGAGCCAAGGAGAAATTCTAGGATGACGGTCCCCCTGCTGATGCCTATGTTGAGAATGCTCTTTTTAAGAAATTGAGCCAACACTCCTCCGAGTGCACAGTGATCCCGAAGGGGGCCCTGGTGATGGCGGGGATGAGTCTGCTTTGGCATGATTAGGGGTGTAAACAAGCCTAGAGGCTCGAGAGCTACTCGTGATCGGCTCAGTTAAAAGTTCAAACGAGCCGAGCCTTAACGAGCCCGAGCCCGAGCTCGAGCCTGAAATAGAGCTTGTTTTGTTATCGAGCCCGAGCTCGAGCCTGAAATACAAAGCTTGTTTAGGCTCGCGAGCCTAAACAAGCCCAAAAAAATTTTTAATTTTTTTATATATAATATATTAATAATGATGATAACATTGATGAGCCGAGCTCGAGCCGAGCTTTGGCTTGTTTAAGCGATGTTGAAGTGAGCTCGAGCCGAGCTTTTAGCTCGTTTAAGGTTGTTCTCAAAATAGTTCGAGCCGAGCTCAAGCTCTGGGTTTTACTCGCGAGTTGAGCTCGAGCTCAAAGAAGTAGGCTCGAACCGAGCCGAGCTCAAGCTCGAGCTTCATAAAAACCTAATGAGCCGAGCTCGAGCCTGGTCTAGCTCGGGCTCGGCCCGGCTCATTTACACCCTTAGGCATGATAGCCGGTTATACCCTTTCTTTCAAAGGCTCGATGAAGGTATGTGTCTGTTTGCTTTTAAGTTGATTTGCAATTGTGCATATTTTAATGTGTCTGGACTTCAAATAGGTAAATGGAGTCTGTTCGATTTTGTTGATCCCCCCCCGTAATGCTGCTTTGATACCCGCGGATCGTGTGATTGGGGAGCAAGCGCCTGGTGTGTTGGGGATCCACCTTGACCAATTTATACTTCCCGATGTACCAGCGGACCCAAATGCTTAGATTTCGCAGCCTCCCCCCAGCGGGGGGAGCAATGTAGAGACAAAGAAACCAACCCGGGTAAAGATAACCGGGAGGAAAGTTGTTACCGCGGGGCTACTACTTCACCTGTGGCGGTTAATATTTATGCAGCCCCGGAGGGTGCTACTGCTGTTTCTGCCCCACTAGTTTGGTTAGTCCACTACGCACACAAAAAAAACGTAGGATAATGCCTCCCTTGACTTCTTTCCAAGCAATAAAGGCTGCTCACGCCTTACCCGCTGGTGACTGATTTTGCTTGTTAATGTAGGAGTTGAATTCCTATGTGCTTTTTCTTAATATCTGATTTGATGCAGGTTCCTTTGCTGAGGCCCAAGTTGAGGGTGTGTCCTCTATGCCCTTGATAACTAGGGATGTTGTGTCTTCCGCTGCAGGCGGGTCAAGCCTTTCAGACCTTATATCCCAGGCGAGTGCTGTCGTTGTTAGCTCTTCTATGTTACCGCCTGTGTTTACAACTGCTGTGGTTGTGACACCCAGCCCTGTTTCTATACTGCTATTTTCAAGTTCTACCCCCGTGTCCCTGTTTGATTCACCTATTGACGTTTTCTCTGCGTCTGAAAAGGAGATGCATACAACTTCCGTTGCTGGCGAGTCCACAAGTGCCAGGGATGCCACTGTAAGTGATGCTGGGAGGTCTAGCAGTGGTTTTGTTGATGATGGGGCCCGTTTGGGCGATGATCTTTATCTGCCCACCATTTGCTGGGATCCGAATGCTCAGGACAAACGCTATCAACCTAAGTGGAAGATAGTGGAGTCTTCCAGGTTGGTTTTCCCCCCAGTGGTGCATCACTGGGTTGAGCGAGCGTACCCCCCGGCTGAATCAGCCTATGTGGAGGGGTTTGACAAAGAGAACTTGATGAATGCAACGATGGTGGACACAGTAAGTCAACCTCGGAGGTTGGCAGAAATCCGACGCCGGTGGATGCATGATAACAATGAGCTCCAGCAGGCGCGGATTACCATTCAGGAGCTGATGGATGAAAAGTATCGCTTGGAAAGAAAACTCTAAGCTGTCGGTCTTAGGGAGAGTCGGTTTGTCTCCGAGAAAAACAAGGCAGAGGAGGATTTGAAGCGTGTAACAGCCAACCATGCTGAGGAAAGGATATTATGGGCCCGCGAAATAGCGGAAAAAGATCGGGTCCTTTCTCACACCAAGGCTGTTCAAGAAGAGCTGGAACGTAAAGCCATCACTGAGGCTCAAAAGATGAGATCTGAGCTATCTGCTGAGATGGAAAAGTTCCGTATTCACACCGATTTTGTGTCTCAGGTGCAGGAGAGGTATCAAGGTCTTGTCGTGGAGTTAGAGGCGTCTAATGCCAAAGCTCAAGCTAAACAAGTTGAGCTGGAAGAGCGGGAGGAGCAGCTTAGAAAGCTGCAGCAGGTGTGTGACTCTCTCATTTTAGAGAAAAATCAGCTCGTTCAGTCTTCAACCACCCACCAGGTGCGCCTTAAAGAGGCGGAAATTTCAGTGGATCAGTCAAACGCCGAAGTGGATAGCCTGACTAGCCGCCTGGCTGGTTTACAGGGTGATAGGAACTGGCTGATAACCAACGGTTTGGTTGGGGATTTTGAGTATCTTCGCCAATCAGAGCCCTTTGTTACTCTTTTAAACAACCTGTCTACTGCCGCTTATAAGTCAGGGCACCATGATGGCCTCTATGAGGGTTATTTTAGGTGCCAACAAACGGGCTTGATCACTCCCGAGTTTCAGGAGAATAGAGGTAAGCTGACAGCGGAGATGACAGATGCTCTTGTGGCGGCTTGTAATGATCCGCTGCCCGCGTATGCAGAGCTTGTTGACAAGGTAGCCGAAGGCGGCGTGGACTTCTTACGCTAGATGCTGGATGTGGCGGAGGGGTCTGGAGAGGAATGAGTGTTTTTTTTATTTGTTATTTCCAGTGTTCCTTTAGATATTTTGTAAAAACACTATTTGGTTTTGTTTGGGGTGCGTGTAGGCACTTGATTTTTGTCAGACAATTAATGCAAATATCATCATGATGGCACTGTCGTTTTACTTAAGTGTGGCGATTTGACATGTAATGATGCCTTGTTATTAATTTTGCTGTCGTCACAGTTGTCAGCCTTTTTAATCTTCTATAAATTGTGTCATGATTTTTCCAAATTTGGTAAATGAAAAAATGGAGCGAAAATGCCGTAATCGGAAAATGTCCGACATACTTTGAAATTTGGTTGCAGCGGATGCTCTGGTCCGTCTCCAGGATCCGGTGACGGAGAAGATGATACGGGGTAAGAAGGCTAACTCCGACGATACCATGCCCTGGATAAACAGGTCTTGCAAGAGTATCGGAGATGACGACCCTTCTAAGGGCGAAGCAGGTGTGGTTCTCTTATCGGCCGACACCTTGATCCAAGAATTTCTTTCTGAGTATGTCCAGCGTTGTATAGCGGCATATGAACGACGCCGGATTGGCCGTCGATGTATAGGCTCAGTTGGTGATCGGAGGATGTCAGCTTCTCCGGTTGATGAGGTGCATATTAATGACCTAATCGTCGATCCTCGTCCATTGGAATATTATGGTGAGGCATTTCATACCCCTGCAGAGGTGTTAGCAATGTTCCCCGATATGTAGATAAGTAGAACATGTTCGTTTTTTGGTATTCCCATATGTTGGTGTTTAACAACAGGGACAAGTACTTGGTTTTGTAAGATAGTTGTATGTATTTATTACCAAAATACCTATCTTTTGTAGTGGTTAATGCATCTATTACCAAGATACCCACTCTTAGCGCTGTATAGTTTTGGTCACCTGACTTATGTATGAAAAATATTTCGTGTCAGAGACATTTTTTACCGTTATATGCAGTTTGAATGCGATGGTAATTTTTCTTTTGTATCGTAATATGCAGTATAAATGCGATGGTAATTTTTCTTTTGTACCGTAATATGCAGTATAAATGGGATGATAACTTTTTGTGTACATGTATATAACAAAAAGAATAAAAGGTAATTTTTATTAACTTAATAACTTGAAAGAAAAAGAGACATCGCTCATGATGGATTACACTTGTTCATAAGAAGATAACAGTCAAACCAGCCGTTAGGGGCGGGAGTCTACATGTAACACTTCTTCAACTGAGCAGCGTTCCAGCTACGTGGAACTGCTGTGCCATCGAGCCTGGATAGGCGGTAAGCCCCTTTACCTAAGTCTTCTTGGACGATGTAGGGGCCTTCCCAGTTGGGTCCCAGTTTCCCGGAGGGTTCCGCTCTACTGGCTTCGTTATCCCGCATGACGTACTCGCCCTCCTTGAAAGTATGATGAGCCACGCGTTGGTTATAATACTTCTCTAAATTTTTCTTATATTTGGCCTCGCTGATGGCGGCTGCCTCGCGCCCTTCTTCCAGGAGGTCCAGGCCTTCCCGCAGGAGCCTGTCATTATCATCATCAGTTGTCAGGCGCCTTAGTGAAAGGTAGCCCAACTTCCGCTGGTATCATTGCCTCTGCGCCATAGGTTAGGCTGAAGGGGTTTCGTTGTTGCTTGTCTTTGGCATGGTTCGATGTGCCCAGAGGACATTTGGCAGTTCCTCTACCCAAGAACTTCCCTCGTAGCCTAACCTTCTTTTGATTCCATCCAGCAGACTTCTATTTGCCCTCTCCACTTGGCCGTTTCCTTGGGGGTGTGCAACCGATGTAAAGATTTGCTGGATTTGAAGCTTTGCACACCAATCTTGTAGGACCTTATCTGTGAGTTGTGTTCCATTTTCGCTTACAAGATATAGCGGCAATCCAAATCGGCAGACTATATGTTCCCATAGGAATTTCTTGGCATTTTCAGCAGTTATTTTGGCTAAAGGCTTTGCTTCAACCCACTTGGTGAAATAGTCGATTGCCACTATTAAGTACTTTAGCTTTCCAGGGGCCAGCGGGAATGGTCCCACGATATCAACTGCCCATTTTTGAAAAGGCCAGGCCGCCGTGACCGGAATCAAGTTGTTTTTAGGGTGGAGTGTTTGTGGGGCGAATTTTTGACAGCTGCGGCATTTTCTGAGTTCGTCTACCGCGTCTTCATGCATTCCAGGCCAATAGTATCCAGCGTTTTGGATTTTGGCGACAACTGCCCGGGGTCCGGCGTTAATGCTGTAACACCTGTGCCTCCACGGTCATCAAACAAATACCAAACCAATGAAATATTATGTTTCATGCTTGGGATTTGTAAAAATATGTGTATCGTTTACACATATCAACTCTTGTTCGATTTCAAGCTCTAAATCGCTTTCTGGAAGGTTATACGCGCACTGATGCGTAAATATAACCAGTTTAATGCAACGAACACTCCGGAATAGTGAAATAGGCTTAACATACCTTAAATAACCTTTACATAACTTAGATATAAGTTTTGAAGGCTTTGGTATGGCAAAATCAAGTTAAAACGCTTACAGGGACTAAATTTGACAAACTGCGAAAGTATGCCAATTTGAACTGTAACAGACATTCCGGAGCATGACCATAAGTTAAACATACCATAAATATCCTTCACATAGCTTAGAAATAGGCTTTGAGGTGTTCGGTATGCTAAAATAAACTTTTGTATCATTCAGGGACTAAAAGTGTCAAAAAGTGCACAAGTTTGCATTTTTACGCATAACTTACGTTCTGAATACATCCGGACATCCAAAAATTTATGTAAGCACTAAAATATTTTATTTTAGTGTTCGCCATAAGAAAAATCCATTCGTCACGTCTTTTGGTTCGTTTTTCGCGCTTATGCGCATTCCGTCGTAATTAAGCGAACATCGCGTTCGTACGGCTAAACGAACCGACATCCGAGATATTCTTGAGCACAATTTAAGTTCCCTATACTTTAACTTCATTTTAGAGCTTTGAAATGGGGTTAACGGGGCTTAAACGTGTCAAAAATGCATTGAAAACCAAGTTTAGGGGCTGCAGGGACCAAAACTGTAAATCTGCCAAAGTTGTTACCTTACGGACCTCAACATTGGCAGCTTTGAGGTCCGTAAAGCAGTCTCCAGACCAGGTGCAATGTTTAAACAGCCTGTTTTCAGCAGATTTAACCACAACCACATGTTCTAAATTGCTTAGTCACTAAGATAAGGAGCATATGTAGCCACCATAAGGTTCCGACAAGTGTACGGGTTGGATTCATGGCACGTTTTCCATGGAACGATCCTAACGGTTCGGGTATTCCTATAAATACCCAACCCACACAACCTCATTTTGCACAAGAATTCTGATTTTGAGAGCTCTAAGTTGAAACCATTGTTTCATACCTGAGTTCTTGAATCGGGATTAGCATTCGGGGACCCTTCGTAAGTATTCTTTCGTTCTTTTCTTTATTTTACTGCTTTTCGAGTCAGAAAGTCAAACTTTGTTTGACTTTCAGCGTTGACCAGTAATGGTCAATGCGAAGTTCGTAGGAACTTCGCAACGTGAGTGTAATCACGTTGGTTATAGTCCCTTGGGACTATGCCCACTGATTACCACGTTGTCTAGGGTCGTAGGGTAGGCGATCTAATAAATCGCCTATACCTTCGAACCCGACCCAGTTTGGTCGATCATTAGGATCCGACCAAATACATTAGGTGACCATAGTAGGTAGGGAATAACCTTCCGAGGTTATACCCTATGGTCACATCGTTTAAGTAGTTGTATGATAGGTAGTTTATATGCCTTAGGTAAATTACCAGAATACCCTTTTCATGTATAATTGGTAATTAAGCATATGTAACCTAAACCTTTGTCATATAACTGATTATTAAGCATGTTTAGGCATATAATACTTGTCATAGGACTAGTTAGGCGGTCCGAACGCGTTTCACGCGAACGACGCGTTAAAGTAGCATAAGCTACCTAAACGGGTCGTAATGGGTCGTAAACACTTAAGTTAAGTTTCATTTAGTATGTAGGCTTTGTTAAACCAAATGACACGAGTCTCTACACTCATTTGGTTTACAAACCCTAATGCTACCCGATCTTCCCATCTAGGTCCGGTTAATTAACATAGTTACCTATATTAGGTGCCGTTTGATATCCGTGATCTCTAGCATTGTTTGGTTGTTACTCAAGGACTTCTGAGCAATCTCAAGTGAGTACATAGACCCCTCTTTTACTGTTTTCCAAACTGTTTTGGGGTGGAACACATGTGCCTACTTGTTACTTTCATGCTTTCCTGTTTTCACATCATATACTGCTATGTTCGTTAGTACATTATAGTACATGATTTCATTACATTTTATGCTATGTATGTCCATTGCGTTCATACTTAGTACATCGTTTTACATTTACATTTTATGCTATTTATGTCCATTGCGTGCATACTTAGTACATTGTTTTCATCACATGCTTACATTTTGGTATGACATTTGGTTTGTTTACATGGGACAATACATTCATTAACACCGATCATGCCGTTCGTTAGTAGGTAGTGGTACCATAGGAATTGACAACTCCCGTTCCGGACGTCCCAGGGAAAGGGGATGAAAGGAATGACCGAATTCGTTGATATAAGACAGATAGACCTTTAATTTGTTTAAAGGGTTTATCACCTCAGTCGCCAGGCTTGGATGTATGCATTTTCACAATACCGCATAAATGTTGTAGGATCGGTTTGAGGATCCGAATGAGTCGGTTCAGAGGAATTCCATCAAATACAGGTGCGGAAAACAAGTATTTGATGTGTAAACAGCTTAATCTTCACTTTAACACTGATTTGTATTGATTAGACAACAATTACAATCAGTTCTCACACCGGCAGCACTTCGGTATGGAAATCACTCTCTCAAAAACTTATGATTTCGCTTGACCTAACATCCCTATATATAGACTTGGAGATTTCGCTTGGAATGTCTTGAAGCGAAATCTGATATGATGATTTCGCTTAAGGCTTCAAGCGAAATCTCAAATACAAAATATAACTTCAAGCGAAATCTTCTAACTATCTCGTTTTACGTGCCCTGGTCTATTCTAACTAGTGTAAGACTCGATACAAGACAAAGTCGACAGATGTAGTGCACCAACAAATGTTCATATTAAATATTTGCATGCATTAACACAAAACATAGCTTTGATTTAAACCAAGTTTTACTTCAATACTTTGTTTTTGTGCATATGGTTTAGTTGAGACATTTCACTTGCCATACATGACATTTTGACATAGACATTTGACAGGGATATTTGACATAGACATTTGACATGGATATTTGACATAGACATTTGACATGGATATTTGACATAGACATTTGACATGGACATTTGACATAGACATTTTGACATGATTTACATCTTGACATGAACATTTTACATTGTTTGGTTTGGTTTGATTAAGTGATTAAGTAACGATGCGTGTGTAATATGATACAAGCATGGTGGATACGCCGCTGGTACTTCCTATATATAAGTGTTTGTATGGTATTACATGTCGTAACGTTATTTGAATCATTTCAGTTTGAGACATAGAACATTTCATACAAATAACATACTTTTCACAAGACATTGATTTATAAACAACTTATCTTATGCAAACATATTTTACTTGGTTATTCATTTAACCTTACATTTATTTATACTTATCATCTGATCTTATCGTTTTTCAAATGATTTAAAAGACAAAGCAAATAACAAGGTTCATGACTAAACATTTTCTCAAACATAAGTCATGAATCTTATTTTCACAAAACCTATGTATCTCACAGGCATTTTTATGCTGACGTACCTATTTTCACATGTGTTTTTCAGGAACTGTTGCATAAGATGATCAAGATACACATAGGCAGACTTGGGCTTTAGTGACAATAAAAGATGCAAGACTAGTTAATTATGTTGTATTTCTTTGTTTGTTAAGACATTGTAACACTTTTAATCAATAAATCGAAACTTAAATTTCCATGGTTGTGAAACATTAATTCTGTTGCAACACGCCCCGATGTTTCCGCCGCGATTTGTTGTTTTACGCGGTCGGGGTGTGACAGAAAAGATGGTATCAGAGCCAATGGTTATAGGGAATTAGGTTATTAGTAATGCTTTGACCTAGTCTATAACCTTCTTAGGACCCTAACGCGAGTTTACTTGCGTTTAGTCATAAAACAATACCGTCACCTATCCTTAGGTGACGACCACAACAAGAACATAAATTTCAAAACCGCTTTGAAAACTAATCATCTGTTCTAGGATGATTGATTACAAGGTTTTGAACCCTCCATTGTAAGGTTTTGAACTCTCTATTATATGTTTTGAACCCCTTTGAGTTTTCAAAACTTCGTCAAGGTTTTGGGTTTTAAATAATGTGAACACGTGCAAACTGGAAGGGTGAATGCCTGTATTCTGGGTTTTCTGTCTAGGCAAGCACTTCGTATACATCTCATCAGACGCGAGACCAGTTGTGCTTACCTGGGAATTCTTGGGATGAGTGTTCACTTATAGGCGAGCATGTCTTCGCGATACATTATTTTTGACCCATTTACTTTGAATTGTCACCATCTCATTTGTTTGCCTTAGGTAACAAACAAATGATCACAATTTTCATTCGTTACCATTCGGTATTGATTTTCCAATAACCTTTCACTCGTTTCTTCCTCTGTCTTTCATTTTTCTTCAAGAATGTCTCTTCATCACGATGACGCCCAGATATCCAAGCAGACTGAAAAATTCGCTCAGCGAATAGGCGAAGTAGTCCTGAAGACTGTTGAATTAGCTACTGCCATGTATCGTCTCCAGGATGAAGCCACTCAAGAGTCACCAAGACAGGCAGGACCTAGTCAGGCGACAACATTATCAGCCAAGAAACCAATCGAGGAATCAAAGACCATGGATGAACGATCCCCTAAGAAGTCAAAGAAGCGAAAGGCTTCTCAGAACTTCGCCATAGTCGCTCACAATGGTAAAGCTGTTGATCGAAGTGTCGCGCTCCGGTCAAAGATAATATTTATATGCCCTAATTACCCTTAACAAATAGCTAGTGGTAGAAAGGGGTCGAACCACGAAGAGTATGTGGTTTGTGTATGGATTCGAATGAATTAAAAACAAATGTCACAATTATGAAGCTTGCCAGATATTTTTGTATTTTTGTTTAGTAGAAAGATGTGAATTTAAACTAAGTGAATTGATTGGACTGATTAACAACTAATGATTAACGATTGCAAGAAATTTGGATACTAGAACAATAATAATAAAAAGGAATCACACCCGGTTTCGGTAATTGTTAACCTAGGATTTCTACAAGTTTTAGTTTCAACTCAAATGCATTTGATTAACGGATTTAGTGTACCGTGACTTAGGTGCTACTAACTATCAACGCCCCGAAGAACGGACAAAAAGACACTTTGTAATCAACACAAGTAAATCCTAACAAAGACAACGTACAATTACATATCACCGTTTCGCAAAGTCATAACTTTTAACATCGTTCGACAATTCACGAATTCGTAACAAATGTAATACTATTGTCGAAAGTTTCAAAAACCAAATACAAATTGTCACTAAGATGAAACAAGAACAAATTGAAACCCTAAAATTAACAACTACCTACACCGGGGTGAAACCGAGATGATTAGCCGCTCATGGTTGATGCAACTTGATCACCGGATGATTGGAATGCAAAGGAAGTCATCTTGAAGCTTGAAAAGTGTATGAATGGTGAATGATGGATGTTTGGTGAAGAATGATAGTGGTAGAAGGATTAGGGTTTGTGGAATGATTGATTGTGTAGATGGATTGATGATGATTCTTTATGATGTTGTGATGTAGAGATCATAGATAGATGGATTGATGGTGAATTGTGGCTCCAAGATCAAGTTCCAACTCCAAATGTTGTGTAACTCCCGACTTGAATGCAAGAGCACCAATCAAAATCGACCTTAACCCTCAACTTGACAAAATACGCTTTTCAGGAATTGACAAGCCGTCGCCGACGGCCCTTAACCCGTCGGCGACGGGCTTTGGTTTGAGCTTTTTCCTCCGACGGCTTGTTAACCTGGATACGAGCAAATCTGGCCGACGGGCATTTCTGTAGGTCGTCGCCGACAGGACCAAAGCCGTCGGCGACGGGCTCTCGTTTACATACTTTCTGTTTTTCCATTTTCCGCTCCCGGTTGATCCGTAATGCGTCCCGGTGCTCCGGTTTTCGACCCGGTGACCCGTAAAGCTCCCGAAAAGCTCCTTAAACTCCATCAAACCTGCAAAACACATTCTTGATTAAAAGTAGGCTATTCGAAACTAAAACTTACGTAAAAACATCAAGTTAAACAATAACGAGCACCGGTTTACAACCACGTATCACATCCCCACACTTGTCTTTTGCTTGCCCTCAAGCAAATCTGTTTTTCACTTTCACGTGGGTCGAACAACAAATACACTCCCCATTCCCGAGACGCAGGTTAAGGTCCAATGTCATACTAAAGTTCAAACTCTTTGCAATTTTTCAATATATTTAACGGTAATGTGATTTAAAGTACACAAATGGTTACCCAAGATTAACCCGCCCGTGAAACCAATAATTCATGCACATCCCTCACAATGTTCTCTCCACTCGGCTTATAAATTGGCTAATATTTATAATGTATTAGCACTTCAAAGACTATTCACTCAAAACCGATTAGAACACATACCCGCATAAGCTTGCAACTCAATCATTCTCCACCATTGATCACGAATACTAAGCACAAGTCAAAAGGTCTTTGAAGGGTTGTAATGGGGCTAGGTGAAGGGTAGGAATTAGGATATTTTAAAGTGGCTAAGGTGATGAAAATTCGATTTTTTATTACAAATGACTAATCTAACAAGACTAACTATAAACACCAAATATGAGGCAACAACATTCGCCTATTATTCAACAATTACTAACACTTCTTTTTGTGTTTTTCTTCAACGATTTTCACTTCTTTTTCATGATTTTTTTTTTTTTTTTTTTTTTTTTTTTTTTTTTTTTTTTTTTTTTTTTTTTTTTGCAAATAAACAAGAACAACTATACAAAAACGATTCCTATAATCGAATTTCCATCACACGGGTTTAAAAGAAAAGGTTTAACGGTTATGGGCTATAGGGTGGTCAAACGAAAGGTTTAGGCTCAAAATGGCGACTAGGGAGTTTGTTCGGGTAAGGATAGATAAATGGTTTTAAGAGAAAAGGTTTACCTAATGCCTTAATCATTCTTGTGCTTGTATTCAGTCTATAGTCTCAAACGTATCAAAAGTTGCAAGTTCTACAATATATGACTAATGGTCCACTCAAACAAAGAAACATAAGTATGTAATCTATGATATAAAAGTGGCTCAAAACCTCACATATCTAAAAGGGTATGGTATGTGACATGCATAAAAGACTAGTTTCTTAGGCGGATTATTCCCAAATAACCACCCGTTAAAAACCCGTCATGCTATTAATTCGAACTTGACCATGACAATAGACCAAATGGGTTGTGACATCCCTCGTTGACTTAGTTACTTGTGCTTTTAAGATCGCTTTTTGAAACAAGATATTTTTGAAAAATTTTTTGAAATTTTCCCCCATCCCCACACTTGAGGTGAACATTGTCCTCAATGTGTAGAATTTAAATGAATGGGTCAAAATCTAAAATTTTTACTACTCCCCCATCCCCACACTTGAGATACATATTGTCCTCAATGTGTAAGAACTAGAGTATTACACGCACAAGGGATGTGACACGACTAATTCCCCAAAATTTCACCCCGGAAAAAATAATATACACAATACATTCCACTTATTTGCTAATCTAAAGATCAAAAGTAAAAAGAAACGTATGCACCTGGCTTGTGAGCTTATTCTTCGTATGCTCCTCTCCTCTTCATGAAAGCGGTTGTCCCACGAACCAATTGTACCTACAAATCTTAACCCTTGTGTAGAAGCATGCTTCTCACAACCACTAAAATTTGTTAGTTACCTAGTTCTACCACTTTTATGAAAATATTACCAAGCTATACATTATTTCACTTTGATTTATGTGGAAAATAAATTACAACAACAACAAACCTAACTCACTTTCGTAGGAATCACGGTTGCATTTAGCTTATGCAACAAGCCCTTTTAAACCCCCCAATAGCTTGGGAGGACGAGAGGTCTCGTGAGGGTTATATAGGGAACACACCCACAAAGTTCATGTAACTAGGCGAGAAATTAAATAACAAAATGAAAATAACGAAAATAAAAAAAAATATACAACAACAACAACAGACATACCATACCTCTACCGCTGATATCGCTCGTTTGGATCCACTGGCGGGTTGGGCTGGTATTGATAACCAGTGAGGGCCTCGAACATCTCCCTATAGTTATCGAGGGGACTCTGTTCCCCTTGAGGCGGCGCCGGCGGTTGGTACGGAATCGGGATAAAGCTAGAACCGACTGCCTCGGGCCAATGAGGGGTGGGATCGGATGGACCTAGTGGATGAGGAAGATTGGGGTAATCAGTCCACCCCGAGTGTTCGGCGTATGGGAGACCGGCTTGAAGGTCTCTTTGATGGCGCTCCTGATCGTGGAGTATCTTGGTGTTGTTAATCGCCATTTGGTGAGAGATAGCCCAAGCACTCCAACGGCGTTGTTCCAATTCCCTTGCTTCATTTCGAAGCCTAACCTCATCTTCTTCCCATGCCCGTCTCCGGGCTTCCTCATCCTCTTGCCTCTTTGCCATCTGTTCCATATGTGACCTTTGCATCGCTTGGAACAGTTGTTGCTCTTCCATAAATTGATTCATTTTTTCCCTCTGGGCTTCTTGAGCCGCCCAATACTCTTGCATTGAGGATCCATGAGATCCCTCCCAAGCTTCCCTTCTTCGATTGTACTCCCGTCCTTCACCTATGCAAGCAGAGACATTGTCATATATCTCCTGCTCTCCCCGATCAAAATTTTTATAGGAGGGCACCCGTCTAGTGGTCACAAAGCCCGCCACATCTGCATTAATTTCTCTATGCGGCCGCATGTATCGTTGCCTTGGTCTTTGTGCACCGGAAGGTTCAGCTTCCTCCTCTTCATCCCCCATCTCTTCATCTTCTTCCGATTCAGGTGGTGCCCCTGAAGTAAGGAACTCATACTTGTGACCCAACTTGTCAGTCACAACATACTTGTTCCCCGAGAGTTTAACTTCTATGTTCCAATTCTTCTTCATGGAGGCCTTATTGAGTTCCTCCAACGGTTTAGTCACCCATAGTGATTCCGGAGGTAAACAATTTTGTTGACAAATCATGGCACTAATGAGGCGCGAGTATGGAATAAAACGCCTATGGAACGACTCTCGAGTAAACCATGTATTCATCATCACGATGTGTCTCCATGACAGTGTCGGGGTCCCATATATCAAAGAATGCACCACCCTACAATCGCCTGCCTTGACACTACCACGATCACCAAACCTCACCAAAATGTTCTCCACATTAATCCCTTGGAGAATCTTTCCCTCAATCGTCATGTGCTTTTTCTTTGCCTCTCCCCCATCATGATAGGGTAAGACAGCCGCGGTCATCTGCTCCGGATCACCATCATTCGCATGACTATCCAAAAATTGTTGCATGTTTGGGTAGTCATATGCTTGCACTCCCAAAGAATCAAAACGTGCAATGCGGTTGATGTTTTCGAAAGACATCGTCATTGACCCCCGGCCTGTTTTCCCAACCAATTTCCATTCCGCAGGAGAGCTATCCTTATTCACAAACTTCAGTGTCGACAGCCATTCACATACCTCCGACAAATAGATCCGCGAAGTGTTATCTTCGCACCAATCAAGCACTCTTTCCCAACCTTGCCGTTCAAACATTTGTGTTATTCCAAATTGTTTGAGCTCTTCAACATTTACCACTCTTTCACATACACTCCTTTCCGGAACTGAGGTGCTAACCTTGTTCACCATCTTCCACTTCCATAACTTAGCCTCTAACTTACGGTCTTGATATTCCGATAAAAGTTTCCTCTTCTCCTCATCCCAAACTTCGGCACTTTTGCTATCCTTAAACTTTGTCCACTCCCAATCTTGTCTGTACAGTCTTGCATCCCCCTCTGCGACGGAGCTTAATTGCTCCCACTTCCTCGGTATTAAACCGGAAGAAGAACCGACTCCTGATGATGAAGCTTGCCCTGTAGTCTTTTGTCTTTTACCACCGGCCATCACTACAATCACAAACAAGCAAAACATCAATATAAACCCAAACCTTTACTAAACTTCTCAAACTTTGAGCATGATGTGCGATGTTGATATTTTAATTAACAAGTGAATGTAAAATCGCCTCTTTAAACTTCCAAAGTCGCTCACTTTATCATAAACTTATCTATTTCTTGTTAATCTTACAATTTCTCATAAATTCAACAATATATTCAACATCACCCTCATGTTCAAACATGTTCATAACAAGTGTAATCACGTCACTTAAAGTTATAACATGCTCAAATTCCATTCAAAGCAACTAATCTTACTCAAAATCATGCTAGAACAACATACATTGTCTAAACAACCTACTCTTAAACTAAAAAGTTTAAAATTTCGGAAGGAAAATACTAGCATATGATAATTCAAGCATAAATTTAAAGAAAATCCATACCTTTGATGTTGTTAGACAAGAAGAACTAAGAAAAGATGAAAAGCAAGCAACTTGATGAACACCCTTTCAAAAACCCTAAAGTACACGCCCAGAAATCTTGCAAACTAGCAAGAATTGATGAAAACCGTGTTGGGGGTTTTGTTCCTCTTGAAAAATTACTCAAGATGGACTCAAAAATCAGTTGATTTGGTGGAGAATTGAGAGAGTTATGAGAGCTTGAAGGATTAGGGTTCTTGGTGGACTTGTGGAGAAGATGAAGTTGGAAGGTGAGTTAGGAGAGAGAGAAAGCAGGAATTTTGAGTGTATGAATGGTAGGAAAGTATGATGGGTCGAATATGTGGTTAATTTGGGGTTTGGATTGAGTTTGGTGAGGTTTTAATGAGTTGAGTTCGGTTTTAAGCTTAAGAAAACGAACCTGCCACCGACCGCAAACCAGAGCCCGTCGCCGACGGCTGGTAGCCCGTCGCCGACGGGTTGTCAAAAACACTTATATGGCCGACGGCCTAATAGTCTGTCTACGGGTGAATGTGTGCCGACGGAGGTTTTGGAAGCCCGTCGCCGACGGCTAGCAGCCCGTCGCCGACGGCTTCCCAACTATTTTTTTTTTTTTTTTTTTTTTTTTTGAAAAAAATATGAGGAAAAATATGGACTTTTAATAAAGGAGCTATGTATATACAAAAATCCTAAAAATTATTAAAAATCTTTTTGTGATTTTTTATAAGTTAAATTTTGAAAACGCAATAACCGTCAACGGTCCTACCACCCCCCAAAAAGTCGTGTATTGTCCTCAATGCACAAAACAAAGCCTAAAAACATACCTTGTGTCTTCATGACCCGTTCGGAATGTCCGGACTTCACACAATCAAGGAGAGATTAGTATGGCCAAAAACGCTTAACAAACAAAACACACAACCAACTAAATAACTGTACAAAACTTTACACAATATGTTACCGGTCCTTATTAATCGACCTCGTAAATCGGTGTGCTTGCCACAAAGCTCACCAATTCCTTGTTTTCGTCTACCTTCTCGTTACCATCAAGAAACGGTTTTAGTCGATGACCATTTACCGTTTGTCGTACCCCATCCTTCGGGTCCTCGATGGTAACATCACCCAATTGTCCGACCCGGGTGATCACATAGGGTCCCATCCATTTGCTCCGGAGCTTTCCGGGAAAGAACTTTAGCTTCGAATTGTAAAGCCACACCTTTTGGCCAACCTCGAACTCTTTCTTTCTCAACTTGGCATCATGCGCTTTCTTCATTCCATCCTTGTAGTTGGACGCGCATTCATATGCCATTTCCCTTAGCTCCTCCAACTCACATAGCTTGAGTTTCCTTTCTTTACCTGCATCGTCATATTGAACATTAACTTCTTTAATAGCCCATAACGATTTGTGTACAAGTTCCACCGGTAAATGACAATTTTTACCATAAACCAATCGGTAAGGTGTAGTGCCAATAGGTGTCTTATGTGCCGTACGGTAGGCCCATAAAGCATCGTTCAATTTAATTGACCAATCCTTACGGTCCGCCCGCACAGTCTTTTGCAAAATCTCTTTGATTTGCCTATTTGACACCTCAACTTGCCCGCTTGTTTGCGGGTGATAGGGGGTAGCAATCCTATGGTCAACACCAAACCGTTTAAGAAGTTTCCCAAACCGAAAATTTTTAAAATGAGATCCTCCATCACTTATGATGACCCGAGGAATCCCAAACCTTGAGAAAATATCAGTTTGAACAAAATTACACACTACGGAGTGGTCGTTCGTCTTGGTGGCTATTGCTTCGACCCACTTTGACACATAGTCAACGGCCACCAAGATATACAAATTGCCATAGGAATTAGGGAATGGGCCCATGAAATCAATTCCCCATACGTCAAAAATGTCGACTACAAGGATTGGTTGCATGGGCATCTCATCCCTTTTTGAAATACCCCCTAGTTTTTGACACTCTATGCAATTTTTGGCAAACTCATTTGCATCTTTGAAGATAGTAGGCCAAAAAAGACCACTATTTAACACTTTATGACCCGTTTTGTGACCACTAAAGTGACCACCACATGCAAATGAGTGTAGATGCTGCAACACGCTTGGAATCTCTTCGTCATCAATGCATCTTCTTATAACTTGATCCGCACACTCCTTCCACAAATGCGGTTCTTCCAACCGATAGTACTTGATTTGGGACATGAAGTCTTGCCTTTTCCGTCTATCCCAATGTGCCGGCATATCACCTGTAACAAGATAATTGACAATGTTAGCATACCATGGCAATTTATCTAATTTCATTATGTGCTCATCTGGGAAAGACTCATTGATCTCTACAGTTGTAGGATCCTCTTCAACCATCAATCGGGACAAATGGTCCGCCACAACATTTTCGGTACCCTTTTTGTCCCGTATCTCCAAATCGAATTCTTGGAGCAACAACACCCATCGGATTAACCTCGGTTTTGCATCTTTCTTCTCCATGAGGTACCTAACTGCAGTGTGATCAGAATAAATAATCACTTTACTACCCCATATATATGCCCGAAATTTATCCAATGCATATACCACCGCAAGTAGCTCTTTTTCGGTAGTGGTATAATTTAATTGGGCATCCGAAAGAGTCTTACTCGCGTAGTATATGGCAACGGGTTTCTTATCGACCCGTTGTCCCAACACGGCCCCCACCGCATAATCACTCGCATCGCACATAATTTCAAAAGGAAAAGACCAATTTGGCGATTGCAAGATTGGAGCCTCAACCAACTTCTCTTTCAAATTGTTAAAAGCATTTTGGCAATTTTCATTAAAATCAAACGGTTGATCTTTTAACAACAAGTTACATAAAGGCTTGGTTATGTCACTAAAACCCTTAATAAACCGCCGGTAAAAACCCGCATGACCTAGAAATGACCTAACACCTTTAACGGTCGTGGGATACGGTAAAGTAGATATGACTTGTACCTTTGCACGATCAACCTCTATCCCACGACTTGACACTACGTGTCCCAACACTATTCCCTCTTGAACCATAAAATGGCTCTTTTCCCAACTTAAGACCAAACTAGTTTCGACACACCTTCTTAACACTTTATCTAGTTGATCCAAACAAGCCTCAAAAGATGACCCAAAAATTGAGAAATCATCCATGAAGATTTCCAAAGACTTCCCCACCATATCTGAAAAGATACTCATCATACACCTTTGAAAGGTGGCGGGGGCGTTACATAATCCAAACGGCATTCGCCTAAATGCGAAAGTGCCATAGGGACAAGTAAACGTGGTCTTTGCTTGGTCTTCCGGATGGATGGCGATTTGATTATAACCTGAATAGCCATCTAAGAAACAATAAAATTTTTGTCCCGACAATTTCTCAACTATTTGATCAATGAACGGTAAAGGGAAATGATCTTTGGAAGTTGCGGTATTCAACTTCCTATAGTCAATACAAATTCGCCACCCGGTTACCGGCCGAGTGGCTACCTCTTCACCTGCGTCATTTTTGACGACTTGTATGCCCGATTTCTTGGGAACCGTCTGTGTTGGGCTCACCCATTGGCTATCCGAGATCGGGTAAATGATACCCGCATCTAACCATTTCAGCACTTCTTTCTTCACTACTTCCCGCATGTTCGGATTTAATCTCCGTTGTGCATCTCGAACGGGAGTCACATTCTCTTCCGTGATGATTTTGTGCATCACCACCGAGGGACTAATACCCTTCAAATCAGCAATGGTCCATCCAATCGCCGCCCGATTAGTGACCAAAACACCCATCAATTTTTCCTCTTGCTCCACGGTTAAATTTGATGCAATAATAACCGGGAGCGTGTTGCCTTCACCAACATAAGCATATTTGAGATGCTTAGGCAACACCTTCAATTCAACCTCCGGAGGCTCTACTAATGACGGCTTCAACTTAGTGTCAATGCTCTCCGGTAAACTCTCAACTTGGTGCGTCCATGTCGGTTTTCCCTCTCTAACCGCTAGCACCTCCAAACTTCTCACTTCCTCGTCTATGCGCTTATCTATCTCCACCTGTGACCTGTCAAACATATAACAATCCTCCATTGTGTTCTCCCCATCAACGACTGTGTCGCAAAGAGGTGTACACGTGTCAACGACGTCTGCCATATAGCATTCATCATCAACTGGAGGGTTCATAAGTCCGGAAAAAACATGCAACCTCAACCTTCGGTTTCCAAATGTCATGTCAACCGTTCCCGTTTTGCAATCAATTTGAGAATTTGCGGTTGCTAAGAACGGTCGACCCAAAATCACCGTAGGTTGTTTGGTTGGGTCCTTGGCCACATAATCAAGCACTAAAAAGTCCACCGGATAGTAGAAATCCTCGATTTTCACTATCACATCCGAAACAATTCCACGGGGTAGTTTAGGTGTCAAATCGGCTAACACCACGGTGGTGTTAGACGACTGAAGTGGACCAAACTCGTATTGGTCATACAAACTACCCGGTAGAATGCTTACGCTAGCACCAAGATCTAGAAGTGCCCGGTTAATTTTAAAATCGCCTACTTGAATTGAAATGATAGGCGCACCCGGATCTTGGAGCTTAGGTGGAAGTGCACCCGAAAGAATCGAACTCACATTTTCAGTTAAATCTAATTTTTTCGGAAATTTGTGAGTGCGTTTTTGGGTACACAAATCTTTCAAGTACTTAGCATACGACGGTACTTGTTTGATTGCATCCAAAAGAGGTAAATTTATCTTTACTTGTTTAAAAATTTCCAACAACTCTTCTTGTTGTGGACCTCTTTTGTTTACAACTTTTTTCACGGGTCCCTTCAATGCTTCGGGATAAGGGGCGGTATTAGCCTCCACACCCTTTTCCTTAGCCTTGGGGACGGGGATGGTCACAACGGGGGTATCATTGTTCTTTTTCAAGTCATTTTTATTTTGACCCGTTTGACCATTCTCATTCTCATCTTCACTAGCATCCTCCACCACCCCTTCAACAAACTCGGGTGGTGGTGGCTCAACACCATTATCTATGACTCGACCACTACGTAAAGAAATTTTATTTATTGGTACCTCACGCGTGTTCCTTGAGTTCGACCCTTGATGCTTAGGGTTCACTGTGGTGTCACTTGGAAGTCCTCCTCCACTTCCCCGAACTTGAGCCATCTCTTGAGCAAGTTGCCCCACTTGCCTCTCTAATGCCTTTTGGGATTTGTCTCTCACCTCAAACTCTTTCCGCATTTCAATTTTAATTTCTTGATTTGCATTCCGCATTTCAGCTCTAAGTTCTTGATGCGAGTTGATGAGAGCGTCTAGTTTCGAGCTAATCGAATCATCACCTTGGGAGTTAGACGCACCACCCCCATTACCACCTTGATTGTAACCCCGTTGATAGTTGCCTTCACGGTTTTGATACCCTTGGTTACCACCTTGGTTGTAATTCCTTTGGTAACCCCCTTGGTTACCACCTTGACGATTATTGTATGAAGATCCACCTTGACCTCCTTGGTTGCCCGATTGAAAATTCGGGTTCATTTGATTTGAAGCGTTACCATACCGGAAATTAGGGTGATTTCTCAAGCCCGGATGGTAAGTGTTGGAGTTCATGTCATATTGCTTTCGGTCCCCATACACTTGATTGACTTCCTCGGTGTAATCACCCGACCCCGTTGGACATTGTTCCGCTCTATGCCCAATATCACCGCAACCTTCACATACCTCAAATTGAACCGCCTTTACCTCTTTCTTCTTCATACGAGCCATCTCCCGCTCTAGAGTGGAAATCCGATCTTTAGAGTCAAGATCGGGAAGTGATCGGGAAACGGGGTGTTTTTTAGCTCTATCGGCCGATTCTTTCTCTTTTGACCGCTTACTCATCCGCTCTAAAAACTCCCAATCATCATCTTCGTGATTGCTCAAAAGGGTCCCGTTACTTGTCGACTCGAGACGATTCCATGTTGTGTCATCTAAACCCCGTACAAAACATTTAACCAACTCCCACTTCTCAATTTGATGATGAGGGCATCTTCGCATCATTTCTCTAAACCTTGTAAAGGCTTCATGTAATGGTTCGCCCGATAATTGGCGAAAAGACCTAATTTCATCACGAGCGTCATCGGTCTTCGCCATTGAGTAGTATTCATCAAGGAACGCTTGTTGCATTTCTCCCCAAGTGCGGATACTATTTGCGGGAAGTGTGAGGAACCATTGCTTTGCCTTATCCTTCAGTGAAAATTGGAATAGTCGAAGTTTGACCTCATCTAAAGCAAAGTTGTGACCTCCGATAGTGCTGCAAACCAAAGAAAATTCCGTCAAATGTGTATACGGTTCGTCGTTAGATCTTCCATTAAAATGAGGAAGTATGTTGATGTAATGCGGTTTACAATCAAACATCCTCCTCTCACAAACTATTGGCGAGTCGTTCTCGGTGACAACCGGCCTAAAACGATCATTCACTCCCCGTGGAGGTCGTTGATGACGATGTGGACCGTTAACTTCTTGATCGACCGGTCTTCTATTATCCCGTCTTTCACCTCTTCGATCATCT
The DNA here is from genome assembly GCA_030545235.1 of Helianthus tuberosus. Lineage (NCBI taxonomy): Eukaryota > Viridiplantae > Streptophyta > Magnoliopsida > Asterales > Asteraceae > Helianthus > Helianthus tuberosus. The sequence goes on from CM060452.1 coordinate 93,236,891, forward strand.
CGTCTATCCTCTCTTCTATTATCCCTTGGGTTACCACCTCCCACAAAACGAGGAATCCGGTTAGGGTTTGCATTGTTGTTGTTATTATAAAACCCATCATTCCGGTTCCGTTGGTCATTGTTTCGTGGTTGACGGTTGTTCCCATAACCATCATTTCTTCCACCTCCGTAACCGTATTCATCGTTCCCAACGTAATTGGCATTTTGATAGCCAAATTCCTCATCATCATATCTTCTTGCGTTGTAGACGTTTCCCCTATTCACATAGCCCCAATCTTCGTCATCGTTAGCCCTATCATCATAATATCCCCCGTCATCCGAATTTTCCGTATGAACACTCACATGTTCCGGCGATTGATAACCGGGAACACTATAAGGCTCATCATCAGGGATTGCATTCCTCAAGTCGTCGATGTTAAAGAATGGGTCTTCATTTGCGGGATTGCCGCGATTACGATTTCCCCGACGGTCGGAATTGACATTCCGGTCATCTAGGTTAATAGGTAAGGAGTTGTGTCTATGAAGATTTTGTTGTTGAGGGGTTCTTTGATTGTTGTTGGGATTTTGGTTTTGGAAAGGTGGTGTAGGTGGTCCATTGTTGTTGTTACCACCCGGTTGCTCTTGAGGCATGGGTTGGACATTTTGAGCGGGATAAAAGGTTCCGCGGGATTGGAATTGGTTTTGGTTGAGGTTTGGGTGATTGGAGTTTTGGTTTGCCATTGAACTAGTTTCAATGGATGGTGTATGTTGTGGTGTTTGGTTGGTTTGATTAGAAGCAAGTGTTGCTTCTAACCGGCTTGCTAGGTTTCTCCTTGCAACTCGTTCGATTTCCGGTTCGTAGACTAAAGGTGAAGTCCTCCCGGAGTTCCGCGTATGCATGCACTACCTGTAATCTGCACAAGTAACACACCCCGCGTAACAAGGAAAAAGACAAGTACAAAAAGAAAGCTAAACAAATTAAACAGATAATCACACAAATTCAAACAATATCCAAACACAAAGCGCACGCACTCCCCGGCAACGGCGCCAAAATTTGATCGAAGTGTCGCGCTCCGGTCAAAGATAATATTTATATGCCCTAATTACCCTTAACAAATAGCTAGTGGTAGAAAGGGGTCGAACCACGAAGAGTATGTGGTTTGTGTATGGATTCGAATGAATTAAAAACAAATGTCACAATTATGAAGCTTGCCAGATATTTTTGTATTTTTGTTTAGTAGAAAGATGTGAATTTAAACTAAGTGAATTGATTGGACTGATTAACAACTAATGATTAACGATTGCAAGAAATTTGGATACTAGAACAATAATAATAAAAAGGAATCACACCCGGTTTCGGTAATTGTTAACCTAGGATTTCTACAAATTTTAGTTTCAACTCAAATGCATTTGATTAACGGATTTAGTGTACCGTGACTTAGGTGCTACTAACTATCAACGCCCCGAAGAACGGACAAAAAGACACTTTGTAATCAACACAAGTAAATCCTAACAAAGACAACGTACAATTACATATCACCGTTTCGCAAAGGGAATTGGAACAACGCCGTTGGAGTGCTTGGGCTATCTCTCACCAAATGGCGATTAACAACACCAAGATACTCCACGATCAGGAGCGCCATCAAAGAGACCTTCAAGCCGGTCTCCCATACGCCGAACACTCGGGGTGGACTGATTACCCCAATCTTCCTCATCCACTAGGTCCATCCGATCCCACCCCTCATTGGCCCGAGGCAGTCGGTTCTAGCTTTATCCCGATTCCGTACCAACCGCCGGCGCCGCCTCAAGGGGAACAGAGTCCCCTCGATAACTATAGGGAGATGTTCGAGGCCCTCACTGGTTATCAATACCAGCCCAACCCGCCAGTGGATCCAAACGAGCGATATCAGCGGTAGAGGTATGGTATGTCTGTTGTTGTTGTTGTATATTTTTTTTTATTTTCGTTATTTTCATTTTGTTATTTAATTTCTCGCCTAGTTACATGAACTTTGTGGGTGTGTTCCCTATATAACCCTCACGAGACCTCTCGTCCTCCCAAGCTATTGGGGGGTTTAAAAGGGCTTGTTGCATAAGCTAAATGCAACCGTGATTCCTACGAAAGTGAGTTAGGTTTGTTGTTGTTGTAATTTATTTTCCACATAAATCAAAGTGAAATAATGTATAGCTTGGTAATATTTTCATAAAAGTGGTAGAACTAGGTAACTAACAAATTTTAGTGGTTGTGAGAAGCATGCTTCTACACAAGGGTTAAGATTTGTAGGTACAATTGGTTCGTGGGACAACCGCTTTCATGAAGAGGAGAGGAGCATACGAAGAATAAGCTCACAAGCCAGGTGCATACGTTTCTTTTTACTTTTGATCTTTAGATTAGCAAATAAGTGGAATGTATTGTGTATATTATTTTTTCCGGGGTGAAATTTTGGGGAATTAGTCGTGTCACATCCCTTGTGCGTGTAATACTCTAGTTCTTACACATTGAGGACAATATGTATCTCAAGTGTGGGGATGGGGGAGTAGTAAAAATTTTAGATTTTGACCCATTCATTTAAATTCTACACATTGAGGACAATGTTCACCTCAAGTGTGGGGATGGGGGAAAATTTCAAAAAAATTTTCAAAAATATCTTGTTTCAAAAAGCGATCTTAAAAGCACAAGTAACTAAGTCAACGAGGGATGTCACAACCCATTTGGTCTATTGTCATGGTCAAGTTCGAATTAATAGCATGACGGGTTTTTAACGGGTGGTTATTTGGGAATAATCCGCCTAAGAAACTAGTCTTTTATGCATGTCACATACCATACCCTTTTAGATATGTGAGGTTTTGAGCCACTTTTATATCATAGATTACATACTTATGTTTCTTTGTTTGAGTGGACCATTAGTCATATATTGTAGAACTTGCAACTTTTGATACGTTTGAGACTATAGACTGAATACAAGCACAAGAATGATTAAGGCATTAGGTAAACCTTTTCTCTTAAAACCATTTATCTATCCTTACCCGAACAAACTCCCTAGTCGCCATTTTGAGCCTAAACCTTTCGTTTGACCACCCTATAGCCCATAACCGTTAAACCTTTTCTTTTAAACCCGTGTGATGGAAATTCGATTATAGGAATCGTTTTTGTATAGTTGTTCTTGTTTATTTGCAAAAAAAAAAAAAAAAAAAAAAAAATCATGAAAAAGAAGTGAAAATCGTTGAAGAAAAACACAAAAAGAAGTGTTAGTAATTGTTGAATAATAGGCGAATGTTGTTGCCTCATATTTGGTGTTTATAGTTAGTCTTGTTAGATTAGTCATTTGTAATAAAAAATCGAATTTTCATCACCTTAGCCACTTTAAAATATCCTAATTCCTACCCTTCACCTAGCCCCATTACAACCCTTCAAAGACCTTTTGACTTGTGCTTAGTATTCGTGATCAATGGTGGAGAATGATTGAGTTGCAAGCTTATGCGGGTATGTGTTCTAATCGGTTTTGAGTGAATAGTCTTTGAAGTGCTAATACATTATAAATATTAGCCAATTTATAAGCCGAGTGGAGAGAACATTGTGAGGGATGTGCATGAATTATTGGTTTCGCGGGCGGGTTAATCTTGGGTAACCATTTGTGTACTTTAAATCACATTACCGTTAAATATATTGAAAAATTGCAAAGAGTTTGAACTTTAGTATGACATTGGACCTTAACCTGCGTCTCGGGAATGGGGAGTGTATTTGTTGTTCGACCCACGTGAAAGTGAAAAACAGATTTGCTTGAGGGCAAGCAAAAGACAAGTGTGGGGATGTGATACGTGGTTGTAAACCGGTGCTCGTTATTGTTTAACTTGATGTTTTTACGTAAGTTTTAGTTTCGAATAGCCTACTTTTAATCAAGAATGTGTTTTGCAGGTTTGATGGAGTTTAAGGAGCTTTTCGGGAGCTTTACGGGTCACCGGGTCGAAAACCGGAGCACCGGGACGCATTACGGATCAACCGGGAGCGGAAAATGGAAAAACAGAAAGTATGTAAACGAGAGCCCGTCGCCGACGGCTTTGGTCCCGTCGGCGACGACCTACAGAAATGCCCGTCGGCCAGATTTGCTCGTATCCAGGTTAACAAGCCGTCGGAGGAAAAAGCTCAAACCAAAGCCCGTCGCCGACGGGTTAAGGGCCGTCGGCGACGGCTTGTCAATTCCTGAAAAGCGTATTTTGTCAAGTTGAGGGTTAAGGTCGATTTTGATTGGTGCTCTTGCATTCAAGTCGGGAGTTACACAACATTTGGAGTTTGAACTTGATCTTGGAGCCACAATTCACCATCAATCCATCTATCTATGATCTCTACATCACAACATCATAAAGAATCATCATCAATCCATCTACACAATCAATCATTCCACAAACCCTAATCCTTCTACCACTATCATTCTTCACCAAACATCCATCATTCACCATTCATACACTTTTCAAGCTTCAAGATGACTTCCTTTGCATTCCAATCATCCGGTGATCAAGTTGCATCAACCATGAGCGGCTAATCATCTCGGTTTCACCCCGGTGTAGGTAGTTGTTAATTTTAGAATTTGTTCTTGTTTCATCTTAGTGACAATTTGTATTTGGTTTTTGAAACTTTCGACAATAGTATTACATTTGTTACGAATTCGTGAATTGTCGAACGATGTTAAAAGTTATGACTTTGCGAAACGGTGATATGTAATTGTACGTTGTCTTTGTTAGGATTTACTTGTGTTGATTACAAAGTGTCTTTTTGTCCGTTCTTCGGGGCGTTGATAGTTAGTAGCACCTAAGTCACGGTACACTAAATCCGTTAATCAAATGCATTTGAGTTGAAACTAAAACTTGTAGAAATCCTAGGTTAACAATTACCGAAACCGGGTGTGATTCCTTTTTATTATTATTGTTCTAGTATCCAAATTTCTTGCAATCGTTAATCATTAGTTGTTAATCAGTCCAATCAATTCACTTAGTTTAAATTCACATCTTTCTACTAAACAAAAATACAAAAATATCTGGCAAGCTTCATAATTGTGACATTTGTTTTTAATTCATTCGAATCCATACACAAACCACATACTCTTCGTGGTTCGACCCCTTTCTACCACTAGCTATTTGTTAAGGGTAATTAGGGCATATAAATATTATCTTTGACCGGAGCGCGACACTTCGATCAAATTTTGGCGACTTTTAACATCGTTCGACAATTCACGAATTCGTAACAAATGTAATACTATTGTCGAAAGTTTCAAAAACCAAATACAAATTGTCACTAAGATGAAACAAGAACAAATTGAAACCCTAAAATTAACAACTACCTACACCGGGGTGAAACCGAGATGATTAGCCGCTCATGGTTGATGCAACTTGATCACCGGATGATTGGAATGCAAAGGACGTCATCTTGAAGCTTGAAAAGTGTATGAATGGTGAATGATGGATGTTTGGTGAAGAATGATAGTGGTAGAAGGATTAGGGTTTGTGGAATGATTGATTGTGTAGATGGATTGATGATGATTCTTTATGATGTTGTGATGTAGAGATCATAGATTGATGGATTGATGGTGAATTGTGGCTCCAAGATCAAGTTCCAACTCCAAATGTTGTGTAACTCCCGACTTGAATGCAAGAGCACCAATCAAAATCGACCTTAACCCTCAACTTGACAAAATACGCTTTTCAGGAATTGACAAGCCGTCGCCGACGGCCCTTAACCCGTCGGCGACGGGCTTTGGTTTGAGCTTTTTCCTCCGACGGCTTGTTAACCTGGATACGAGCAAATCTGGCCGACGGGCATTTCTGTAGGTCGTCGCCGACGGGACCAAAGCCGTCGGCGACGGGCTCTCGTTTACATACTTTCTGTTTTTCCATTTTCCGCTCCCGGTTGATCCGTAATGCGTCCCGGTGCTCCGGTTTTCGACCCGGTGACCCGTAAAGCTCCCGAAAAGCTCCTTAAACTCCATCAAACCTGCAAAACACATTCTTGATTAAAAGTAGGCTATTCGAAACTAAAACTTACGTAAAAACATCAAGTTAAACAATAACGAGCACCGGTTTACAACCACGTATCAGCTGTCCCCAACCAACCAGCTCAACCCCCTGCTAGGAAACCATACAATGGAACTGCACCCTTGTGCAACCAATGTAACCTTCATCATCACCCTAGTGTGAGGTGCCGCAAATGCCAGATTTGTGGACTTATAGGTCATACAGCAAGGGTTTGCCCAATTACAGCTGTACCAAATCAAACTGGCGACACTCCTGCTCAAGCTCGTTTTTCACGAGGGTCTTGCTACAACTGTGGCGAGATGGGCCATTTCCAAAGCGATTGCCCAAAGCTTGCTAAGGCAAATCTGACCCACGGATGAGCAGTTGGCCGAGTAGAAGATGTTGCTATCTTATGCTTTTGTTTCTTTCGTTTTCTTGATTGTGAAACAATCTGTCTCGTTCATAAATAAAAGTTGTTGTTCACAGATTCTGATGTACAATTGTAGTTACATATGTGTAGGATTTTCCTATGATACCTGCATTAAGGAACTATGTTCCTTACAAACTACTCTTGTGATTCTCACTTCCAAGTGATCGCTCATAATTTCCTCGAAAATTTTAAGTACTCGTTTCATTCTAAGAAACAAAGTACAGAAAATTAAGTGACATTATGAGTAATTGTGCTTTTCGCACATCTGTGCCTTTAAATCCGTGGTTAGATAACTAAGGGTATTTTCAAATCTCATACCCAATACGTTTTGATTTTTCAACATACACAGTACCAGTATTTCAAAACAATCTTCATGATCTCAAAACATTTCATATAGTTTGAAAACAATTTTTCTAGATGCATTGTCTATGTTATTTCAAAAACATTGGCCATGTTATCAAAACCAACCTTTCTAATTTCAAAATATTTCATATAGTCTGAAGACAATATTAACACAATACATTTTCTGATCAAGTGCATGATTTCGAAAAGCATCATTCATGTCTTTCAAAAACCTTATACATAATTTCAAAATTCATCTCGCATGATTTTAAAACATTTTTGTAAATATATCTACCTAATACACCTACTTTATTTCAAAAGTATTATATATAAGGCTTCAAAAACGTTAAACACATCTTTCTTAAAAGAACCCCATGCATAGTTTTCAAAAATATTTTCCTCATACATTGACTTAACCTTCAAATTCCGCTTCATATGTCGCCTTGACATATCAGGCATCTCATCTTCATAAGCATTTTACTTCATATTTGACCTAAGCACATCAGTGCAAGGTTTCAAAACATCTTCAACTTCTAAAAATTCATATGGGATCTTTTTATCTTTACAATTAGATCCTTGTGGATGATTATTGTTCAAATCAGAGTCCTTAATTGGATTCCTTATGTACCTGAATTCGAACATTTCGGTTCCTTATAATCGAAATCGAATTTTTCTTTTAAAGATCTTTCTATCTTTATAGTTAGATTCTTGATAATGTTTAAAGTACCAAATGAAATCCACGAGATGGATTCCTAGTGTGCTTTAAATACATGTACTCTGTTAGCAGAACAAACTTCTAGTTAAACAATTTTGTGGTTATGTGACTATGTGTTAATTCATCTTATGTTTTCTTTTATGCATTTTTGTGTTTTTAATACCCTGGATATTCGTTATCCAAATCCTCGCAGAATCGTTCATATCTTCATATGAGGGATTCGTAGTAGGATATTCAAAAGGTACTACCTTCAATCCTCAATGGGCTTCTATGTAATAGTTAAGACCCTTGGATTATATAGTACCACTCCATGTTTTATAGGAGACCCTTAAGTGGTCTAGTTAAAAAGATTGATTCACAATTTGGTTAAAAGACGACATCTAGTGATGTAGCTAGACAGACTCCTTGATAGTCCATTTAGATCATTTATTGATTTAATTAAAAGGACTCTATGGCGGTCTAGTCACACTCATCACAGGATTGTTCATTGGTTTTCCCCCTACACATTATAAAATAGACTGTGTGAACTGTGCAAGGAATTGTCTGATTATGGACGCGTACATAATTATGAAATTTAGTGCACAGAAACCTAGTAAGGTTTATTATGTGAAAGAACCGATAGTGACAACAATAACAAAATGAGAACGATGTAATGGAGGCACGGTGGACGCACCAATGACGCTTTATATACTTGTATATAAGTATCCCTCTTACATTGCAATCATGATGTTATTAAAGTTACTAGAAGTTCAGAACCCAAACCAATGTTGTTCGATCTTTTCAACTTCATGCTTTCAAGCTCTCACAAGTTTCCTCTAAATAAATTTCGGGACGAAATTTCCTAAAGTAGGGGAGACTGTAACACCTGTGCCTCCACGGTCATCAAACAAATACCAAACCAATGAAATATTATGTTTCATGCTTGGGATTTGTAAAAATATGTGTATCGTTTACACATATCAACTCTTGTTCGATTTCAAGCTCTAAATCGCTTTCTGGAAGGTTATACGCGCACTGATGCGTAAATATAACCAGTTTAATGCAATGAACACTCCGGAATAGTGAAATAGGCTTAACATACCTTAAATAACCTTTACATAACTTAGATATAAGTTTTGAAGGCTTTGGTATGGCAAAATCAAGTTAAAACGCTTACAGGGACTAAATTTGACAAACTGCGAAAGTATGCCAATTTGAACTGTAACAGACATTCCGGAGCATGACCATAAGTTAAACATACCATAAATATCCTTCACATAGCTTAGAAATAGGCTTTTAGGTGTTCGGTATGCTAAAATAAACTTTTGTGTCATTCAGGGACTAAAAGTGTCAAAAAGTGCACAAGTTTGCATTTTTACGCATAACTTACGTTCTGAATACATCCGGACATCCAAAAATTTATGTAAGCACTAAAATATTTTATTTTAGTGTTCGCCATAAGAAAAATCCATTCGTCACGTCTTTTGGTTCGTTTTTCGCGCTTATGCGCATTCCGTCGTAATTAAGCGAACATCGCGTTCGTACGGCTAAACGAACCGACATCCGAGATATTCTTGAGCACAATTTAAGTTCCCTATACTTTAAATTCATTTTAGAGCTTTGAAATGGGGTTAACGGGGCTTAAACGTGTCAAAAATGCATTGAAAACCAAGTTTAGGGGCTGCAGGGACCAAAACTGTAAATCTGCCAAAGTTGTTACCTTGCGGACCTCAACATTGGCAGCTTTGAGGTCCGTAAAGCAGTCTCCAGACCAGGTGCAATGTTTAAACAGCCTGTTTTCAGCAGATTTAACCACAACCACATGTTCTAAATTGCTTAGTCACTAAGATAAGGAGCATATGTAGCCACCATAAGGTTCCGACAAGTGTACGGGTTGGATTCATGGCACGTTTTCCATGGAACGATCCTAACGGTTCGGGTATTCCTATAAATACCCAACCCACACAACCTCATTTTGCACAAGAATTCTGATTTTGAGAGCTCTAAGTTGAAACCATTGTTTCATACCTGAGTTCTTGAATCGGGATTAGCATTCGGGGACCCTTCGTAAGTATTCTTTCGTTCTTTTCCTTATTTTACTGCTTTTCGAGTCAGAAAGTCAAACTTTGTTTGACTTTCAGCGTTGACCAGTAATGGTCAATGCGAAGTTCGTAGGAACTTCGCAACGTGAGTGTAATCACGTTGGTTATAGTCCCTTGGGACTATGCCCACTGATTACCACGTTGTCTAGGGTCGTAGGGTAGGCGATCTAATAAATCGCCTATACCTTCGAACCCGACCCAGTTTGGTCGATCATTAGGATCCGACCAAATACATTAGGTGACCATAGTAGGTAGGGAATAACCTTCCGAGGTTATACCCTATGGTCACATCGTTTAAGTAGTTGTATGATAGGTAGTTTATATGCCTTAGGTAAATTACCAGAATACCCTTTTCATGTATAATTGGTAATTAAGCATATGTAATCTAAACCTTTGTCATATAACTGATTATTAAGCATGTTTAGGCATATAATACTTGTCATAGGACTAGTTAGGCGGTCCGAACGCGTTTCACGCGAACGACGCGTTAAAGTAGCATAAGCTACCTAAACGGGTCGTAATGGGTCGTAAACACTTAAGTTAAGTTTCATTTAGTATGTAGGCTTTGTTAAACCAAATGACACGAGTCTCTACACTCGTTTGGTTTACAAACCCTAATGCTACCCGATCTTCCCATCTAGGTCCGGTTAATTAACATAGTTACCTATATTAGGTGCCGTTTGATATCCGTGATCTCTAGCATTGTTTGGTTGTTACTCAAGGACTTCTGAGCAATCTCAAGTGAGTACATAGACCCCTCTTTTACTGTTTTCCAAACTGTTTTGGGGTGGAACACATGTGCCTACTTGTTACTTTCATGCTTTCCTGTTTTCACATCATATACTGCTATGTTCGTTAGTACATTATAGTACATGATTTCATTACATTTTATGCTATGTATGTCCATTGCGTTCATACTTAGTACATCGTTTTACATTTACATTTTATGCTATTTATGTCCATTGCGTGCATACTTAGTACATTGTTTTCATCACATGCTTACATTTTGGTATGACATTTGGTTTGTTTACATGGGACAATACATTCATTAACACCGATCATGCCGTTCGTTAGTAGGTAGTGGTACCATAGGAATTGACAACTCCCGTTCCGGACGTCCCAGGGAAAGGGGATGAAAGGAATGACCGAATTCGTTGATATAAGACAGATAGACCTTTAATTTGTTTAAAGGGTTTATCACCTCAGTCGCCAGGCTTGGATGTATGCATTTTCACAATACCGCATAAATGTTCATATTAAATATTTGCATGCATTAACACAAAACATAGCTTTGATTTAAACCAAGTTTTACTTCAATACTTTGTTTTTGTGCATATGGTTTAGTTGAGACATTTCACTTGCCATACATGACATTTTGACATAGACATTTGACAGGGATATTTGACATAGACATTTGACATGGATATTTGACATAGACATTTGACATGGATATTTGACATAGACATTTGACATGGATATTTGACATAGACATTTTGACATGATTTACATCTTGACATGAACATTTTACATTGTTTGGTTTGGTTTGATTAAGTGATTAAGTAACGATGCGTGTGTAATATGATACAAGCATGGTGGATACGCCGCTGGTACTTCCTATATATAAGTGTTTGTATGGTATTACATGTCGTAACGTTATTTGAATCATTTCAGTTTGAGACATAGAACATTTCATACAAATAACATACTTTTCACAAGACATTGATTTATAAACAACTTATCTTATGCAAACATATTTTACTTGGTTATTCATTTAACCTTACATTTATTTATACTTATCATCTGATCTTATCGTTTTTCAAATGATTTAAAAGACAAAGCAAATAACAAGGTTCATGACTAAACATTTTCTCAAACATAAGTCATGAATCTTATTTTCACAAAACCTATGTATCTCACATGCATTTTTATGCTGACGTACCTATTTTCACATGTGTTTTTCAGGAACTGTTGCATAAGATGATCAAGATACACATAGGCAGACTTGGGCTTTAGTGACAATAAAAGATGCAAGACTAGTTAATTATGTTGTATTTCTTTGTTTGTTAAGACATTGTAACACTTTTAATAAATAAATCGAAACTTAAATTTCCATGGTTGTGAAACATTAATTCTGTTGCAACACGCCCCGATGTTTCCGCCGCGATTTGTTGTTTTACGCGGTCGGGGTGTGACAAATGCCACATATACCGGCGTGTATTTCTTGGATCAAGTACTTGGCTTCCGCTGGGGTTACACACCGTAATAGTGGTCCCAAATACGACTTCCTGTATAAGGCGCCATTGTTTACCTCATACTCTAACGCCTTTGTTTGTATTTTTTGAGTGTCGCCTCTGGCGGAGGGTAATTCCCCTTTTGTGAGGAATTTTAAGATGGCAATGTACCAGCAGGGTTCTTCCGCTGTGACTCCCGGGATTCTATGGAAGGTGACCTGAGCGTCTCCACCTTCACCTCCTTTTCCATGCCTGAAGTTGCTAGCTTGCTCAGGGCGTCAGCTATTTGGTTCCTTCCCCGATGGGCGTGATTGAGTGTAACGTTGTCGAATGAAGCTATGAGTTCCTTGGTTTTAGCTAAGTATTTTACCATTGTCTCGTCTTTGGCTTCATAGGTCTCATTCACCTGATTATTGACCAGCAGAGAGTCAACGTATGCATCGACCCGTGTTGCTCCCATGGACTGGGCCATTCTCAGACCCGCTAACAGCGCTTCGTACTCTGCCTCGTTGTTGGAGCATTCAAAATCGAAACGCATGGCGTACATCAATTTTATTTCATCCGGGCTTATTAGCATGAGGCCCGCCCCGGATCCTTTTCCGCTGGAAGACCCGTTCGTGTATAACTTCCAGGTCTGCCTGGCTGTACTAGATTCGGGTATGTCACTGACCATGGGTTCTTGTATCACTTCTCCATCAGGAATTTCATCTAGGAAATCGGCGATTACTTGCCCCTTGATTGTTGTTCGTTTTCGATATTCGATGTCTAGGGCTCCCAGCTCAATCGCCCATATGACCAATCTCCCAGAGATTTCTGGTTTGTGTAAGATTTGCTATAGGGGATAATTTGTTAAGATTTGCACGCGGTGCCCTTGGAAGTATCTTCGGAGACGCCGGGTAGCATGGACTAATGCAAGTACCAGTTTTTCAAGTGTTGGATACCGCGTTTCAGGTCCCGCTAGTACCCGGCTAATGTAGTATATGGGCGTTTGCTTGCCATCCCTTTCGACCATGAGTACTGCATTTACAACGTTGTGAGTTGCTACCAGGTACATCTTTAAGAGTTCTTCTGGGTATGGCGCCGTCAGCATAGGTCGCTTTTCAACGAACCACTTCATGTCTTGCAAGGCTTCTTCTGCTTCACTGGTGCATTTGAAATTTTTCTTGTTGAGACAATCTTTCAACGTTTTTATAAATGGCAAAGATCTCTCGGCGTGTCTTGCCAAGAACCTGTTTATGGCCACTAAACGCCCATTCAGTGCTTGTGCCTCTTTTAAAGTTCCGGGGGAGGGCATTCACGTTATATCGGCTATCTTTTCCAGGTTAGCTTTAAAGCTTTCCCGGGTGACCACTACCCCCAAGAACTTACCTTCTTCTACCCCGAATGAACACTTCTTGGGGTTGAGTTTAATGTTGTACTCTCTCAGCTTTTGGAAGGTTTCCTCGATGTCTTCGAGCATTTGTTTTTCCTCCCTGCTTTTGATCACTAGGTCATCGACATATACCTCCAAATTTCTGCCAATTTGCTTCTCAAAGGCCTTATCCATGAGACATTGATAAGTGGCCCCGGCATTTCGTAGACCAAAAGGCATTTTGGTGTAACAAAAGATGCCTATATCGGTGTGAAACGTTGTTTTTCTTCGTCTTTTCCTGACATCTTGATCTGGTGGTAACCCTTATAGGCATCTAAGAAACACTTGTACCTATAAGGGACCAAAGAGTCAACCTTGAAATCCATCTTGGGCAGTGGGTAAGCGTCTTTAGGGCAGGTTTTGTTTAAATATTTGAAGTCAATGCACATCCGCCATATGCCATCTGGTTTTTTTGACCATAACGGGGTTTGATACCCCTGTATGATATTTAGTTTCCCGTAGGATTCCAGTTTCGACCAATTTTCATACTTCTTTTACTACTGCGTCCTTTCGATCAGGGGCCATGCTACGCTTTCCCTGGGCTACTGGCCTGATGCCTGGGAGCATAGCCAACCTGTGTTCTGCCTTATCCCGGGGTATCCCGGTCATATCAGAGTGTTCAAAGGCGAAGATATCGGCGTTCCTCCTTAGCAGTTGTTTCAAGTTGTTTTTAACTTCAGGAGAGAGGTCGTCTGCTATTGTAACTATTTGCTCGGGGTGGCGCGTGCTCAGAACCCACCTTTCTTGACCGATTGCACCTGTAGGTCTTTGCCGACATCTTTTGGTATCCAATATTTCCCCAACCTTGTCCCTGTAGACTGTTGAAATCCCTCTTGGCATGGGGAACTTCATGAATCCTTGTTCCATGGATACAATTGCGTCTAACTTCCCCAGAGTAAACCTTCCAATTATTACATTGTGGTAGGATTCAGCACGTACCACAAGGAAGTGAGGAGTATGGTTCTTTCGCGAGGGGCAAGTCCAAATGTCACCGGGAAGGTGATTTGGCCGATTGAATCAACTTTTTCTCCAGTGAACCCCTTTATGGAGGCGTGTACTGACTCGAGCAACTTTTTATCCTCTGGTTGCATCCTGTTAAAACAGTGCTCATAGATTATGTCTTCAGAGCTCCCGGTGTCTACCAGGATTCTTCTCATGTTATAGTCGCCCACAGCGGCGGATATGATGAGGGGGTTGGTGGTGAGGTGTAAATCCTCAACCCCATGGTTTGACTGTCATGGTTGCCAGCATCCAGGGCTCGAGCGTGGAAAAACTCCGTTTTGCTCCCTTTCCTTTATCAGTGTAAACCATGTTCAATTCTCTTTGTCTCTTGCCCGCCCCTTTGTCAGCGTCTTCCTTGTTAAGTAGCGAACCCTGCTTTATATCTCAAACCAGGTGAGCCAACTTACCCGTCTTCACGTAGTATTCGATTTGCTTCTTCAACTGATAGGAATCGTTAGTATCATGGCCACAGCCCTTGTGATATTCACAGTATTTGCTGGTTTCTTTATTGGGCGCATCTTTCAATGGCTTGGGAGGGTTGAACTTTAGGTTCTCAGAAGCCAGAATTTATGCCGGCGTTTTATTCAGGTTAGGGTATTCACACCTTGACTTGGAGAAGGATTCGTTTCTTGAATATGAGCTCCTGGATCTGTCATATCGTGAGTCTGACCTGTCACCTTTCTGGAACCTGTCTCCCATGTTCTTGCTCTTAGAGTTTCGTTTCTCTCTATCGTCCTGGCTTTTTGTGCTTCCTTTTTCCTGTTAGCAGCGTGACTGGCTGCCACAGTCTTTTCTTGTGTGACATACACTTTTGCTATTCTCATGATTTCATCTATGGTGGAGGGTATGCCATCCCTTCCATATAGTGTCCTTAACAACTCGTCATCATTTACTCCTTTTAGGAAAGCACCGTAGGCCAGATCATTTGTTATACCTGGGATCGCCAGGCTTTCTTTGTTAAATCTAATGATGAAACTCTCCACCGTCTCATTGTCTCGCCGACGAATATGGAAGAGTTCGTTTCGATCTTTTGTGTGCCTCCTTTGTTGACTGAATTGTAGCTGGAACTTGGCCACTAAATCTTCAAAACTGTCGATTCCCCCATGGGCAGGCTATCCCACCATACCCGTGTCGCCCCTACCAGCGTTTGAACGAACATCTTGCACCAGAGAGGCATGGGCCAGCAGGCTACCTCTCCCGCACTTTTGAACAAATTAAGGTGGTCATCAGGGTCGCTCAAACCATCATATTTGCCCACTGTCTGGGGCATCTTAGGTTTCTCCTTGATCGGGGCTTCAGCGATTCTTCTTATAAATTTGGACCTGAAAGTAGCGTCCGTAGGCTTGTAAGGCCTTGTAAGGTCATCATCTTCCACGTTGATGGGCTGTACTTGTTGAGTTGCCCCGCCCTGGCTTGTTCCGTAGGTGACAGGGGGTTGGGCTGTGGTGATGTTGAGCGTGGAACTGGGACCCCCGTTTGGAGAAAAACGAGGTCTTGATGTGTTTCCTATGTTGTAAACAGGCTCCGCCGTAGGCAGGGATTGACCGTAAGTTGGGTGTGACATCGGGAAAGACCACCAGGGTGGCATGTAGGCCGCGTATGGCGGCTGCTGAGCATAACTCTGCACTGTCATCTGAGGTGAATACGTCTGGTTGTTGTACGGGGTAGGTACCCGTAAGAAGGTGCATAGTAGTATCCTGGGAAATAAGCTTGATCCCCAGGTGTGACTGGAGCATTCATAATTCCAGCAGACATGATTACTGGCTGATGGGGTGGCGTGGACAACGCTGTTGTAAGCGCCGCTGTATAAAGCGGTGGGCCGGTGGCATAGCGTGCGTGATAGGCGGCTGATAATATTGGGCCATGCTCACCTGCTGTGTAATGTTGCCTGGACCCGCGGATGTGATAACAGGCATGGTGCTGTGACGTATAGTCTGTGGTCTATGGTGGTTGGAGCCACCGGTCGTAATTGCCATGAGGTGTATGCAAGGGGGTCCATGGATGCCGTCCCAGAGGGAATAACTGAAGCGTTTGCGAACCCCGATGGTGCTTCTGCTTCAAACTCATGGTCCAAAGACCTGGTTATGGCGGGTGAAGCCGGCATGGTGGTAACCACCGAACTCGTTACCAGCAATGGATTACTGGTTATCACCGCTTGGTTTGGTGTTGTTTCCGTGTTCTGATCGCTTGCCATTGGGTCTAAGTTCACAGTTTTACCGAATGGTCCCACGGATGACGCCAATGAAGAAACACTGACCTGAACGGTAAGCTCCGATTAGGACCTTAACTCTTGGCGATCCGAACAGCTGACTGCAAAACAGAACACAGTTAGGACTCGTTACAGGAATGGGGTTATTCCTGTAACCACCCTCCGGCGTATGAATAAGTCTCGGTTTTGGGAGTAAAAGAATATGTGTAGAGAGAGAGAGAGAGAGTAAACGAGAGCAGAATGTCCATACCTTTGATGTTTACCTCTATTTATAGTTTACCATTAGGGTTTCTTCTAACTTAGGATGAGCTCCGATAAGTTAGGGATTTGCATGAACTTCCCAAAAGATTGGGGATTTGGTTAAGTAGTTTATCCATGCAGAATAGAATATTCTGGAATAAACATGTGTAATTATATATTTATAATAAAATAATAGGTAATGACCAGGTCAGGTTAGGCGTTCCGGGTCATACCTCATCACCCCCCACCCCCTAAAAACCTAAAAAAACCTACCCCCCAACCTCATCTCGTCCAAAAAAAAAAATTTTGGGTGCGTGATTGGGGGGGGGGGGGTTAGGTTTTTGGGTGGTGGTGGTGGTGGGTGTTTATTTTTTTTTATTTCTTTATTTTTTTGTAGTGGGTTTTTTTAGAAGCCTTTATACCCTTCTTACAGTAAGGAGCCTTTGTATTTGATCCTAATCCTATATTAACCCATTTTCTCTCTCTAAACAAACCCATTTTCTCTCTCTAGTACATCTCTCTATGTACAGCTTCCATCACCTTCTACCACCATAACCTTCTTCTTCTACCACCACCACCACCACCACTCTTCCTCTCTCTACATTACACCGCCCTCACAACCACCATCACATCCCCCACAACCGCCACCCCCACCAGCCACCACCTCAGCCTCCACGCGTCACCACCATAGCCCCCAAATTTAAACCGGCACTATCAAAGTCAACCTAAGCATTTCAATTGCAAACCATCTATAACCCCAAACCATAGCAGATCTAAAAAACCCATCGTATATTTGCTCAGATCCAAAGACCCCCATCGCAGACGGAAGGAATTAATGGTGAAGTTAATGGCGGCAGACGGTATAAATGACGGATGACGGAGGTTTCTTCGATTTAGTAAGGGTGGATTACGATGACGATGATGATTTTGAAACCCTAGTATTCAAAGAGTTAGATACGACAATGATAACAATAAAGATATGATGCTCAAAACATATTCAGAAGGGTGTCATATTAAAAGTGATCAGTTAATGAATCAAATTCACTCATCTGAGGAATCAATGTTTCACTCTTTCGATACTAATAGTTGTTATAGAGGGACATTTAGCCAGATTTTTCCAGCCTTAAATGTTTCAAATTTGAATCAACCCTCAATCAGTTTTGATATAAACTTGCTGGTGGTGGTTATGGAGGAGATGGGTGGTGATATGGTGGTTAAAGGAGGTGATGGGATGAAGAAGAGGTGACGTTGGGGGTGGAGCCCATAAAGTTTTTTTTAATTAATTTGTTTTTATTATTTAGGTGAGTCCCACTTAAGTTCAGTTGTATTCTTTGGTTTTTAACTTTTATTTTTAACAGAGATGGTACTTTTGTCATTTCACATCAACTTAACAAAGAAAACTAATCCCCATCCACGTCAGGGACTATCCGGGAACAAAATTGCAAAAGTTGAGGACTATATCTGTAATTTTAGAAAGTTAGAGACTAAAGGTGAAAAATGATCAAACCACAGGGACTATCCGGACACTTTTCTCTTTTATTAATTTTTATACCTTTCCTACCAAAAATGTCATCAGCCATGAATCCCTCTGCAATCATCTTTTTGGAGCTGTGATGTGTGAGCAGAATGTAGGGTTAGGAAATGGGAATCTTGATGGGGTTAGATCTAGTAATAAGAGGAAAAGACTGGGTATTAAGGGTGGGTTGAATTTGGATTTGAAGAATTTGAAAATGGTTGTTGGTGTTGGTGGTGGGGAATGGGTTAATGGTAGGGGAATATCAAAATCTTGTTTTCCAGGCAGGTTGAGAGGTGATCGGCGGTTGGTGGTGGTGTTTGATGAAGAAGGAGACGAGTGGCCCTCTTGGCATTATGGTCATTTCATGTAAAGCTAACGGAATAAGTGGATATGGTTACTGGGTCTGGGTCCAAATGAAATTACTGGTACTGTTTTGACAATTTTTAAACTAATAGATTGTAATAGTTATTTTCAACAAACCATATGGATGAAAAGAGTAATTAACTCTTATTATAATTTAGATAAAAAGTGACCTAATTCCTACACAAAATTCAACTTGTATCAATATCCGTGATGAGGGGGTTTAATACGACAATATGAGTGGAAATACGAGTGGTATGTTATGTTTATAATTTAATAAAAAAGTGACCTAGGTAGCGTTTGATATGGAGGAATAGAAGGTGGAATGGAATGAGTCATTCCGATGGAATGAAAAAAAAAACATGTTTGGTTATCATGTGGTAATGGAATGGAGCATTCCAAAGGAATGCAACTCCTTGCAAATATAATAATTTCCATTCCTTGGTATGTATGTATTTTTTTTTTCATTACTTCAAGGAATGGAAAGAAATATGTTGTTGTTGTTGTTGTTATTATTATTATTATTATTATTATTATTATTATTATTATTATTATTATTCTACATCTACTTCTACTTTTACTTTTATTTATATTTATATTTATTAATATTCATACTAATATTAATATATGTAAAAAAATTATTATTAATTTTTACCATTATATTATTATTACTATTATTATTATTATTATTATTATTATTATTATTATTATTATTATTATTATTATTGAGGCAATTATATTTTTTTTTGTTTTTAATACAGTTGTGTTTTGTTACTTCATATATTTTTGTTTATATAATTGTACAAAGTAATGATTCATTCTATTCACATATGAGTAACCAAACATCACAATGGAATTGAATGATTCATTTCATTCCGTTGTCTATTCCATTATCTCGTTCATTCCATTCTCTCATCCATTCCATTACCCCATACCAAACAAACCCCTAATTCCTACACAATTCATTAGTTTGGTATAGCAGCTTTTATCAATATCCATGATGAATGCTAGAGGGGACTCCTTTGAACTAATAAGATTTATGGTTCGGTTCGGTTTTGGCACTGTCATAATCCAAAACTGAACCATAATAATTAGTTTAAAGAAAACGGTTAACCGAAGTGATCGGTTTTTAGTGCTATTTAATTTCTTGTTTACCCTTGATTAGAATCTCATGTGAAAAACATGAAAAAGACCAGTTGAGGAATCACAACCACAAAGATGTTGCATGTGTAAAGAGAAGTTACTCATTTAAACATGTTGCACATGGAAATCGTTTAACATGAAAACATTAAGGAAGCGACAAAAATAATGCATGACAGTCGTAGATGGTAGATGTATGCTGCTAACCCCTCTTATTTATCTGGTGACCAAGTGCGTACTCACCCTAAGCCGTGGGTAGGCGGGCGCACCCATTGAAAAAAATATTTTTTAGTGTTATTTTTTGTCGGAAATTTCGACCGCACCCCTTGGAAAATTTTCACCCGCACCCTTTGAAAATTTTCAACCGCCACACTTAGAAAAAAAAAATATTATGAATTTACAAAAAAATTAAACACTAATTATTATTTAATATATAAATATATAACACAATTTATATAATTATTGTTTAACTACTTATTCACTTAATTAGTTAACCCAATCAAAGCCCAATCTACAATCTATTTTTGTTAATCTAAGCCCAACCCAACCCAACCCAAAGAAATCTGAACTAAATAAAATAACGCAAACTCATCCACCCATTCCAATTCCAAATCCAAATCCCGCCGAAAAAAAAAAACTCCAAGCGACTTGACGCCACTGCTCACGACCGGACGACTTTTTTTCCGGAAAAACCAAAATTGCGGCAAGACCGACCCATATTACGCCAGAATTCCGATGTAGAGCTAGTATGGTTTCTTTATTGTTTTTTTATGTAATGATTAGGAGAAAATATAGACGTATAAGGGTTTGATCTTTTTATGTTTTTTTTATGTGTTTTTGGTTGTTTTAAACTTGTAGTTAAATGATTTTAAGTTTTTTCCTAAACTAGTGTAGATACAAAAAGTATTTACCTATTTGGGTACTTTGAAAAATATTTACCTATTTGGGTACTTTTCTATATCTCTTTAATTTTTTACCTAATTTATACATTTCTTTTTATTTTTCTACCTAAATTTAAATTAGATTACTCACATAATTAGAATCAGCAAAAATATGAGTAATTATTTTTTTGTAAAAAAATAAAAAAAAAATCTTCAAATATTCAAAAAAAAATCTGCAAAAATTCTACAAAAAAAATCTGCGAAAAATCTGCAAAAATATATTAAAAAATTCTACAATAATTCTGCAAAGTTAAAAAAATCTGCAAAAAATATTATTAAAAAAACCATATAATCTACACTAGTTTGGGAAAAAAACTCCATTTCTTTTTCCGTTTTATTTTCTTTTTATAACCTGAAATTGTCTAGGCCCCGTTTAAACTAAGCTCATAAAAAATAAAACAATAAATTCACAAATTTACTCCCCTAAGTTATATCGATTAAGTGATAGTAATCTGGTGGAAAGTTTGATATTTCAAACAAGTTTATTTAAACTCAAGCAATTTATAAAATAAAGTTACAAATTTCGAATTTCGAATTTCTTGAAATTTGAGTTTTGAGAAAAGATCCTAAGTATTTTAATTATTTTAATTTTATTAATAGTGATTATTTCTCCAATATTTTGTACGTATAAGTAGTTTGGTTTTTTTTTTTTATAGATATTAACCCCAAACGAACTACACAATGTGGACCATCAAATCCACCAACTATTACCCTATAGATTATATGGTTTTTATATAATACTTTTTGCATATTTTTTTTAACTTTGCAGAATTATTGTAGAATTTTTTAATATATTTTTGCAGATTTTTTTGTGGATTTTTCGCAGATTTTTTTTAGAATTTTTGCAATTTTTTTGAATATTTGCAGAATTTTTTATTATTTTACAAAAAATAATTACTCATATTTTTGCTTATTCTAATTCTGTGAGTAATCTAATTTTACTTTGGGTAGAAAATAAAAAGAAATGTATAAATTAGATAAAAAAATTAAAGAGATATAGAAAAGTACCCAAATAGGTAAATATTTTTCAAAGTACCCAAATAAGTAAATACTTTTTGTATCTACACTAGTTTAGGAAAAAACTCAATGATTTTCTTGTTTTATTTTTAGCTTTGTTTGTTTAAATGATTAGTTACAAGTAATCAACATTTAATACTAAGACTTGAATGTTTGAAAATAAAATTGAAAATTATGGACTATGGTTGAACAATATTGTTTATTTTGTTTAAGTGTTTAGTGTAGCGATTTATATGTGATAGGAACCATGAGTAAGAATGTAATGAACTTATGTAGTATTTCGTATGAGTTAATTGCCATTTTCGCCCCTGAGGTTTGGGCACACTTGCCATTTTCGTCCAAAATGAAGGTTTTGTACCATTTTGCCCCCAACGTTTGTAACTTTTTGCCATTTTCATCCAAATACCTAACCAAGTTACTTTATATCTTATTATGGGTTATTTTTAACCCAACCAAGTTAGTTTATACCTTATTATTGGGTATTTTTGAAATTTATCAATTATAAGGAGGTAATTTATAAATTATCTTCTAGTTATTATTTATCAGCCTTTATAAATTATCTTCTAGTAATAAATTAAATTTTGACTACTTTTGTGTCATAATAAATAAGTTTAAAAATAAGAATACACAATTTAAGAATGATTTCTTAAAAACTAAAATGATATGTACATTTATGATTAAAGCATTAACATGCAACCAATATTAAAATAAAAAATTTCGGGTTAAAATGGTTGTTTTTGCATTAATTCGGGAATATACGTGTCGTGTTTGGGTTTATGTACGTGACATCACGACCCGATTAGTAACCCTAATAAAATCAATGGGTGATTTTGGTTCAATAATTTTAGTGAAAGTTCTAGGTTGAATTGTTAATTGTGATCTGTAAAATTACATTTTAATTACAAGACTTTTAACGTTTATTTTTTTTTTGTAAAACTGTAAATGCAAACATATTAAAGTATAAATGCTTATATTATTAATGTAAAAAAATATATACACAGCTAAAAATCGTGTTATATTATAAAAATGTTAACACCAATGTGATCTTATTTAGGTATACAAACATAGAAATAGATAAAAGCGTAACAATGAACAAAGCATATGTTATCATATGAATTGTATTTTTATAATTCGAATCTTTAATAATAGACCATCTTCAATATATATGCATTAATTAAAGTAAAATTTAAAATTTAATGCTGGATCATCTTTTTCAAAAATAATAACTAGAAGATAATTTATAAAGGCTGATAAATAATAACTAGAAGATAATTTATAAATTACCCCCTTATAATTGATAAATTTCAAAAATACCCATAATAAGGTATAAACTAACTTGGTTAGGTTAAAAATAACCCATAATAAGATATAAAGTAACTTAGTTAGGTATTTGGATGAAAATGGCAAAAAGTTACAAACGTTGGGGGCAAAATGGTACAAAACCTTCATTTTGGACGAATATGGCAAGTGTGCCCAAACCTCAGGGGCGAAAATGGCAATTAACTCATTTCGTATTCTAGATGATGTTTTGGATATATTTCAAAAAATGAAAATCTGTAGGTCACAATTTTAAATATGTTTTTAATGATGTTTGACGTGTTTTTGACGATTACATAAATTTTGGTTTGATATTCTTTTGTCTTATATGACCCGGCCAAATCTGACCTGCAATGAACCGATTTTTTTATATAGCTAAGGGTCTAAAATCTTTAAAAATATTCCGCACCCCCAACAAAAAAATTCCTGAGTCTACCACTGGGTAATGTAACTACACATATGTAAATAATCGAACAATCAAACTTAATTTTTCATATTCCATCTTACATTTTAAGAGAGAAGAATACCGAACAGGGCCTAAAAAAAATGGTTCATTGCGAGATTTAAAATTTAGGTTGTATTAAAAAATCTCCATTTAATATAAACTTATCAATCATTAAAATTTATATGGATGTAATTTAAATAGTTTTTTTTAGCTAAGTTTAGAAAGTAATTTTTTAATTAAAGGGAACGATGCAGTTGACAAAATTAAACATTAAATACCACTAACAAAAAAAAAAAAAGCCAAAATAAAGGATTAAAACCAAAAAATAAGCCAAAATAAAGAATTAAAACCAAAAAATAAGCTAAAATAAAGAAATGGAGACGCCGGGATTAGAACCTACGTGTCCTTGTTGATTAAAAAAACACAGTAACCACTAGTACAAGGTACAATTTATGTTATTTCTCGATTCAGTGCATATTAGTAGAAGGTCTCATTTATGTTATTTCTCGATTCAGTGCATTTATATTCTATCTTATATACTGAAAATTCTATACAAAATTATAAAGATTTGGGTCCTTGGAGGGTTTAGGTCTTGTATCGTCACCCACCCCGCACCCCCTTCGAGCCGGCCCTGATACGGAACAATAACCATTAGAGTTAATACTTTTTTTTTCTTTTATTCCTTAACTCTTTAAGATCACTCATCGTCCTTTGAAAAAAAAATGATAAACTACTTGGATTCCATACGCTATGCATCAAGAATTTGATTGGTATCGGTTCTATCTGTTATGATACCGTCACTCGCTATAGCAACCGAAAAAATATAGTTTTGAGGTGCCCAAAAGGATATTAACACATGTTTTACATCGATCGAAAACAACAAAAACATTTAAAACGGTACCGGTTTTGATGATGATACCGATACCAATGTTGTTTTTTCAGTATCAGTAAGCTCCAGTATGATTCGTCAAGATACAAATAAATACTCTAATTTGAATACAAAATTATAATTAACGGATGTCAAAGAAAAAGGATTTAACAACGTACATATTCAGATTTATAAAAAAAAAAAATAAGTAATGCAAGTTATTTATTTATATAGTACTAATCAATTACCAACCTTGGTTGGCATTAGGTGTTTGTACATGAGTGCTTTTTCACACTTTGGGCTGTTGTATCGTAGGCTTGGTGGTTTGTTTAGTAGAGAAAAATTATACCCTTGACAAACTTCTCTTGGTTACTTGGAGACAGACCCTTAAACCAGTTCTAATGATCACAATTTAACATTAGTAAATTCAGAAAATGGAAACCAAGGATATTTATTTAAACACTCCACTTGAATATGAAACAAGACCGCAAAGTAAGAAGAATCGAATACATGATTGACAAATATAATATATGATGGATCTAGATGTATTCTTTTAATCCATCCTCAAAGATACGAACAAAAGATTCCATGTGTGTAGCCGGCAAGGATATACCAATCTCCAGATCTTCATTTTTTTCTTTGCAGCCATTAATAGAAAATGATAAACCAGTTGAAACAGTTTCCAGCTTTTTGGGCTTACGCCAACCAAAATCCAAGTCATAAAATTTTAGCTTTGGTATTCCAGCAACCCCGATGATTGTCATTGGGATCCCATTGGGTACTAACCCCTTAGATGATTTTATTTCTTTAACAATTCCATCCTAATCCGTCAACGTCTTGTGAAGATTTTCACCGATCAGTTTTGCAGCAGTCACGAACCCTTCTTTTCCCATTAACTGTTTGCTTTGTACATTAACAGCGCACCAACCAACACAGTTGCCAAAGTAGGCTGCTGGGATTGCCAGGTTCATACGCGCCCTACAATGGATGGTGAAAGAAAATAGATGCAGCTCCTCCTCGCGTGTTTTCGCTATACAACTCCACATATAAGCACATGCAACCGTAAAAGATGATACATACGCTAATGTTGGTAGTTGGGTTGAAACCAACTTTTTCAACCTATTGAGCATAGTTCGAGGCAATATAAAGGTGCCTCGAACTCTATCAGTTGGTCCACATAGTTTTGTAGGTTGATACTCAAAGTTTTCGACTTTTGCATACTTCAGGAAATTTTCATCTAGTTTTGGGTTATTGACCACTCTATCATATAACGGCAAGGTTCCATCAGCTAGAAAAGACTTGTCGGAACCAAATCGAGCAATTGATGTCCATGCCTTCAAGAAAAGAAACCTGGTGCTAGCATCACCCAGGCAATGGTGATTTGTCATTCCAATAGAGATTCCAGAGTTTGGAAAGAGTGTGACTTGAACCTCGAACACTGGGATCTTTGTGGAATCTGAGGTTTTATTAGCCTCGCCAAGTTGAGGGATAAGATGGTCAAACGTTTCACAATTTCGGGGATGATTTCCGGTTAGTTTATTGAAATTAAGGTTACATTGTGTGAAATAACCGCGACAGAATCACCTTCAACATAGCGAATTTCGGGCTTTTGGGTAGAAGTATGGAAAACGATCAAGTTACCGGCGAAAGGATGAAAATGTTGAAGAGTGATTGATAAGACTGTCTCCAATGCTTCCTTTTGGAGGGTTGCACTTACACATGTGGCATGTGCACTTGTGAAGGATGCATTGGGGTGGGGTGCACTTAATGGGTCTTGCACTTCATGAAGTGCACTTAAGTGCAGAGAGAGAGAAAGTGAAGAAAGTGGAGAAAATGGGTCCAAATAGAGGAGAGAGAGGATGCATGCGGGAAGAATGGGTTGGAGTTAAATAGAGGAGAGAGAGTGCATGTGGAAAAGATAGATAAAAACCTGATGTGGCAGTGATGACTATGATGCATGTAGTAAATGCAGGCCGTTTCATTGCGGACAGTCTAAGGAGCGTTTGAGATTGGGAATAATAGTTTCATTGAATTGAGTTCGAGTGATTGGCAGCTCATAAAAGAATATATTTTGAACAGGAGGTTGGCTTAGCCACAAGAAGTCGAAGTATGTAAGTGGCAAAAAGCTGTCGCCTACGGTGGCTGCTGGTGGTGATACTCTTGTCTTCTCAAGAATAGTCAAGATGGGAAGGGTAGCCATTGTTGCTCCTATCTAAAATTCTTAAAAATCTATACTATAAAATAAATGTCATTTATTGAAGCCATTTATTTTTTATAAATAATTTATACCAATTAAAAAATAATTATAAAATTTAATTTAATATAAATTTAAACAATTCGTATAGAAGATAATCTAATATTTTAAAATATTTATCAGGTTTCAAAATTATTTATCCTAAAATTAACCAAAAAAATGTACACTAAATATAAATTAATATAATGTAAATGATTTATTTATTTTATTAAACTAAAGTAGTTAAGGGTAGAACCTATTTCAAAAATGTTTATAAGGGGTAAACAAAAATATTAATCAATGTTTATTGGTTCTATACTTTTATTTTCGTGTTCAACTCTCAACTCAAATATGGTAATCATTGTGTTTACGTGACATTTATAAGAACCATCACCGCAATCACCCCATCCATCGTATATCGAGTATATCCTTTAGTTTTTTTTAAAGATATAATTTTTTTTTAAATTCATTCAATCCGTGTAATAAACGAGGTTTTTTAAAGATATAACATTTTTATTTTTTATTATACAAAATTACATTTATACAACTCGTGTAATACACGAGGTTTTTAAAAATATAACTTTTTTTATTATGTAGTATATAAAATTAGATTTATTCAATCCATATAATACATAGGGTTTATAAAGATATAACTTTTTTATTGTTTGGTATATAAAATTACATGTGCGCAACCCATATAACACATGAGATTCTTAAAAATGTAATGTTTTTCATTATTTAATATATAAAATTAAATTTACTCAACCCGTACCATTACACGAGGTTCTTAAAAATACAAAATTTTTTATTATTTAATGTATAAAATTATATTTATTCAACCCATGTAATAAACGAGATTTTTAAATATATATTGTTTTATTATTTAATATATAAAATTACATTTATTCAACCCGTGTAATAAACGAGATTTTTAAAGATATATATATTTTTATATTATTTGTTATATAAAATTACATTTATTCAACCCGTGTAATACACGGGGTTCTAAACTAGTTTAGTGTATATATAAAGGTTTAAGTGATAGGATCACGAATTTGCCACGATATTGTTTTTTAATACTGCATTTAACTCTTGGTAAATAATAATAATAATAATAATAATAATAATAATAATAATAATAAGAAGAATAAGAATAAGAATAAGAATAAGAATAAGAATAAATTATGCGATTAGCCCTTATAGTTTGTTGAAATTAACATGTTTTAAGTACTAAGGAGGCGTTTGATTCGTATGAATTCAATGGAATTTAAAGGAATTGGAATCTCAATTCCATATGGTAAAATGTTTGGTTCACAGAATTTGATAGAATTGGAATATAAATTCCAATCTTCATGTGTTTGGTTGACAATGGAATTGGAATTGAGCATGAAATCCTTCAAATTCCTTGAACTAAAGGAATTCAAAATCCTTCCTATATGTGAAGGAATTAAAGTAAATTCATTGGAATATTCGACCGTTTCGACCCGAACAGTTTTGAGCCGCACCGTTTCGACATGTACCCTTTCGATCTGAACTATTTTAACCCGTACTGGTTTCGATCTGAACCGTTTCGACCGGTACCGTTTCGACGCGAACCGTATCGACCCGTACCGTTTCGATGCGAACCGTTTCAACCAGTACCGTTTAGAGGCGAACCGTTTCGACCCGTACCGTTTCGACGCGAACCGTTTCGGGGCGAACCATTTCAACCCGTACCGTTTCGAATCGGACCGTTTCGACTGTACCGTTTCGACGCGAACCGTGGTACCGTTTCGACCCGTATTGTTTCCACTCGTACCGTTTCGACCCGAACTGGTGGTTGTGGGTGTCGGGGTGATGGATTTCATTTCATTTGACAAACAAACACAACAAAAATGGAATTGAGATTCTAATTCCAACAATTTCCAATTCTAATTGGAATGTTTAAATTCCAAATCCAATTCCTTCAAATTCTAATTCCTATACAAATTCCAATTCCAATTCCAAAACATTCCGCGAACCAAACACCCCCTAAAGGTTTAAAGAAAGAATTGGAATATTAACTTTTGCGTTTAGAATCAAATACAAAAGCTTCTAAAAATAAAAAGTTTATAAAGACTCTTAAAAGAATCAACTACATCAAAAAAAATAAAAATCCCACCACCCAAAAACCTAAACCCCCTACCCTGTGTTTAGTTTTTTTAGGGTGGTGGTAGTGGTGTAGGGGTGGGTGTTTAGGTTTTGGGTGGTGGTGTAGTGGGTTTAGGTTTTAGATTCTTGTACACTTGTAACTCTATAATAACTTCTTACACTTCTAATTTTTAGGAGAATTTATAGAATATTTTAACCCTTAACTTTTGATTTTGTAACGTCGCAAAATATTAAGACTAACTCTAGTTAAAACTAATTGAAATCTATGAGTATATTCATCATTTCACACCCTTGTACCAAAACCATTTTACTTTTTAGGAACCATGCGGATTTATTGCGTAACTAATTATTATCGTTTAAACAATTTAACTAAATAAATTTTTGTAGGATCGTTTGCACGACCAAACGAGTCGTCCAGAAGAGATCTCGTCCAATACAAAAGGAGGAAACAGACGTATCGGAGTTATTTCAGCTGATTTGCACAAAGAATCACTTTATATGTCTCTTGTATTGATGTCAGATCGTTTTACAAATAGGAGACACTTCGGCAGAGCTTCGCTACCGGAATCCAAACCTTTCAAATGAAATTTTGAACATTAGCTTTTCAACATCAGTTGTCGAAAATAAGATGAAATAAAATCTTTTTGAATTTTTCAAAATTTTATGCTAAAACACATTCTTTTTGGATTTTTGTCTTTAATGAAAAGCAGTAAAGAAATATTTACAGACAATATTTTTGTGAGTTTGTGTAAGAGGATCATATCAGTTTTTTAGACCAATCACTAGCACCGTTAAGCTTTAAACATTTTAAGTTCTAAACGATTCATATAGATTGACGATATTGTTGTCCTCTTAAACTCAATCTAAAAACTTTCGAAATGATACCGATACGTTAAGATATATTAATTTTGCACTAAATTCTTATGGACCCCACGATCTCAGCATATCCCCTCATCATGCATTACACTGACTCAAGTAATGCCGTTAAACTTTCATCAACTAAGATATGTGCGAAAACAACGCAGAATGTTTAAACATTAACAATCAGGTTGATCTTTCGATACGCAGAGAAAGTCCAATGTTTAAACAAAATAAGAAATAAAAACAAGTTGAATATGTTTAGATCTTAACCACCAGTTCGATATTCACATATACGCAGAGGTGATCCAAGATTTAAACGAAACACCAAGAAAAATAAAGCAAAACGTTCAGGCACTAACATCCAGTTCGATACTCACGTATACGCAGAGGATGTCCAATGCTTAAACAAAATAAAGAAATCAAACAAGTTTAAATCTTTGCAAAATGAAATGCACAATCACAGTGACTTTTTCAGCAAGTTGTGAAAGTTCAAAAACTGACCGGTTTTTTTGCTCTTTTAGCATTCAGCGATTACTGAGTAGGTACACAGTCACGAAGGATAAAACTAAGTACTATGCTTTCAACCGCGTTTCCCACTAGAACTAGGCTTGTTCATTTAAGTTTGTATCGTTATCGCAAATCTACTAGTCTAGCTGAGCCTATCGTCACATCTTTAGTGAGACCGTTTATCACATTTTAACTTTCCATTTCTTTAGCATACTGTGACAGTCTAACTGATGTACTATCATTTCCTCTTTTTCACAACAAAACTCATTTTTTATTTTTATCATGTTTTTGGCTTTTTCAAATTTTCTAATGTTTTTTTATTTTCTGAAAATTCTTACTCCCCCTAAAATTCTAAATCATTTAAAGAAAATTTGACAAACCGATGTGAATTGCTTCAAATCTCCATCCACTTGGCATAAACAATCAGAACTCCCCCTGACAACAAACTATTTTCCCATTATGATTTCAAAACACTTAAGTTTGTTTTAATCAAAATAGTTTTTCCGGAAAATTAGTTTTGTTGAAACCACTTGTAAGATCGGGGTTATCATCACATTGTTTTCTCATCCACTTGTATGAAAGTTAACTCAAGTTCAACTTAATGACCTTGATTAACCACTTGTAGGAACAAATAAATAACCACTTGTAAATTTGAAATATGACAATTTTAAATTTTGAGAAAGATGCCGATTCCTGCTCCACGATTACCAACTTGGGAGCTCCGGCAAGTCCGGATTTTAGTCGTGATAGGTTCTATCCCATGACGATACCAACATGGGTGAACCATCTTCATCTGGTTTACTCTTTTTCGACTCATAAAATTCCTTTACCCCTTTGACCTTCCCATCAATCATTTTACCAAAAATATGTTTCACTTTAGGGTTAAAAGCTTTTTCAACATCAAATTCTTTCTTTTCAGAAAAGAAATGATTTGAAATTTCAATTTTTCCAATTTTTGATTTAAAATTTTCAGCCCGCAATGGTGGAAAATTTGCGTCATCCATTGGCGGTACTGACTTTTCACCTTTTGGCTCAACTTGTGGCTCTTCTGACTTTGACGAGTCAGATTCATCGCCAGAAAATAGCTCCTCTGATTTTGACGAATCAGAATCACTGCTAAATTCAGTATCTGATTTCTTAACAACCCACCTTTGGTTGTTAAGATTCACCTTTCTCTTGTAAAAATTTTTTGAACACTCACCAACCTCAAATGTTGAATTTTCAAAAACTTTAAATTTTTTGGTTGGTGGTTTGGTTTTCTCAACAACTTTTTCTTTGAGTTTAAGAGACACTCCCTGTTGTGTGTTGGTTGCCTTTGAACAGTTTCGGACAATGTGACCAACTACTTTGCAGTTATAACAGGTTCTTGTCTCTTTCTTCTGTTGAGCAACATCTTTCTTCATTTCCTCTTGCTTCTTTGCAAGGAATTCTTTGTTTGTCTGCTTTCTGAACAAATGCTCTTTTTCCTCTTCAGAAGATGTTCCTGAAACAAAAAACGTTTTTGGTTTATAAGTTTTTTCATTTTTATGATTTTCTGGTGGAATAAAACCCAATCCCTTCTTTTTGAAATTACCGTTATGGTTTGGTTTCTTTTGATAACCTGAACCAGAACTGTAACCCTTTTTCTTGTTTAACCTTTGTTGAACTCTTGAAGTGTATTTTTTAGGTTTTTCAGAAAGATTTACATCTTTTATTTCAGAAATATTGATTTCTATTAGTTTGAAAACCTTGTTGGTCATTTCAGTTTTAACACCTCTTATTGGAAATTCTTCATCATAATATAATTTGTCAGAATCATTCAAAGTATATGCTACTTTGAATGTTTCATCATTCAAATTATTTTGTGATAACAGAAAATCTTTATTGTAAACTCTTTTAACCGATGATTTTGAACTGTTGACTGTTGTGTCAGACTCTGACTTTGACTCCTCCGTTTCATCTTTATCCAACACCTGATCGACCACTTTCTTTATTAACTCAGACTCATGATCAGTGTCGGACAATGTGAAAGTGACATCAATGTTGTCTGGCAAGTTATCTGAAGGTTCAGACTCCCACTGTAAATTGGTTGCATTTTTGACTCTTTCTGAATTAGGATTTCGTGGAGAATATCCATTTTCAAGCGGAGGCGGACACTTGGTATAGTTAGTACTGTGTTTCTTACCAGTATCCTTTACTTCAGATTCTTCTTTTGTTTCGGAATTCTTCACTTCAGATGTTTCTTCTTCAAACGCCTTCATGCCTTCAACTGTAGGATAAATCCTGTCAATCACATAAGAAGAACATGAGTAACTTTTTAATAATTTGTTTACTCTCTCAGTTTCTATCCTTTGAGTTTCCAATTTCTGTTCAAGCTCAGCACACATCTCAATGTAATAATTGACGATTTTCTGCTTTGTCATATATGCTCCATTGAGTGTCTTCATAGCTGTTGCTTGTTCACTGCTTGACTCGTTATATTGATTCATGGATTTGTTTAAGACATCATACGATTCTTTCAGTCTGTTCATGTTGTGAATCAACTCGTTGTTTTGCTTTTTCATAGTCTCACATTTTCACATTTCTCAGACACCTTTTCTGCATCAGCTTCCATTTCAATCTTGAAAGCTGGAATCTCTTTGATCTGCTTCTTTATCACTCGGACATCTTCATCATTGTTATCTCTTTCGGCTAGAAACTTTAAATGTTCTTTCATTCGTTCTGCATAATACGAATTATCATCATCACTATCATCTTGTTTTTTATCCTTCTTCTTTGTCACTCGAATATTTGCATCTCTCTCGGCTAGATATTTTAAATGCTCTTTCATTCTTTTTGCATAGTAATCATCAACACTATTGTCACACCCCCAAAACCCACTTGCGGAATACCACCGCGAGGGGGCGTGACTGACCAGGATCCAGCCACTAATTACTTTGAACCGTTAGTTATTATTACAAATAATGGTGTAAATAGCGGCCAATTTAAATTTTTCAAAACATAGTTTAAGGTTTGCAGCGGAAAGGAAAGATGTACATATCGTAATTTAAAACCACAAGTTTATTAGTTATGAACTTACAAACCACGCACGCCATCCGATTGCAACGTTCGTCCGAAGTTGTTAGCGAGCAACCTGCAAAGTGTGACAACCCTCACTAAACCAGGTATCCGTACGACTTAATTGATAATTAATTACTGCTTAATTACTGTGCTTGTTTGAAATTACTGATGAACTGCTACTTGATTTCTGATACATGCATGTACCTGCATCATACTTTACTTACCGTCACTACATTATTTACATGCTGAACCTTAGTGACAAACATGATGCACAAAAAGCACAGTAGCACTATAAACGGATAACCTATTGAACATGCTGATAAAGCCAGCATCAGGCAAACACTGCCTCTAAGGCCTGTATGAGCCAGAAATATTTTACTACACTAGTGGTGAGTGTAGGGATACAAGGGTTGTAGAACTGCGTCTCTAGGAATAAGTTACAATGACTGGATGTGCCTAAAACGTGCTCTAAGCACAAGAATTCAGCACTTTACATAATAATTCAGTTTTTAGCTAACTAATAAAGTGCCAAAACATGAGGAAAATATTTCTGACACTTTGGAGGAATAAGTTGTGTCACTAAAAATGGTAATAACGACACTTTAAAGCTTTGTTAAGCACTTTAACGGATTACTATCCAACCGAACAACCGGACTTTACCCGGAACATGAAAATATTGTCATTTTCATTGTTTATCTTTTTCTGAGCCAGTTAGGGTCCCTAAATACCCTAACACCCATTGTAACGCATAACACACTACTAACCGGGTTAATCCCTAAACTTAACTAGGTTTACCTAACTAACTTCTTAATGTTTGGTTGGAATCGAACTAGTACCCCCCCTACAAACCGTCCCCAAGAAGGGGGACACCCTTGTCCTATTTCTTGATTATTTAATTACTTGTGCTTAATATCTAGAATACACAAAATCCAATGGTTAATTACCTTAAACTTTGTCTATAAGTTCATCACTAAACACACTAACAAACTCAACTCACACACACTCTCTCCCTCTCCCAAGACTCTCGGCCGAACACCCCCTTGACCATCCACCCATTTTCGATTTTTGATCATCACATTCCAAGTTCACACGAGTGTTAAGGATTACGTATTAGGAGGCTTGGTGCATTCGGAACACGAAGGACCTCACTACATTGCTTTTATCCACTCATTTTGCGACTAGAATCTTCCCTAGCCTCGAGCTAGTAGTAAGTTGCTTAAATCACCTTCTCGAACTATTTTAAGATGGTTAAAATGATATGTAACGGTTAAAAGTCATGAACATACAAGTCGAAGCTTAAAAGTCTACTAAAAATGCTAAAAGTAGTGGTTAAAAGCTTGAATGTTGTGTAAATCTTGTAATATTTGATTTGTGTAGTCATTTGGACCCGATCTATGTTGTGGTAGCTCGGATCATCGTTTAACCCGGGTTGGTCATGATCATGTATTATGACATAAAGCTTGTTTAAGTGTAACAAGGGTTAAGTGATGAAACTCTACCACACATCAAACTTGAACTTGTGTAAAAATGATTTTACTTGTGAAATAGTGTTTAAAACTAGTAGATCTACGGATCTACAAGCGGTATTTTCAAAGGACCGAGTGTCAAAGAAACCATATTTACTAAAGCCGGATCTTACACTAACAAGGATGATTTTTAGAACACACGAGTGTGTAAACACATGTGTAACACAAAGTTTCGACAAAATAACTATTTTTGTAAAGATTGACAAGAAGTTGTAAAAATGGAATTTCTTTAAAAACGAGGTTTTTACGCAACCGGATTGTTTTATATAAAGATCCACTAAAAGTAATGGGATTTACTTTATAATGCTTGGATAAAACGCAAGTTCATGTAATTTGTATGATATACATATTTATTTACTAGTTTGTTGTTTTGGACACTGTTTTGATGAAATGAATGTTGGTTTGATTTATAAAAGAAAATGATACGCTTAAAAAGCGTGGCCACCTCCAGTTACAGAGGAAACTCTGGCGAAATTTTTCCAAAACCCTAACACTTAGAAATATTTTCACTACAAGTGTTAGAAATACAATTTTAACGTGTTTTCAAATTATAGATTTCGCCACGACTTTAATTACAAAACATCGGAGGTGGGATTTCACAGAATAAAACTTGATAAATATATATTTAGTATATATTTTTCATAAAGTCACTTGATATGTTTATGGTTATTTTGTGAAGATACTAGTATTATTTTTAGGGTAAAAATAGTACTATCAAATGTTAACAAATCCAAAATAATACGAACGCCTTCGCGATAAATATATAAGTTACACCGGTAATTACTATCACCACTCGATTGTTAAAACGTAACTTACGTATTTTAAGAAAATATGACTTAACGCGTATTTTTGTCAAGGTATTATTTTGGGAAAATTTATGTAATAGAAGATATAATATTTTTGAGAAGAATATTTATAAAATATATTTTAAGTGAGACTTAATAATATATTACGAACACACATGTATTAAATCCCCCATCCTTGGGAAGGAAAATGATTACCAAGTATACAGAATGTAAACACGAAATAGTTGTCTAACTATTTCCCGAAAACTTAAACCATAAAGCTATGGCACGGCCGTCCGTCTAATAGAGTTAGTACGTGTAGGTCGTCACACAGCTGCTTGATTTGGAGGTATACTTGGTAGAGACGCACCACTGTGAGTTCATGTCCCCCTTTTCTCTTAACTGTTTTCAGTTTTTAACTGCGGGGGTGAAATACATGTTACTATGATTACGAGTACTTTATACATGGTATGGTTAGCGTAAGGAGGGTTACTACTTAGATCATGTGAGTGGGTAGGCGGGAACTGGAGGCCATTAATCCTCATTGTAGGACCGAGGGACGTAAGCGGTAGATCTATCTGGGTGTAGCGAGCCCAACTCCAGGTCCAACAGTACGGACCTTGGGGTGACTTTGTGCCCAACGCGAAATCTGCTAGGTTTGAGTCTTCCTACTTGCACTTCACACATATCAATGGCCTTACAAACCATTGGTGATCTCTTTTTCCTTATTTGCTACATACCAGGATTTTTATACTTACAAAGGTTTATTTAATCACTTACACATGAACTCGCTCAACATTATTGTTGATTTTTCAACTTACATGTATTTCAGGGAATTAAAGGATCTGGCGCGGTATGACACGTTTTCCCGCTGCACTAGTTACGAGGTCATCCGGGTTTGGGGAATGTGACTCTTTCCTGGACAAGTCACAGTCCTTAAACTGTGTTTATGTCATGTTGATGTTTGTGTTTATTGAACAATGTCGTTAGGATGTGTTTCCGTTGAGACAATTTGTTGTATTTGGTTTTTAAAATTTAAATCTATGGATGATCTTGCATGGTTTTATTTCATATAGCTTTGTTATGGTTAAGCTATGGTATTAAGAAGTCACACCAAATTAACCACGCTTCCGCAAAGCCAGGGTGTGACAGCTTGGTATCAGAGCTCTGATCATAGCGAACTAGGATTCTTTCTCGAGTCTAGACTATGATCACTAGGGCTCTCACGAAAACATTTTTACTGCATACCACTTAAGTCCAGATCCAAAACTTTTTATAAACAAATGTTGAGCACATTTTATTTATTGTTTTTAGGCTCAGTCTTGAAGGCTGAGGCTCGGTCTTGGAGGCCGAGGCTCGATCTGAGAGATCGAGGTAGTTGGCTAGTGGGACTAGGAGAATTGGCTAGTGGGACTAGGAAGAGCAGTATGAGAGGCTGGGAGAATTTGGCTAGTGGGACTAGGAAGAGCAGTCTGAGAGGTTGGGAGGCTAGTGGGACTAGGAGAATTATTTGAATGCTTACTTGGTGACTTATGTGATTATTTGATTGTATGATTGACTGTTTGTGCATGTTTGTGTTTATGTTACAGACAGAGCACGAGGTCCACACCTCCGACGTTACTAGCACGGACGAGGACGACTTTCAGCCCTTTGCTTTACCTGATGGTGCTGATGAGCTCGCTGATGGCCCTTTGGCCGGGGACCTACCGTTAGTGGAGATCCCTGCTCCCATACCACTTGCTTCATATCCTGCTTACGATTTGCTTCTCGACGCCGACGATGATGGCGACGTCGATCTGTTTGATGACGAGCCCTTAGAGGATGATGTTCAGGGCGAGGCCCTTCTTGCTGCTGGTGATCTCTTGATGATCGCAGATGCTCCCGCCGAGGAGTCACCTGCTCACTCTCCGGTCCCAGACTCTTTCGAGTCTGTGGCCTCCGCACCTTCACACACCCAGAGTGCGCAGCACTTCTCACATGGATCAGATCCCGACCAGGCATCCTCTGTTGCCCCTATTCCTAGTTTTGCTTTCGACCACGATGATGTGGAGGACTCCGATCCTGTCTTTCCCCCAGGATTCGACTCAGATGAGGATATAGAGTTTATACCCATGGATCGGCCTATGGAGGATCCAGTCGACCCAGTAGACCCAGTTGATCCCATCGACCCTGACTTTGATTTTGAGATGGCTTTCGATGATCCCGAGCATCCACTGGACCCTGCTCCTGGCCCAGTGCTTGAGCATGACCCAGTTCATGCTGACGCACCTATTATTGAGCCTGTCATTGCTGACCCACCTATTGATGATCACCCTATAGATGCTCCGTTGTTGGAGGGCGATCATGTCATTGCTGCTGATCATGTTGATCCCCCACTTATTGCTGATGCACCAGTTGACCCTTTTGTTGCACCTCACCATGATCCTATGCTTGTACAGTTTGATCGAGCACTTTTTGAGCCACAGATTGACCCACGAGATGAGCACGCCCAGCATGGGTGGATTCCTGCTGATGATGAGGTTTCACCTATTCCCCCTCAGATCACTGATACCCGTCACGTTGATACCTCTTTTTCATTTCCTCGGTTTACACCTCCAGCGCGACCTGGAGAAGGTTCTTCGGCTCACCCTTTTGGACATGTACCGGTATCTATCCCTGCTATACCACCGTCTGCTACTTTCTCCATTTCATGTGGCACCCTTTGATCCCACCAGTGAGCCGTTTCTCTGGTCATCACCTTCTGCCATGCCACCGACCGACCCCTACCATTCTTTCCATATGGGGTATACTATTAAGGACGTTTTGATGTCTTTTATCGCCCAGCACGAGGCACACACGCAGCGCATTCAGGAGCTTGAGAGAGCTCAGCCACCGCCGTGCCAGTGTCAGGGTCAGACCCACCCTGTTTCTTCGCAGCACTCTCGACCATTGTTACCTGACTATGCTGCACGCCTTTTGGCACTTGAGTAGCAGGTTGCTTCTTGGTTGCGTACCCAGAGAGCCATGGAGGAGGACTGGCTCCATTTGCGTCGCCTGTTCTACACTCACTTTCCCCCTCCCCACCCCACCGCCATCCGTGTAGAGCTCTTCAGTACCGTATGGGTAGACGTTGGTGAGAAGACGGCGAATGCTTTTAACTGCACAGCATTTTTGGAGACTACATTTTGATTCTGACTTTTGTTGACATGTATTTGATGTATTGACACTGATTTGATATAGTTTTTGGACTAGGGTGATGTAGCCCTTAGTCGACTGATGTTGTATGACACTGTGATGTACTTGTACGCTTACTATGTGGTCTCAATATATGGCAATCGCAGTATT
The DNA here is from genome assembly GCA_030545235.1 of Helianthus tuberosus. Taxonomy (NCBI): domain Eukaryota; kingdom Viridiplantae; phylum Streptophyta; class Magnoliopsida; order Asterales; family Asteraceae; genus Helianthus; species Helianthus tuberosus. The sequence goes on from CM060452.1 coordinate 93,275,542, forward strand.
CTCATCATATTTGATGCTTGATTTGGTTATTTATATTCTATGACATGGGATGTTGTGTGATTGATGTTTGTGACATGGGATGTTGTGTGATTGATATGATTATAACATGAGATGTTATGTACTATTACTATCATTATATACGTACGCTATACTATGACCTGACTTACGTATTATAACATGGGATCTTTATTATGGCCTGACCGACGTAAACCATCTTTTAGAAGATGCCGCCGAAACGTCCAACGCCGTTGCCTACCAATGAGGCAGAACTCCAACAAGTCATCGCTGCTGCCATCGCGCAATACGCCGCCTCGCAAGGAGGACCCAGCGGAAGCAGCTCAAACAACAATGGCAACAACAATCCACCTCATGGTAATACTAAGTCATTTAGACATACCATGACCTAATTGGATATCTATAGCAAGGATGCTAATGCCGTTCACATGTTACAATGTATGTGCAGGGTGCACCTACAAGCAGTTTCTAGACTGCAAACCGGTCAACTTTGATGGCACAGGAGGTGCTGTCGCCTTTGTTCGTTGGGCTGAGAAAACTGAATCTATTCTTCGCATGAGCAAATGCGCACTAGATCAGCAAGTCACCTATATCTCAGGGCTATTCTTGGATGGAGCCCTCTCTTAGTGGAATTTGCAAGTACAGACACTTTGTGAAGCTGCTGCCTACGCGCTAACCTGGACCGAACTGAAGGAACTTATGCGCAAAAAGTACTGCTCTCGCGCGGAAATCCAAAGATTGGAAACCGAGTTCTGCCATTTGAAAATGGACGGTCCAAAGATCGCAGAATACGTTCAAAGGTTCCATGACTTATCGCATGTGGTACCCTACATGGTCACTCCGGAGTTCAAGCGGATTGAACGTTTCATTTGGGGATTAGCTCCTCAAATCATAAGCATGGTGACCTCATCCAAGCCTGCGACCATTACTGAGGCGATCGATTTGAGCGTGGCTCTCACAGAGGAGGCTATTTGCCTGAACAAGTTCGGTGATGCTGAGCCTAAGAAGAAAGAGACTCACGTCGAGTCATCAGGAGGTAACAAATGGAAGTTCTCGAACTTCAAGCAGGGCGCCAGTGTGGTTGTTAAGAAAGGAGAGCCAAGCACGCCAGCTCAGGGTACAGCTGGTGGTGGGAAGAAAGGAAAAGGATATATGGGCACCCAGCCCAAGTGCAACACCTGCCAGCGTCACCATTCTGGCTGATGCGGGCCAAAAGTATGTGAAGCTTGTGGAAAGACTGGACACTTGAAGGACTCTTGTTGGGCTAGTGCTGGCCGGGGAGGCCAAGGAGGATTTGGGAATAGAAACAATAATCGTGGTGGTATTGGGAATCGCCCACAGGGGAACAATGGAGGAAACGAGAATCGAGGCAACAATGTGAATCAAGCTGGTAATGCGAACCAAAACAACAATCAAGCTGGGAATGGAGCAGGAAATGGTCAAAGAATGGGTTGCTTTAAATGTGGAGATATCGGGCACTTTAAGAGAAACTGCCCAGAGTTAAACCAAGCCCGTGGAAGAGTGTTTAATATTGAAGCGAGGGAGGCGCGCCAGGACCCCAATGTCGTTACTGGTACGTTCCCTATAAACCAACGCTATGCATCCGTTTTATTTGATACTGGTGCCGACTATAGCTTCGTATCGTTAGAATTTAAGAATATGCTTGGTTTAGCCGCTAGTAAATTAGATATTCCGTACTCAATCGAATTGGCTAATGGGAAGTTAGTAGAAGCCAATGAAGTTGTCAGAGGCTGTGTGATCGAATTGGGAGAGCGTGAGTTTGCTCTGGATCTACTACCAGTCCAGTTGGGAAGCTTCGACGTGGTGGTAGGAATGGATTGGTTATCAGGCAACAAGGCCGAAATAGTTTGTCACGAAAAGGTCGTTCGTATCCCAACCGAAGATGGCGAAACAATTGTGGTTCACGGGGAGAAGCGTGATACGCCGTTAAGAATTATCAGCTGCCTGAAAGCGCGAAAGTGTTTGCAGAAGGGATGTGTTGCCTTTCTGGCACACATTGTGGATAAGAAGGCTGCTGAGCCAAGAATAGAAGACATCCCTGTCGTGAGGGAATATCCAGAAGTCTTCCCAGAGGACTTACCTGGACTGCCACCTCAGAGACAAGTAGAGTTCCGCATTGACTTAGTTCCAGGCGCCGCGCCTGTGGCTAAGGCACCTTATAGACTTGCTCCGTCTGAGATGCAGGAACTGTCGACACAACTTCAAGAGTTGTTAGACAAGGGATTTATCCGACCAAGCTTCTCGCCTTGGGGAGCTCCAGTTTTGTTTGTCAAGAAGAAGGACGGTAGTTTTCGTATGTGTATTGACTACCGGGAGTTGAACAAGCTGACAATCAAGAATAGATATCCTCTGCCAAGAATTGATGATCTGTTTGATCAACTGCAAGGCTCAAGCTTTTATTCAAAGATCGATCTTCGATCTGGATACCATCACGAGTTCCTTGTTATGCCGTTTGGTTTGACAAACGCACCTGCAGTCTTTATGGATTTGATGAATAGAGTTTGTAAGCCGTACTTGGACAAGTTCGTGATTGTGTTTATCGACGACATCTTGATTTATTCAAGAACAAAGGCTGAGCACGAACAGCATTTAAGAGCTATCTTGGAGTTGCCGAAGAAGGAACAGTTGCATGCCAAGTTCTCTAAGTGCGGGTTTTGGCTACGCGAAGTCCAGTTTCTTGGACACGTGGTTAATGGAAATGGAATCCACGTGGATCCCACCAAGATCGAAGCGATTAAGAATTGGGAAACGCCAAAGACGCCAACCGAGATTCGACAATTCTTGGGTTTGGCTGGCTATTATCGAAGATTCATTGAGGATTTTTCAAAAATCGCTCAACCATTGACGCTCCTCACGCAGAAAGATAAGAAGTTTGATTGGGGAATCAAACAGGAAGAAGCGTTCCAGATATTGAAGGATAAGCTCTGCAATGCGCCAATCTTAGCACTACCGGAAGGTACAGATGATTTTGTGGTATACTGTGACGCCTCGCGTCAAGGATTGGGTTGTGTGTTGATGCAACGCCAAAAGGTTATTGCTTACGCATCACGTCAATTGAAAGTGCACGAAAAGAACTATACCACACATGATTTGGAACTTGGCGCAGTGGTATTTGCATTAAAGATCTGGAGGCACTACCTTTATGGTACAAAGTGTACAATTTTTACAGATCACAAGAGCCTACAACACATATTCAACCAGAAGGAGCTGAATATGAGGCAAAGACGTTGGGTTGAGTTGCTGAACGATTACGATTGCGAGATAAAGTATCATCCAGGGAAGGCCAATGTGGTTGCCGACGCCCTGAGTCGAAAAGAGAGGATCAAGCCCATAAGGGTTAGGGCTTTAGAAATGATTATCCGAACCGATCTTTCCTTGCGCATTCGTGCCGCGCAGAAAGAAGCTCTCAAGGAAGGAAACCTTGAAGAAGAATATCTCCGTGGGATGGAGAAGCTACTGGTACCAAACGAGGAAGGTACGTTATGTTTTGAGAAAAGGATTTAGGTTCCTTGGTTTGGAGGTTTAAGGAAAGTTATTTTTGATGAAGCTCACAAGTCGCGGTACTCTATCCACCCTGGAGCGGATAAGATGTACCAGGATCTCAAAAATTATTATTGGTGGCCTAGGATGAAAGGCGATGTTGCTGTTTATGTGAGCAAATGTTTAACATGCGCTAAGGTGAAAGCGGAATACCAGAAGCCTTCAGGACTTCTGCAACAACCCGAGATTCCCAAGTGGAAATGGTAACAAATCTCCATGGATTTTATTACAAAGTTGCCAAGAACGCCAAGAGGCCATGACACTATTTGGGTAATAGTGGACCGATTAACGAAGTCAGCACACTTCTTACCTATCAGAGAGAAGGATAATACGGGCAAGTTCGCCGAAATATATATGAGAGAGATCGTCGCACGTCATGGAGTGCCTCTCTCGATCATCTCTGATAGAGACGGAAGATTTGTGTCAAGGATATGGCAATCCTTCCAAGAAGCTTTTGGCTCTCAATTAAATCTGAGCACTGCGTATCATCCGCAAACTGGCGGGCAAAGCGAGCGAACGATACAGACTTTGGAAGACATGCTGAGAGCGTGTGTTATGGATTTGGGCGGTAGCTGGGATAAGCATTTGCCTTTGGTCGAATTTTCATACAACAACAGCTACCACACCAGTATTGGAGTCGCGCCATTTGAAGCCCTTTACGGACGTAAGTGTCGATCACCCCTATGTTGGGCTGACGCAGGTGATAGACAGCTTGCTGGTCCCGAAATCGTCCAAGAGACGACAGACAAGATTGCGCAGATTCGAAAACGCATCGAAGCAGCTCGCCACAGACAGAAACCCTATGCAGATCCAAACCGGAAACACTTGGAATTCCAAGTTGGAGAAATGGTTTTATTGAAAGTTTCACCCTGGAAGGGTGTGACATGCTTCGGAAAGCGTGGAAAGTTAAATCCGCGCTACATTGCTCCTTTCAGATCTTTGGAAAGAATAGGACTAGTAGCATACAAGCTGGACTTGCCTGCCGAACTCCATTCAGTTCACGATACATTTCATGTATCCAACCTGAAGAAAAGTCCAACTCAAGATACCATTGCCATTCCCATCGACGAGATTCATGTTGACGACACGCTCCATTTCGTTGAAGAACCGGTTGAGGTTACGGATTGGAAAGTAAACAAGACCCGCCGGAGCAGTGTCAAGCTCGTCAAAGTTCGTTGGAATGCCAGACATGGTCCTGAATACACCTGGGAGCGTGAGGACCGGATGAAAGAGAAATACCCCCACCTATTTCCTAAGAACCCTGCATCTACAAGCAGAACTTAAAATTTCGGGAAGAAATTTTTCTAACGGGGGGAGAATGTGACAACCCTCACTAAACCAGGTATCCGTACGACTTAATTGATAATTAATTACTGCTTAATTACTGTGCTTGTTTGAAATTACTGATGAACTGCTACTTGATTTCTGATACATGCATGTACCTGCATCATACTTTACTTACCGTCACTACATTATTTACATGCTAAACCTTAGTGACAAACATGATGCCAAAAAGCACAGTAGCACTATAAACGGATAACCTATTGAACATGCTGATAAAGCCAGCATCAGGCAAACACTGCCTCTAAGGCCTGTATGAGCCAGAAATATTTTACTACACTAGTGGTGAGTGTAGGGATACAAGGGTTGTAGAACTGCGTCTCTAGGAATAAGTTACAATGACTGGATGTGCCTAAAACGTGCTCTAAGCACAAGAATTCAGCACTTTACATAATAATTCAACTTTTAGCTAACTAATAAAGTGCCAAAACATGAGGAAAATATTCCTGACACTTTAGAGGAATAAGTTGTGTCACTAAAAATGGTAATAACGACACTTTAAAGCTTTATTAAGCACTTTAACGGATTACTATCCAACCGAACAACCGGACTTTACCCGGAACATGAAAATATTGTCATTTTCATTGTTTATCTTTTTCTGAGCCAGTTAGGGTCCCTGAATACCCTAACACCCATTGTAACGCATAACACACTACTAACCGGGTTAATCCCTAAACTTAACTAGGTTTACCTAACTAACTTCTTAATGTTTGGTTGGAATCGAACTAGTACCCCCCCCCCCCTTACAAACCGTCCCCAAGAAGGGGGACACCCTTGTCCTATTTCTTGATTATTTAATTACTTGTGCTTAATATCTAGAATACACAAAATCCAATGGTTAATTACCTTAAACTTTGTCTATAAGTTCATCACTAAACACACTAACAAACTCAACTCACACACACTCTCTCCCTCTCCCAAGACTCTCGGCCGAACACCCCCTTGACCATCCACCCATTTTCGATTTTTGATCATCACATTCCAAGTTCACACAAGTGTTAAGGATCACGTATTAGGAGGCTTGGTGCATTCGGAACACGAAGGACCTCACTACATTGCTTTTATCCACTCATTTTGCGACTAGAATCTTCCCTAGCCTCGAGCTAGTAGTAAGTTGCTTAAATCACCTTCTCGAACTATTTTAAGATGGTTAAAATGATATGTAACGGTTAAAAGTCATGAACATACAAGTCGAAGCTTAAAAGTCTACTAAAAATGCTAAAAGTAATGGTTAAAAGCTTGAATGTTGTGTAAATCTTGTAATATTTGATTTGTGTAGTCATTTGGACCCGATCTATGTTGTGGTAGCTCGGATCATCGTTTAACCCGGGTTGGTCATGATCATGTATTATGACATAAAGCTTGTTTAAGTGTAACAAGGGTTAAGTGATGAAACTCTACCACACATCAAACTTGAACTTGTGTAAAAATGATTTTACTTGTGAAATAGTGTTTAAAACTAGTAGATCTACGGATCTACAAGCGGTATTTTCAAAGGACCGAGTGTCAAAGAAACCATATTTACTAAAGCCGGATCTTACACTAACAAGGATGATTTTTAGAACACACGAGTGTGTAAACACATGTGTAACACAAAGTTTCGACAAAATAACTATTTTTGTAAAGATTGACAAGAAGTTGTAAAAATGGAATTTCTTTAAAAACGAGGTTTTTACGCAACCGGATTGTTTTATATAAAGATCCACTAAAAGTAATGGGATTTACTTTATAATGCTTGGATAAAACGCAAGTTCATGTAATTTATACGATATACATATTTATTTACTAGTTTGTTGTTTTGGACACTGTTTTGATGAAAGGTATTTTGTTTGATTTATAAAAGAAAATGATACGCTTAAAAAGCGCGGCCACCTCCAGTTACAGAGGAAACTCTGGCGAAATTTTTCCAAAACCCTAACACTTAGAAATATTTTCACTACAAGTGTTAGAAATACAATTTTAACGTGTTTTCAAATTATAGATTTTGCCACGACTTTAATTACAAAACATCGGAGGTGGGATTTCACAGAATAAAACTTGATAAATATATATTTAGTATATATTTTTCATAAAGTCACTTGATATGTTTATGGTTATTTTGTGAAGATACTAGTATTATTTTTAGGGTAAAAATAATATTATCAAATGTTAACAAATCCAAAATAATACGAACGCCTTCGCGATAAATATATAAGTTACACCGGTAATTACTATCACCACTCGATCATTAAAACGTAACTTACGTATTTTAAGAAAATATGACTTAACGCGTATTTTTGTCAAGGTATTATTTTGGGAAAATTTATGTAATAGAAGATATAATATTTTTGAGAAGAATATTTATAAAATATATTTTAAGCGAGACTTAATAATATATTACGAACACACATGTATTAAATCCCCCATCCTTGGGAAGGAAAATGATTACCAAGTATACAGAATGTAAACACGAAATAGTTGTCTAACTATTTCCCGAAAACTTAAACCATAAAGCTAAGGCACGGCCGTCCGTCTAATAAAGATAGTACGTGTAGGTCGTCACACAGCTGCTTGATTTGGAGGTATACTTGGTAGAGACGCACCACTGTGAGTTCATGTCCCCCTTTTCTCTTAACTGTTTTCAGTTTTTAACTGCGGGGGTGAAATACATGTTACTATGATTACGAGTACTTTATACATGGTATGGTTAGCGTAAGGAGGGTTACTACTTAGATCATGTGAGTGGGTAGGCGGGAACTGGAGGCCATTAATCCTCATTGTAGGACCGAGGGACGTAAGCGGTAGATCTATCTGGGTGTAGCGAGCCCAACTCCAGGTCCAACAGTACGGACCTTGGGGTGACTTTGTGCCCAACGCGAAATCTGCTAGGTTTGAGTCTTCCTACTTGCACTTCACACATATCAATGGCCTTGCAAACCATTGGTGATCTCTTTTTCCTTATTTGCTACATACCAGGATTTTTATACTTACAAAGGTTTATTTACTCACTTACACATGAACTCGCTCAACATTATTGTTGATTTTTCAACTTACATGTATTTCAGGGAATTAAAGGATCTGGCGCTGTATGACACGTTTTCCCGCTGCACTAGTTACGAGGTCATCCGGGTTTGGGGAATGTGACTCTTTCCTGGACAAGTCACAGTCCTTAAACTGTGTTTATGTCATGTTGATGTTTGTGTTTATTGAACAATGTCGTTAGGATGTGTTTCCGTTGAGACAATGTTGTTGTATTTGGTTTTTAAAACTTAAATCTATGGATGATCTTGCATGGTTTTATTTCATATAGCTTTGTTATGGTTAAGCTATGGTATTAAGAAGTCACACCAAATTAACCACGCTTCCGCAAAGCCAGGGTGTGACACAAAGCATGCAGTAGAGTGTCAACATAACGTTGGCGAGTTCACGTGTTTGTAGTTTCTCAGTTTTAATTCCAAAAACTTGTTTTAACCAGTTAATTTATCCGTTTATACATGCCATGGGGAGCTACCCCATAAGTGAGCGACTAAACTGTTTTTCCAATACCGAATACTTACTTAACCGTACGTTTCCGCAGTGCCCCGTTTGTCAATGTTCTATCATCATTGACGGTTTGCCTGAGTCTATTAGTTCACGCCCGTTCCCAGTAACAAGGGTCGGTGTGAGGCTGGTCGAACCTAAATAGCGCTATCAACTAATAACCCGTTCGCCTGGCCCCGGCGATTAATCGGTATTAAGTAGTAGGGACTTGAGTGATAGAGTTTCGTTTAGTGTTGCTCGTTGCATTTCCGTACAAACAGTAATTAACTAAGAGTCCCGCATATGGGGAGAAAGGTAGTTTGTTGCTGATCACGAGTTCCTATAAAAGACGACGAATGTTTCATTTGACAGGCACTTCTTTGGATTAGGCACGTGAAAAACGTTGCGTCCGCATTCAGCTCTTCAGGCAGGCTTAGCCAGTATGCTACCTTACCGATCCTCTCAGTAATTTCGAATGGTCCGATGCATCGTGGATCAAGCTTGCCTTATTTACCAAAACAAACTGCACCCTTCCAGGGTGAGACTTTAAGTAGAACCCAGTCTCCGACTAGGAATTCTAGAGGTTTCTTACGCCTATCCGCGTAGCCTTTCTGACGGTCTATTCTGGGCAATCCTACCTGTTGTGTCATGTGCAAGTTCTGGGCCGGTAATTTGGCTTCCGCCTGACACAGAGGTGACCGGCGTCTACGTCCGTGCAATGCCTCAAATGGTGTTGCCTGAATGCTAGTGCGGTAGCAGTTGTTGGAAGAGAATTCTACAAAAGAGAAGTGTCACTCGTATCCAAGGACGATAACACGTGTTTCCAGCATGCCTTTGAGTGTTTGGATGGTGCGTTTGGCCTGACCATCAGTTTGCGGGCGATAAGTGGTGCTCATGCCTAACTGTGAGCCAAAAGTCTTTGTGCACAGCCCTACGACGAACCGGATGCAAAACGTGGGCTACGATCAGATATAAGAGAAGTTGGCATCCCGTGCCTAGTATCTACTTCTACCAAGTAGATGGTTGCGAATTCGAAAACTGGTTGGTTTCTTTGGTCGCGTGTCGTTCCTGGCAGACATTTTATCAATGCCTTGGACAACATATAATAAGATAGAAGCACCTCGTAGATTATCTTCCAATTGCTGGAATTGCAGATTCTTTAGCATCTCCCTAACGTCAGGTGATACTCTTTCGAGCCTAACTCGTGAAGGGTTGCGTATGCGATCGAGAAAAGCGGGCTTTGCGGCGTTAAAAGTCGCGCGTTGAAAACTTAACGCAAGCGTTTTTGTCGTAGAAGTACCAGGGTAGGGCGTAGGAGTCGTCCTGATTCCCACTGGTTTTCGGAATAGGTTTAGGCGTCGTTGAAAGAAACAAGTGTCGAATTTCACAGGATGGGGTAAATTCGGGTGTCGCGATTTGGTGTTGATCGTATCAAGTTCGAAGAACAATGCTTGTGGTATCTTTACCTCCGGGGTACCCTTGGCTCGTTGCTCCAACGAGTAACGTTCGTAGAAAGAAATTCGTCTAAACGGAGATTTGTGCAGAATAGAGCAGGGTCAGAATCATGGAATCCGTGAAACATAACGCAAGTAGCGAGAATTTGCAAGAAGGATAGTCGCAATCGACGTGTTCAAACTTGAGACAAAACATAAAGGCTTTGGGATCGGCAATAGAGATTTATCAGTGGTCGATGAGGTAGCTGGTCGTACACAAGCTATGAGAACGTTGCTTGCCGATTGGGAATGTTACGCCGATGTGGTTAGCACAAGGAAGAAGCTAGAGAGGGACGGTCGTCGTGCGGGTCTGTAGGTTTTCAGACTTCTAGCAGAATGAGTTTGAAGTAGCGCTTGCGTCGTCGGGGGGGGGGGGGGTGATATGAAACTGCGGAAACGGGCTCTCGAAAAAGCACGATTGAGGTAAATGTTGCCAATTTTCCGGGTTTATGAAGTTTGTCGACTAAAGGTCGATCTTGCCGGATTCATTAATCTGGAGAGAAATCTGGTCAAGGTTCCCGTATGAAGAAACGTGGATATTGTGATGAAGAAACGGTAGAAGCGGGGATACCATCTGGAGTAATAAACACAGATTCGTACAAAGGCTAGCGAAAGGATTCACGGAATCAGAAAAGTCGTCAAAAATAACGGTTCTAGAAAATGAAGGGTAAGGTAAGCATCTAGGTCACCGTACTCGTCGATGGGTTGTCTGGCTCATGTCTTTGTCTTGCCACGCTTCCAAATACGCCGGTTTGTAAGGAAGATATCAATTTGCTGAGTTTTGGGGCGTGCTAAGGTATAAGGTTCAATTCAAATAAGGATTAACCATGTAACGAGGAATTAGGGAGAAATAACTTCGTGGTCGATGGAAAGGTGATACGATTGTTGGCACTTCAACGAGAAGCTTACACCACGCATGCTTTTCGTGTTCGAGACGTGCAAACAGAAACTCGAAAGGTGTAGACTTACTAGAATGCTTCAAGAATCTAGGTGATCAGTCATATGAGGGAACAAGTCTCACTACTTAAGTTAGGAAAAGAAATACGCAAGTAAAAAGGATGTGAATGACGTCGTCGTTCCTTCTAATATCCCATGATATAGGGGTGGCTCCCCTTCATCGATTCGTTCTCGTAACTTCTCTATGCGCTTCGTAGCAGGCCTTTCCTGGGCAGGTCTATTGAGTGGACGTCCTTCGCGTCGATTCGCAGTCCAGGGATGATATCAGGAATTACGTGGACGAGGGCTTGGAATAACTGGTTCCTTGCCCCTAGTGTATCGTGGTTTAGGGGGACTCGCTCCTGTTTACTACGTAACACGCTAGCCTAGCCTTCGTATGATCTACTGTGTTAAATACTAAATATACACATACGTACTAACACATATAAGCTAATCATACACATACACACATGCGTGTTCACACACATAAGTTATGCACAAGTAAATGCCGTTAACCTACCATTACCAGGTGAGCATTTGAGATTGACGAACCTTGCAATCCGGAGTGTGGTGTCGTTGTGGTTTTCGTTAAAGAACGGTTATAGTCTGGTTTTCATATAAAAATATTTCATTTCCCAAACCAAAATATTTTATATTTAAAACCTAGTTCGCTATAACCAATGGCTCTGATACCAATCTGTCACACCCCCAAAACCCACATGCGGAATACCACCGCGAGGGGGCGTGACTGACCAGGATCCAGCCACTAATTACTTTAAACCGTTAGTTAATATTACAAATAATGGTGTAAATAGCGGCCAATTTAAATTTTTCAAAACATAGTTTAAGGTTTGCAGCGGAAAGGAAAGATGTACATATCGTAATTTAAAACCACAAGTTTATTAGTTATGAACTTACAAACCACGCACGCCATCCGATTGCAACGTTCGTCCGAAGTTGTTTGCGAGCAACCAGCAAAGCATGCAGTAGAGTGTCAACATAACGTTGGCGAGTTCACTTGTAGTTTCTCAGTTTTAATTCCAAAAACTTGTTTTAACCAGTTAATTTATCCGTTTATACATGCCATGGGGAGCTACCCCATAAGTGAGCGACTAAACTGTTTTTCCAATACCGAATACTTACTTAACCGTACGTTTCCACAGTGCCCTGTTTGTCAATGTTCTATCATCATTGACGGTTTGGGATTGCTTACTATCTCCTTGTGCGGGATACGGTATTTCTATCTCCTTGTGTGGGATACGGGTAACAACGCTATCCCCTTGTGAGGGATACAAACTACTTTTCTCCCCTTATGCGGGACTCTTAGTTAATTACTGTTTGTACGGAAATGCAACGAGCAACACTAAACGAAACTCTATCACTCAAGTCCCTACTACTTAATACCGATTAATCGCCGGGGCCAGGCGAACGGGTTATTAGTTGATAGCGCTATTTAGGTTCGACCAGCCTCACACCGACCCTTGTTACTGGGAACGGGCGTGAACTAATAGACTCAGGCAAACCGTCAATGATGATAGAACATTGACAAACGGGGCACTGCGGAAACGTACGGTTAAGTAAGTATTCGGTATTGGAAAAACAGTTTAGTCGCTCACTTATGGGGTAGCTCCCCATGGCATGTATAAACGGATAAATTAACTGGTTAAAACAAGTTTTTGGAATTAAAACTGAGAAACTACAAACACGTGAACTCGCCAACGTTATGTTGACACTCTAGTGCATGCTTTGCAGGTTGCTCGCTAACAACTTCGGACGAACGTTGCAATCGGATGGCGTGCGTGGTTTGTAAGTTCATAACTAATAAACTTGTGGTTTTAAATTACGATATGTACATCTTTCCTTTCCGCTGCAAACCTTAAACTATGTTTTGAAAAATTTAAATTGGCCGCTATTTAGACCATTATTTGTAATAATAACTAACGGTTCAAAGTAATTAGTGGCTGGATCCTGGTCAGTCACGCCCCCTCGCGGTGGTATTCCGCATGTGGGTTTTGGGGGTGTGACAACTATCTTCCTTAATTTGAGCAACAAAAGCTTTATGATCTGAAGTTCTGTTAGGATCATAATAATCCCAACTGAAGCCTTTTGGAAGCCTTTCATCATCTTGATCTGTCAGACATGCTTTACTCTCAGCTGAAATATATTTGTCCCAGCTAAATCCTTTTAACGATCTTTCATCATCTTGATTAACTAGATAAGCTTTCTTTGATTCTTCAATCTCCTTCCTAGCATGAGCAGTTTGTTGGGATTGTTGTTGATACGGCTGTTGAGCAACTTGATGATAAATCGCTTTCTGATAATAATCATTGTTTCCGAAAGGATTTTGAGCTCCACTTGCTTCGCGATATGTGCATTCTCGCTTGAAATGCCCTTTTTCCCTGCAACGAAAACAAGTAACTTTAGATTTATCAAATCCTAAAGTAGAAACATTAGCATCACGGAAATCATCTCTTCCCGTAATCTGTTTAAACTTCTCAGCTCTTCTCAACACACTAGCCAAACACCACTTTATATCCATTAACTCCATTTCCTCAGCATCAATCTGATCGTAATCCTCTTTTGTCAACATTGGATTTCCGATCCTTCCTGCAACTAAACTCCCATAAGACTCTAACACAGTCACCAACAAAGACATATGACTTTTGGCTACTTCTTCAGAGTAATTTTGATCATTCTCAAGATTTAGTGCAATGTTGCATTGTATTACTTTGCCATTCTTGGTTGCTGAAAAATTTGGATCGAATGATGGATATGAAAAGAATCCCATTTTGTTAATTGATCCTTGAGATGATTCTCAAGAAGAACTTTTTGCATTGAAAGCGGTTTCAATTTTTGGTGCAATATGGGTCTTATCACTAGTACCTCCTTTGTAATACAGACCAATGTCTTGTTCACCATCAAAGTCCTTCATTCTCGCTATCTTTCGTTGCTCCATCTCTTGAGCTTCGAGTTGTTTAATAAACGTGCTCAGCGTTAGATTGTCAAATTCAGGTTTATTTTTTAACACCATAAGATACGTGCCCCAAACATCTTGTGGCAACGCATCGGCCAATTTTTCAATCAATTCTTCTTTATGATTCGTGATATTCAATCTCTTCATGTTCATCACCAAATTGCAATATCTTTCTATAATCTGCTTGGTGTTTTCAGTTTTTAATCCACGAAATAGATCAAATTCTTTCTTCTAAAGCGACATTTGTTCTTGATCATCTCTTTACTTCCAACAAACTTCGATTTTAGTTCTTTCCATATTAAATGTGCACTTCCATTGTGTTGTAGTAAAATAAAGATTTCTTCCTTAATAGCTTGTTGCAAGAGACTCACCATCAACTTTTCACTTTTGTAATTCTTTTTCTCATCAACACTTAGATCTTTAATATCAACCTTCTCTCCGTTGTCCTTAACCGATCTAATATATCGATATTCAATACATTCCCATGCATCTAAGTAATTTGCTTGAACCCAATTTTCAAAACGTTCTGACCATCCACTTTACTCCTCAATACTCATAAGCTTAGGCGGTTTTTGCATGGTGCCCGTTTCATTTTCTAACATCGCATTCTGAGTCACAGTAATCGGGGTAGCAAATGCATTGTAGAATTCGTTTTCCATGTTTCGGTTTCAAAACTTTCACAAACTAAACACTTTCAAACGAAATGAGAATCTCAAACGAACTGATGTACTGATTCAAATGAACTGATGTCTAATAAACCAATCCGTATGAACTGATTTGGTGCGAATTGACTTGATGCGAACTGAGGTGTTGTTTCAAGCGAACTGGGGCTCTGATTGTCCAATTCGTGCGAAATGGAGATCTGCTATGTCCAATTCAAGCGAAATGATGTCTACTATGTCCAATTCATGTGAAATGGGGTGTTGTTTCAAGCGAAATGGATCTACTATGTCCAATTCATGCGAATTGGGCTTTGTTTCTAGCGAACTGATCCTTTTGGTGCGACCTGGGCCCACTTCGTGCGAAATGGAAGCTTAATTCAAACGATCTGGTGACCAATTCGTGCGAATTGGTGCTGATGTCACATAATCAGACGGTTTTTTGACAAATTGATCAAGTTTTTGGTCGATTTTAGGTCTTATTCTTTCAAGGATCTGTTAAAACAGTGTTTCGCGTATTATATGTGAAAATCAAGCCATTTTATCCATGAAAACTCCGTTAATTTTAAAAAAATGAAGAAGAATGAGTAGAAATCATAAATTTTGATGAAAAACAGCTAAAATCGGTAAGAACTCTTCCTCCTAAGCTCTGATACCACTTGTAGGATCGTTTGCACGACCTAACGAGTCGTTCAGAAGAGATCTCGTCCAATACAAAAGGCGGAAACAGACGTATCGAAGTTATTTCAGCTGATTTGCACAAAGAATCAGTTTAAATGTCTCTTGTATTGATTTCAGATCGTTTTACAAACAGGAGACACTTCGGCAGAGCTTCGCTACCGGAATCCAAACCTTTCAAATGAAATGATCAAGGCACCTATATATAGGCTGCCCATTTCGCATGGAATGGACTCATGCGACCTGACCATTGTCATTTCGTACGAAATGGACATGTTCCATTTCGTGTGAAATGGCTACATCCTACATATTTCTCGTTTTTCTCGTATAACCTGCCCTGATCTATCTAATCTATTACAAGACTCGATACAAGACGAAGTCAACAGACATATGCACCAACAATTTTGAAATGGTGGAAAAAGATATATGACGTATTTATTTATATACGTTTCATTGTGTGAAACCGAGCAAAATTCACCGCATATTTTTTATCTACGTTTCATCGTGTAAAATCAGGCCGAATTAATCACATATTTTTTATATCTACGTTTCATTGTGTGAAAAGTTATATACTCCAAGATATATTATCTATGCACCACACATTTTTTTATCCACGTTACGTTGTGTGAAACCGAGCCGAATCCACAATGTATTTTTTTATCTACGTTTTGTTGTGTGAAAATTATATATATTCTAAAATATTTTAAATGCCTCACTACGATTTTCATGTCTGCATTTCGTTGTGTGAAAATGAGCCAAACTCACGACATATTCTTTATCTACGTTTTGTTATGTAAAAGGTTATATATTCTAAAAGATTTTATGTACGTCACGACATATTTTTTTAATCTACGTTTCGTTGTGTGAAACCAAGCTGACCTCTTTACGTATTTTTTTCTCTACGTTTCGTTGTGTGAGAAGTTACATATTTTAAAAGATTTTATCTATGCCATGACATATTTTTTATCTATGTTCCGTTGTTTGAAACCGAGCCTAACTCACTACGAATATTTTTTTATCTAAATTTTATTGTGTGAAAAGCTATATATTCTAAAAGGTTTTATCTAGGTTACGACATAATTTTTTGATCTACGTTTCCTTGTGTGAAACCAAGCCGAACTCATGGCATATTGTATTTATCTACGTTTCATTGTGTGAAGATATACAGTCTAAAAGATTTTATGTTAGTGCATATGTCTGTTGACTTCGTCTTGTATCGAGTCATGTAATAGATTAGATAAACCAAGACACGATGTACGAGAGAAACGGGAAACAGGGCTGAACCAGCCACTTCACACGAAGTGACCAGTTCGTGCGACCTGGCCAGGTCGTGCGAACTGGACTGGGTTGTTTCGTGCGATCTGGTGATCCCTATATATAGGAGGTCTTGGGTTGTCATTTGTAAAAATCTGATTCCGGTAGCGAAGCTCTGCCGAAGTGTCGCCAGCTCGTGTAACGCTATTATATCAATACAATCGACAGTTAAAGTGATTCTACATGAAAATCTAGCTGCTGTAACATCAATACGTCTGATTCCGCCTTTCGTATTGATCAAGAACTCTTCTGATCGACTCGTTTAGATCGAATTCCCAATCCTACAAGTGGTATCAGAGCTCAGGAGGAAGAGTTCTTATCATTTCAGCTTGTATTCACGGATTAAACTACTTTCTACTCATTTCTACTCATTCTTCTACATTTTTTCTTAAAAATCAGAATGTTTTCACGGATAAAATGGACTAAATCTCACATATTGTACGTAAAACTAAGTTTTAATCAATCCGTGAACAAATCAGAACTAAAATCGACCTAAAAACTGATCAAATTTGAAAAAATGATGAACTTTCGGACTTAAACACCTTCAGATCGTTCGAAATTGATTCAGATCGTGTGAAATCTTTTCAGTTCGCTTGAGATTCTATCAGATCGTGTGAGTTTATTGGCCCAGGTCGTACGGTTTGACCCAGACCGCACCAGATCAAGTCGTTTGTAAAGTCAGGTCGCACGAAGTGAGTCCAGGTCGTTTGACATTGATCCAGGTCGTGCGAAATGAGTCCAGGTCGTTTGAAAGTAGGGTCCAGGTCGTTTGGAGGTGAACCAGGTCGTGTGGGGTGGGTTATAAGTTACCAGGTCGTGTGAAACATCATCAGAATGTGTGAAAGTTGATCCCAGATCGTTTGAAAACTCAGCTCGCTTGAACATTGTGTTTTTGTGAACTTCTGACATCAAAACATGGAAAACAAATTTTACAATGCCTTTGCTACTGCACCAGCTGCTCCAGTTACAGTTGCCGAAACTGTCAGTATCGAGAATGAAACAAGAACTTTGCAAAAGCCTCCAAAACTTATGTACATCGAGGACTTTAAAGGATAGCAAGATCGTTTTGAAAACTGGGTGCAAGCGAACAAGTTTGACGCATGGTGTTCTTTAGAGAAAGATTATACTTTACCGAAAGATGAACATGGAATTGAAAAACAATTAAGTCAATTTTTACCGGATGAAAAATTAAAATACACAAGTGAGAAAATGATGATTAGCATTCTCCAACAAGCGGTAAAAGAAGATATTTTCGTTTTGCTTCAACATGAGGGAATTGCTAGATCAATTTGGAGAGCGTTAATTAAAAAGTTTAAGGGTAGTGCTGATATGATAAAAAATAAACGTGCATTACTAAAGAAATCTTTTGATATGTTTACTGCTCTTGAAGGTGAAACAACAATAACGATTATTGAGAGATATTGTCATCTTCTCATGGAAATGAAAAGATTGGACATCAAGAAAGAAGATGATGAATGGGTTGATAAGCTAGCTGATGCGTTACCACAGAATGAATGGGGAACATATCTGTTGATTTTAAAGCATAATCGACAATTTGAAGATATGAATTTGAGTATGTTTATCCAGAAATTGGAAGAACATGAGCTATCAATTCGAAAAACTGCTGCAATGAGAAGTCCGGGTGCTCAACAAGATGTTAGTATATACTATCGAGGAAGCAAAGTTGAGACTACTCCGAGTCGGAAGATTCAGACTGCCTTCAGTGCTGATGGTACTTCCGGAACAAATACAAACAATACAAATCAGAGCAGTGGATATTCTTCGTCTTATACAAGTTTTGAACCAAATTTCTCAACACCAAGTTCTCAACAACAAAGTTCAACAAATGGTACCGGTCAAATATTGCAATGTAATGTTACATTGAATATTCAAAATGGTCAAAATTTTTCTCCAGATATTGCAAAGCAACACATGGCATCTCTTGTTACTGTGTTAGAGTCGTATGAAAGCTTAGTTGCTGGACGAATCGGCAATCCGATGCTCACTAAAGAGGATTATGACCAGATTGATTCTGAGGAACTTGAGTTGATGGACATCAAGTGGTGTTTAGCTAGCGTTTTGAGAAGAGCAGAAAAGTTTAAACAGATCACCGGAAGAGATGATCTTCGTGAAGCTACAACATCCCAGCTAGGTTTTGACAAATCAAAGGTTACTTGTTTTCGCTGTCGAGAAAAAGGACATTTTAAACGAGAGTGTACAAACAGAGAAGCAACCGGAAGACAAGATCCTTTCGGAAACAACGATTATCACAGAAAAGCAATTTATCATCAGGTTGCTCAACAACCATATCAACAACAATCTTAACAATCACGTACTATTGAAGAATCAAAGGGTAGAGCTTGTTTTGGTTTGATAGATCAAGAAGATGAAAGGATTCCGAAAGAGTTCAATTGGGATGATTATGATCCTTCTAGACCTTCAGTTTCTAAACCCTTTGTTGCTAGAAGACAAGCGATTTTTAAGTCATCAGGAAGTGATGCAGACACTGATGATGAGGAAGAATATATTAATAAAGCTAGAAAACAATTAGATCCTTACAGTTTTGATTTGTTTTTCGCAAATAAAATCGAGATTTTGAAAGAGAAAAAGGCTGCTAGACTGAAGAGAGAATTGGAAGCAAGAAGGGTTGCTGAAGAAAAGGCAAAAGTTGAAGAAAAACCAACACAGAAGGTCGAGGTTGAAGAGAATGAAGTGAAGATGGAAGTTGATAAAGAATCGATTGTGATTGAAAAGGTGGTGGAGAAAATAGTTGAAAAAATCGTCGAAGTTGAAAAAATAGTTGAAGTGGAAAAGATTGTAAAGGTTGAAAAACCTTGTGCAAAGTGTTTAGTACCTTGCAAAGAGTGTGCTGAAAAAGACATGAAGTATGCTGAATTGGAAAAGCTCAAAGAAAATTTGCTGCACAATGTGAGAAGCATTAAGATGTCATATGATCTCCTAAGCAGCAAAGTGAATTTGTACAAAGGAGCTTGTGATGAGGATATTCAGATGAAGAATCTTTTGAAAGCAACAGTTGTTCAAAAGCAAACTGCAATCAACAAATATATCAAGATTATTGCTGGACTGAAACAAGAATTAGCTGCGATGATGATTGAAACCGAAAGACTGAATTCTTTACTTCGAAGTTATCAAAGTTTAGATTATGTTATTCATCGCATTTATCCTACCGTGGCAGCTCATAAGTTTGCAGATGATGAAGAAAATTCTGGTAAGAAAACTGGTTTGAAGTATAACAGAGTTCCAAATCCAATGTGGGATGGCTATACCCCCCGACACTTTGAAAAGGTGGCTTAAGCACTCAATCTGAATCTGAAATCCGAGTCTATCGATGGATTACCAGATGATATTGATGTCACCTTCACAGCGTCTGACACTGATCATGAGTCCGAGTTAATTAAGAAAGTGTTCGATCAGGTGTTGGATAAAGATGAAGAGTCAAAGTCAGAGTCTAAATCTAAAAATTCGAGTTCATCAGACAAAAGCTCGAGTTCACCAGTCAAAAGGGTTTATAATAAACATTTTCTGATGTCACAAAATAATTTGAATGACTCCGACAAATTATATTCTGATGAAGAATTTCCAATAAGAGGTGTTAAAACTGAAATGATTAACAAGGTTTTCAAATTAACAGAAATTAATATTTCTGAAATAAAAGATGTAAATCTTACTGAAAAATCTAAAAAATACACTTCAAGAGTTTAACAAAGATTGAACAAGAAAAAAGGTTACAGTTCTGGTTCGGGTTATCGAAAGAAACCAAACCATAACAGTAATTTCAAAAAGAAAGGATTAGGTTTTATTCCACCTGAAAATCATAAAAATAAGAAAATTTATAAACCAAAAACTAAATTTGTTTCAGGAGCAAGTTCTGAAGAGGAAAAGGAGAAACCTTTCTGGAAATAGTCAAACAAGGAGTTTCTTGCCAAAAAACAAAAGAATATGTTGAAGGAATCTGAACCGAGAGTTGAAAGAAGAACCTGTTTCAAATGCCGAGAGGTTGGACATATTGCTTGGAATTGCCCAAAGTCCACCAACACAAAACAAGGAGTTTCTACTAACTCTAAATTGAAAGAAAAAGGTGTTGATAAAAAAAAACAACTAATAGAAAAATTTTAAGAGTTCAAAAATTCGACTTTCGAAGTTGGTGAAAGTTCGAAACATTTTTATAAAAGAAGAGCCAATTTAAACAAACATAAATGGATTGCTAAGAAATCAGAGAATGTTTCTGGCAATGAATCTGATTCGTCAAAATCAGAGGAGCCATATGTTGTGCTAAATGATGAGAATTCCGTTCCAACAATGGATGATGAAAACTTTCCACCATTGTCAAACGGAAACTTGAAATCAAAAATTAGTAATATTGAGATTTCAGATCAATTCTTCTCTGATAAGAAAGAATTTGATGCTGAAAAAGCATTTAGTGGTAAAGTGCTACATATTTTTGGTAAGATGGCTGATGGGAAGGTGAAGGGAGTGAAATAATTTTATGAATCAAAAGTTGTTAAACCAAATGAGGATGGTTCACCCATGATTGATCAGGCATGGGTGAGATTCTTTAAAAAGTAAAATCCTGACTTGCCAGAGCTCCCAAGTTGGTAATCGTGGAGCATGAATCGGCATCATTCTTGAAAATGTTTCTATGAAAAACCTACATGTGATATTTTTTACAAGTGGTTGAAAGAACAATGTGATGAATTAAACCCCATGATGTGTGAAATCAACAAAACTAATTTTCCGGAAAAACCATTTTGATTAAAACAAGAGTGAGTTGCAAGTTTTGTCCTTTATTTTTATACCCCTTTACAGGCGATGTCTTTTATGTTTAAAATTGACGAGTTTTGTACTTAATGTTTTTAAATCCTGCACGTTATGTCCTTTAGCTCTAACCCAGTTAGTTTTTTTTGTTAAATCAGATCATACAAGGGTAATTTAGTCTTTTTACCAACATAAGGATAAATATTTAATTAACAATATAACAAAAATAAATTTAATCAATTATTAATATTATATTAAATAGTATATTATCACACAAAACCCATCTTTGCATCTCTTTCTTTACCTATCTCCCTCTCTCTCACTATCCCTTCTCTCTACCTCCTACCTCTGTCCACCACCACCAACCACCACCCACCACCACCACTACCCTTCACCTTCACCTCCACCAAGGAAACCTTAATCCTACCTAAACAATCCACTGGAAACCCAAACCCAAATCATTCCTCTAAACAATCCATCGGAAACCCTAACACTAACACCGCAGCATTACCGTCATGTCTCTTATGTTGCCGCTGATGTGGTGGTCGCAGTCGGTTGCCGGCGGAGGCCGTCACTGGTGATAGCGGAGACGGCGGAGCCATCGCTGATGATGGCGGAACGGCGGAGACGGTCGGTTGAGCGGAATTAGGGAGGGAAAGAGCGAAAGAGCTACGATGGAGATCGAGACGTTAGGGTAATTGATGCGTTGTTGTTGATGAATTCTGTTTTATTTTATTAATGATTGGAACCTGTTGTGCGTTTGTATTGAGAAACTACTTTAATCTGCACTCAAACTGAAGTGAAATTTGATTGACAAAATTATAGAGAAGAACTTTATGAGTTTATTCAATTTATTTTTTTTCTGGTGGGTTTGGGGATGTAACGAGAATGTGGTGGTTGTAGGAGGATGTGGTGGTGGTACAGAGTAGAAAGAGAAATTAATTGTTTGTTGAGAGAGAAAGCAAATGGACTTGATAGTATAATTTTTTTTCCATTAAGACGTTTTTTTAATCAACAGTGTAAAATGACAATTATACCCTCATGTGTTTTGCACATGATCTGATTTAACAGAAAAAATTAACTCGGTTAGAGTTAAAGGACATAACGTGTATGATTTTAAAACATTAAGTACAAAACTCGTCAATTTTAAACATAAAGGACACCGCTTGTAAAGGGGTATAAAAATAAAGGACAAAACTTGCAATTCACTCTTAAAACAAACTTAAGTGTTTTGAAATCATAATAAGAAAATAGTTTGTTGTCAGGGGGAGTTCTGATTGTTTATGCCAAGTGGATGGAGAATTGAAGCAATTCACATCAGTTTGTCATTTTATTTGTACAGTTTATTGTTTTTCCTTTCAAATTTTCTTAGAAAATCAAAAATAGAAACATATTTTTGATTTTAGGGGGAGTAAAAAATTTAGAAATTTTGAAAATTTGAAAAAAACCAAAAACATCGGAAAAATCAAAATGAGTTTTGTTGTGAAAAAGAGGAAATGATAGTACATCAGTAGACAATCACAGTACGCTAAAGAATTGGAAAGTTAAAATGTGATAAACGGTCCCACTGATGATATGCCAGTAGGTTTTTACACGCTTAGTAGATTGTTTTCGAGATATAAACCTAAAAATCAAATACTTACTTATCTCGTAGGGAACATCTCTCGGATATATAGGTAACCACTGAAATCTTGTTTGAAGGGCTTTCTATTTCTGACATACTAGGTCTTTGTGTGTGATGATATCTGGGGTATTATACCAGGACTTCTGATTTTGCGGGAGCAATAGCCTAGTCCTCGTATAATACTCTGTACTGCTTTAATCATAAAGCCCACCCTCAGCATAAAAAATGATGAAACATTGAAAAATGCTAATCATGTGTTGTTGAAGAAAATATTCTCTAAAGGGAACACACCTAAAGTCGAGCCATCATCTCTCTGATTTTGCAGAAGCAATAGCCTGAGCTCTCATGGTCTCGCATTTACCCCTTACATATATCATTAGTGTACATTCACCTGTAAGACTAAATATAGGAGTCTGGATACGGGAGTATATTCTGAGGTGGGACACGCGAATAAGTTTAAGTCCTTAAAACACTAATCTCGTATCTCGAATCAATTGAACTTTGTGTGAAAATTTAAGTGGATCAGTATACTGACAATCTAAGTGAATCGTTTAAAACTTAAAGTGTTTAAAGCTCAACGGTGCTAGTGATTTGTCATAAACTGATATGATCCTCTTACACAAACTCACAAAAAGATTGTCTGTAAATATTTCGTTACTGCTTTTCATTAGTATGTTTTAGCATAAAATTTTGAAAAATCAAAAAGATTTTATTTCATCTTATTTTCGACAATTGATGTTGAAAAGCTGTTTTTTCAAAATTCCGAGTGCTAAACATGATGAACGACAGTGGGTTGGGAGAGTTTGTTTTGAAATGAAAAATGAAGTTAAAAGTTTGAGATCCAGGTCATTAATTTGAACTTGATATAACTATTGTTGATGTTGAATGATTTCTACAAATTGTTTCTAAATTTGTTAAAATTTTAAACATTTGTGAAATTTACTTTTGGGTAGAGATTTGTGCAGATCCCTGTGTCTAAGCCTGAGCAGAGTTTGAACCATGACACTAGCTTAGATCAAGTGCTATGACAGATTGCGATCCTGGAACATCTTAAGGGGGAGTCTGTTAGCAAAGGGGAGTCTGTTAATTGAAAGAGAGAGATTGAAGGATGCTTACAGAGAAAGATACTTTGGAAAGAGCGAGAAGACTGATCAAGACTGAAGACTCGACACACTGAAGACTCGTAAACATCCAAGGGGGAGTTTGTTAGTGCATATGTCTGTTGACTTCGTCTTGTATCGAGTCATGTAATAGATTAGATAAACCAAGACACGATGTACGAGAGAAACGAGAAACATGGCTGAACCAGCCACTTCACACGAAGTGACTAGTTCGTGCGACCTGGCCAGGTCGTGCGAACTGGACTGGGTTGTTTCGTGCGATCTGGTGATCCCTATATATAGGAGGTCTTGGGTTGTCATTTGTAACAATCTGATTCCGGTAGCGAAGCTCTGCCGAAGTGTCGCCAACTTGTGTAACGCTAATATATCAATACAATCGACAGTTAAAGTGATTCTACGTGCAAATCTAGCTGCTATAACATCAATACGTCTGATTCCGCCTTTCGTATTGATCGAGAACTCTTCTGATCGACTCGTTTAGATCGAATTCCCGATCCTACATTTTATCTATATCACGATGTATTGTTTATCTACGTTTCGTTATGTAAAACTAAGCAAAATCACAATACATTTTTATCTACTTTTAGTTATGTGAAGTCAAGTCGAACTAACCATTTCAAAATTTATTTAGTTAATTAATTAAGAAAATTGTAGTTAAATAATATAAAAAAACAAGGAGAATTGATTTCTGAATGATAAGAGTTAATTAAGCAAGAAGTCTATGTGGTTTCTTAGAAGTAACAAGGTTAGATATTAAGATATGAAATGCTGAAATTAACCTTAGTTTCTAGTTAGATTTTAACTGATTTTAGCGTTGATATCTTCGAATGTTACAAAATCAAAAGTTAATACCCTACATTGTTACTTTAATCACTTAGGGGAGGCGCTGTGCATGATGTTTGGCCATCGGGTACCCCCTACACGCAGACCACACACCGTCGCCGGTCAAGTTGATATGGCCGGCGGGTAGGGGTCAGTTTAGGTGGTTGCCGCTTGTGGATGTTTTTTGTTTTCAATAAGATGACCGTTCAACGGTCATAAATTTAAATAATTATTATTTTTTTCTTTTTAAACACTATAAATGCATAACCAAATCATACCACAATCACATAAATCAACCACAAACTCTCACATAGTCTCTACTTTTTATACACTCATTCACCCACATTTTTACACCATGTCTCACGACTCTTTTACTCCACCATTTGAAATCCCGATTGTGTTATTATCAGACGATAGTAGCCTATAATATTTTTTGAATGTCGCCGAGCGAGCCGAAATTAAAAGAAACGGGAATGATCGGAGTGTCGCGCTCCGGTCAAAGATAAGATTTATATACCCTAATTACCCTTAACAAATATATAGTGGTAGTAAGGGGTCGAACCACGAAGAGTATTTGGTTTGCGAATGGACTTGATTGATTTTAAACGGTTGTCACAATTTATGAAGCTTGCTAAGAAATATATTAATTTGTTTGCTTGAAAGAGTGCCGGAATGAACCGACAAGACTGTTTTGATTACTTAACTACTAGAGATTTGACTAATTGCACGAAAACTTGATGAATGGTTTTAATGCAATATTTTGGAAAACAAGGTTCACACCCGATTCAGTAATTGAAGTCCTAGGGTTTCTACACATTTTAGATTCAATTCAATTGCAAAAATGATTAACGAATTTAGTGTCACGAGGCTTAGGTGCCAAGAGCTATCAATGTCGTAAACGACGGACCTCAATGCACTTCGCTACCAAGCACATGTAAACTCTAACCTAGACAAGGCATAATTGCACATAAACATTTCGCAAAGTCAAATTTAATCTTCATTCAACAATTCACAAATACAATACAAATGCAAGACAATTATCATAAGTTTCAAAATCAAATCACAACTTGTCACAAATCGAATCTCAAACACAATGTTTAAACCCTAAGAACTTACAAAAACCTACATCGGGGTGAAAGCTCTGGGAATTAGCCGCTCATGATGAACGGGACACGATCAACAATGGATGAGAGCTTGAATTCTTGCATCTTGAAGCTTTGAATCAGATGAAGGTAATGATTAGGGTTTGGGATGGAGGAAATTGATGGATGATGTGGTGGAATGATTCAATGGATAATGATCAAGATGGTGGTAGATTAGGGTTAGGATTAATGGGATGATTCGGATGATTGGTGATGATTGTGGATGAAGGTGAATGAGTTCTTGGCTCCAAGATGGTGTTTCAAACTCACAAAATGCGTAACCCTCCAAGAAAGAGTCAAAACAAGTGATATAACCCGTCTCTCAACTCAAAAATCAAGTTTTTTTCGCAAAGTGAGAATGCAGGTGGCGTCGTCGACGGTAATTTAGGGTGTCCCCGATGGCCCCTGGAAATCTCAGTTTCACCCGACGGCTTAATCTGCAATTTACGAAGGTTTCTAGCCGACGGAACAAACCAGTGGGCGTCACCGACGGTGCCTCTAAATCCCTTTTTTTTGTTTTCTTCATAACTTCTTCGTTATAGCTCCATTTTACTCACTGTTTTCTCCCACTTACTCGTAATTCAACCCTCTATCATGCCATCTTCCAATATATTCATTTTAGATCCATTAACATCCCCCAAAAGACATCCAATCTTCATGATTAACCCGGTTTTGTTCATTTCACATCCCCGGTTGATCCCGTTCGCTCCTAGTGCTCCGTAAAGCTCCCAAATAGCTCCTTAAACTCCGTAAGACCTGCAAAACACAAATCCCATTAAAAGTAGGCTATTCAAGATTAAAATTTAAGTAGATACATGAACTTAAACATTAACGAACATCAGTTTTCGTCCACGTATCACATCCCCACACTTGTCGTTTGCTTACCCTCAAGCAAATCTGTATTTCACTTTCACGTGGGTCGACCGAGAAACGCACTTCCCATTCTTGAGACGTAAGTTAAGGTCTAAAGTCATACTCAGTTCATAATTTTTACAATTTTCAAAATATTTAGCGATAAATGACAATTCATATAAAGATGATTATCCAAGATTAACCCGCCCTTGAAACTCACAAGTCATACACATCCCTCATAATGTTCACTTCACTCAGTTTACAAATTGGCTAATTATAATGATGTATTAGCACTTTTAAATTAATCACTCAAAACTGAATAGAACACGTACCCGCATAGGCTTCCAACTCAATCATTCTCCACCATCAAACACGAATACTAAGCACATGTCAAAAGGTCATTAAAGGGTTGTAACGGGGCTAGGCTAATGGTGTGGAATAGGATGTTTGAAAGTGGCTAAGTTGATGAAAATTCGATTTTTATTACAACAACTAATCTAAGCCGGCTAAATAAAAATCAACAACTACTAGGCAAAAGCGTTCGCCTTTTATTCAACAATTACCATACAACTTTTTGTGCTTTTCTCAATGATTTTTCTCTTGTTTTTCATGGCATTTTCTGATTTTTTTTCTTACAGAACCACACCTTTAGAAAACAACTAAACCTCATCGAATTTCCATCACACGGGTTAAAACAAAGAGGTTTAACGGTCAAGGGCTAAATGGGGTGATGAAACGAAAGGTTTAGGCTCAAAGTTGGCGACTAGAGGATAAATTTCGGGTAAGGGTAAGCAAATGGTGTAAAAGGAAAAGGTTTACCTAATACCTTAATCATTCTCGTGCTTGTATTCGGTCTATGGTCTCAAATGTATCAAAAGATGCAAGTTCTACAATACATGACTAATGGTCCACTCAAACAAAGAAATATGTGTATATATAATGCATACAAGTGGCTCAAAATCTCACGTATAAGGGTATGGAATAAGATATACATGAATTGCAAGTTTCTTAGGCGGATTAATCCCAAATAACCACCCGCTAAATACCTGTCATGCTATTAACTCGAACTTGACCATGACAAAAAACCAAATGGGTTGTGTCATCCCTCGTTAACTTAGTTACTTGTGCTTTTTAGACCGCTTCAAACAAAGACATTTTGAAAATTTTTTGAAAATTTTCCCCCATCCCCACACTTGAGGTGAACATTGTCCTCAATGTGTAGTGTTTAAATGAACGGGTCAAAAATCGAAAAGCATTTTACTCCCCCATCCAACATTGTCCTCAATGTGTAAGAACTAGAGTTTTTAAAACGCACAAGGGATGTGACACGACTAACTTCCCCAAGAATTCACCCCTGAAAATAAAGTACAAATTACATTCCACTTATTTGCTAACTAAAAATCAAAGGTAAAAAGAAACGTATGCACCTGGTTTTTCGCTAATTTCTTGTATGCTCTTAATCTTGTCAACAAAACGGTCGGCTCCCGGACATAATGTACCTACAAATCTTAACCCTTGTGTAGAAGCATGCTTCTCACAACCATTAAAATTTGTTCGTTACCTAGTTCTACCACTTTTATGAAAATATTACCAAACCATACGTTATTTCACTTTGATTTATGTGGAAAAAAATTTACAATAACAAAAAACCTAACTCACTTTTGTAGGAATGACAGTTGCATTTAGCGTATGCAACAAGCCCTTTTAAACCTCTCGATTGCTCGGGAGGACGAGTAGGTCTCGTGAGGGTTATATAGGGAACACACCTACAAAGTTCATTTAGTCCTAAAATGAAATAACAAAATTATACAACAACAACACAACTAGACTACAGAGATAAACTAAAACGAATTGTGAAAGGAAATATACAAAAACAATTAACTTCCCACCTCATGGTGGTCGAATGGCGTACTTGCCGCCCACGAACTCCTCAAAATCACCCACCGGTGATTCATACCATTTGTTGCCAAACGGTCCAAACTTCCTCACCTCCTCTTCCTTCTTCTTTTCTTGAGGTGACTTCTTCACTTTCTTCTTCTTGACCATCTTCTTCTTTGTTTCTCCAAACCTACCAACCATAGCACATACCTTTTTGTTTGGATTCATGTCCTTTTTAAGACACTTATCCTCACCGAGTGGGTTAGTAAAATTTGGAAAAAAATTTAAATTTAATTCCCGGTCCCCACATTTCATGCTTACCGTTCCCGTTGCACAATTTATTATGGCATTAGCAGTTGCCAGGAACGGTCTACCCAATATGACTATCGGTTGGGTGTCCTCAACACACCCAACATAGTCTACTACCAAAAAGTCAAATGGGTAGTAGCAATCATCCACCTTAACAATCACATCCTCCACCATCCCCCTTGGATGCGTGGGAGTCTGATCGGCCAATACTACGGGAGTATCAAACTTTTTTAATGGACCAAAATCATATTGGTCATACAAACTCTCGGGCAAGATGCTCACACAAGCTCCAAGATCTAGGAGCGCTCTTTCAATTTTTAATGTTCCAATTTGAATTGGAATAAGAGGATCTCCCGGATCTTGAGCTTTTTGAGGAAGGACACTCGATAAAACGACACTAACATGAGATATCAAATCAACCGGTTCGGGTAATTTGTTGTGCCGTTTTTCGTTGCTTAACTCCTTTAAGAATTCCACATGAGCCGGAAACTTTTTAATGTCATCGAGTAATGGTAAATTAATTTTTGCTTCTTTAAAATTTTCCCACCTTTCGTCCTTCGGTGGGTACCGTTCCTCCACTTTCGATGCATTAATCGGGTTAAGTTGATTTAAACAATTTTCACAAAAAAGAATTTTTAGTTACATTTTTAATTTTAGTTTGTGAAATCATTTCTTGTTCATTTTTGCTTTCCGGCTCATCACTTATATCTTCCACTACACCATCAACGAATTGTGGTGGTGGAATTCTTTGAACACTACAATTTTCATCATTTGGAAGAAGACTTACCGCGCTAATGTGCACATTCCTCACAGTGCCTGTGCTTGAGCTTTGATGCTTCGGGTTCATTGTGGTGTCACTTGGAAGCTTCCCCATACTTCCCCTCATTTGAGCCACTTCCTCCGCAAGTTGGCCCACTTGCTTTGCCAATGCTTCATGCGATTTGTCCCGAATCTCATTCTCTTTCTTGGACTCTTGCATCATTGAAAGCATTGCGTCCATCTTTGCATTCAAATCACTACCACCCCCTTGATTGTTTGACCCACTTCCATTACCGCCTTGGTTGTTGTAATTCCTTTGGTACCCACTTTAGTAGTTTTTATCCCGACCTTGGTACCCTTGGTTACCGCTTTGGCGATTTTGGTGTGAAGACCCACCTTGATTTCCCGATTAGAAAATTCGGGTTCATTTGGTTGGAAGCATTACCATACCTAAAGTTAGGATGGTTCCTCAACCCGGGGTGGTAAGTGTTTGAGTTCATATCGTATTGCCACCGGTCTCCGTACACTTGATTCACATCCACGGTGGCTTGAGAATTCTCGGTCCGGTGACCGATATCACCACATTCTTCACATTCTTCTTCATGCGGGCCAACTCCCGCTCCAACTTTTCAATCCGATCCTTAGAATTCCCATCACGGTCGGGCCAAGACCTTGAGCTGGGGTGCTTTTTGGCTTGATTGGCCGATACTTTCGCCTTTAACCTCTTGCTCATACTCTCGAGGAACTCCGAATCGTCGTCCTCGTGATTACTCAACAAAGTTCCATTACTAGTCGACTCAAGGTGGTTCCACGTCTCATCGTCCAAACCCCTCAAAAAACACTTGACCAATTCCCACTTTTCAATTTGGTGATGTGGGCATTTCCGGATCAATTCCTTGTATCGGCTAAATGCTTCATGTAACGGTTCCCCCGAGAGTTGGTGAAAAGACCGAATTTCATCTCTAGCATCGTCGGTCTTCGCCATTGAATAATACTCATTAAGAAAAACCTGTTGCATTTCAGCCCATGTACGAATACTACCCGTCGGAAGTGTGAGACACCACTTTTTTGCCTTATCTTTCAATGAAAACTGAAACAACCGAAGCTTCACCTCTTCCAATGCGAAATCATGTCCTCCAATCATACTACATATGGCAGAAAACTCCGCCAAATGGGTATACGGCTCATCATTAGTCCTCCCATTGAAGTAGGGGAGGATGTTAATGTAATGGGGTTTACAATCAAACATTCGTCTTTCACACACAATCGGTGAATCATTGTCGGTGACCACCGGTCTAAAACGGTCATTAACGCCCCTCGGAGGTTGTTGACAACAACATGGACCATCAACTTCTTGACCAATTGGTCTTCGGTTATCTCTTCGATTACCCCCTCGATTCCCACCTTGGTTTCCACCTTGATTACCTCCATCCATAAAACGAGGAATCCGGTTATGATTCACATCGTTGTTATTATTGTAATACCCATCATTCTGGTTCCTTAAATTGTTGTTTAGTGGGTTTCGGTTGTTTCCGTAACAGTCATTTCTCATATTCCCAAAACCATAGTTGTCGTTCCCCACAAAGTTGGCATTTTGATAGCCAAACTCGTCATCATCAAACCCCCTTGCGTTGTAAACGTTGTCCCGGTTCACATACCCTCAACCGTCATCGTCTACCCGTTCATCATAATTACCCCCGTCATCCGAGTATTCCGAGTAAATACTCACGTGCTCTGGCGATTGGTAATCGGGAACACTATACGGCTCATCATCGGGAATAGCATTTCTCAAATCATCAACGTTAAAGAACGGATCTTCATTCGCGGGATTACCGCGTTCTTGGTTGCCTCTACAATCGGAATTAACATTCCGGTCATCAAGGTTAGTGGGTAAGGAGTTGTGTCGGTGAAGGTTTTGTTGTGGAGGTGTTCTTTGGTTATTATTTGGGCCTCGGTTTTCAAAAGGTGGTGTGGGTGGTCTTGAGTTGTTACCACCACCCGGTTGATCTTGAGGCATATTATGTGGGATATTTTGGGCGGGACGAAAGGTTCCACGAGATTGAAATTGGTTTTGATTGAGGTTTGGGTGATTGGAATTTTGGTGTTCCATTGAATTGGGTTCAATGGATGGTGTGAATTGTGGATCTTGGGTGACTTGGTTAGAAACAATGGTTGCCTCTAACTGGCTTGCTAAGTTCCTTCTTGTGACTCGCTTGATTTCCATTTCGTAGACTAACGGTGAAGTCCTCCCGGAATTCCGTGTACGCATGCGCCACCTGTAATCTGCATAAGTAACACAACCCGAGTAACAAGGAAAAAGACAAAGGACAAAAAGAACTACGCAATTTAAACAGTTAATCACAAAAATACAAACAAGTATCCAAACACAAAGCGCACGAACTCCCCGGCAACGGCGCCAAAATTTGATTGGAGTGTTGCGCTCCGGTCAAAGATAAGATTTATATGCCCAAATTGCCCTTAACAAATAGCTAGTGGTAGTAAGGGGTCGAACCACGAAGAGTATGTGGTTTGCGAATAGACTTGATTGATTTTAAACGGTTGTCACAATTTATGAAGCTTGCTAAGAAATATATTAATTTGTTTGTTTGAAAGAGTGCCGGAATGAACCGACAAGATCGTTTTGATTACTTAACTACTAGAGATTTGACTAATTGCACGAAAACTTGATGAATGGTTTAAAGCAATATTTTGGAAAACAAGGTTCACACCCGGTTCGGTAATTGAAGTCCTAGGGTTTCTACACGTTTTAGATTCAATTCAATTGAAAAAATGATTAACGAATTTAGTGTCACGAGGCGTAGGTTCCAAGAGCTATCAACGTCGAAAACGACGGACCGCAATGCACTTCGTTACCAAGAACATGTAACTAACCTAGACAAGCCATAATTGCAAATAAACGTTTCGCAAAGTCAAATTTAATCTTCATTCGACAATTCATGAATACAATACAAATGCAAGACAATTATCATGAGTTTCCAAATAAAATCACAACTTATCACAAATCGAATCTCAAACACAATGTTTAAACCCTAAGAACTTACAAAAACCTACACCGGGGTGAAACCTCCGGGAATTAGCCGGTCATGATGAACGAGACACGATCAACAATGGATGAGAGCTTGAATTCTTGCATCTTGAAGCTTTGAATCGGATGAAGGTAATGATTAGGGTTTGGGATGGAGGAAATTGATGGATGATGTGGTGAAATGATTCAATGGATAATGATCAAGATGGTGGTAAACTAGGGTTAGGATTAATGAGATGATTCAGATGGTTGGTGATGGTTGTGGATGAAGGTGAATGAGTTCTTGGCTCCAAGATGGTGTTTCAAACTCACAAAATGCGTAACCCTCCAAGAAAGAGTCAAAACAAGTGATATAACCCGTCCCCCAACTCAAAAATCAAGTTTTTCGCGAAGTGAGAATGCAGGTGGCGTCGCTGATGGCCATTTAGGGCCCAAATTACCCTTAATCTACCAAAATTTGATCGGAGTCTCCCACTCTGGTCAAAGATAAGATTTATATGCCCGAATTACCCTTAACAAATAGCTAGTGGTAGTAAGGGGTCGAACCACGAAGAGTAGTGGTTTGCGAATGGACTTGATTGATTTTAAACGGTTGTCACAATTTATGAAGCTTGCTAAGAAATATATTAATTTGTTTGTTTGAAAGAGTGTCGGAATGAACCGACAAGATTGTTTTGATTACTTAATGACTAGAGATTTGACTAATTGCATGAAAACTTGATGAATGGTTATAAAGCAATATTTTGGAAAACAAGGTTCACACCCGGTTCGATAATTGAAGTCCTAGGGTTTCTACACGTTTTAGATTCAATTCAATTGCAAAAATGATTAACGAATTTAGTGTCACGAGGCTTAGGTGCCAAGAACTATCAACGTCGTAAACGACGGACCGCAATGCACTTCGTTACCAAGAACATGTAAACTCTAACCTTGACAAGGCATAATTGCACATAAACATTTCGGAAAGTCAAATTTAATCTTCATTCGATAATTCACAAATACAATACAAATGCAAGACAATTATCGTAAGTTTCAAAATCAAATCACAACTTGTCACAAATCGAATATCAAACACAATGTTTAAACCCTAAGAACTTACAAAAACCTACACCGGGGTGAAACCTCCGGGAATTAGCCGGTCATGATGAACGAGACACGATCAACAATGGATGAGAGCTTGAATTCTTGCATCTTGAAGCTTTGAATCAGATGAAGGTAATGATTAGGGTTTGGGATGGAGGAAATTGATGGATGATGTGGTGGAATGATTCAATGGATAATGATCAAGATGGTGGTAAACTAGGGTTAGGATTAATGAGATGATTCAGATGGTTGGTGATGGTTGTGGATGAAGGTGAATGAGTTCTTGGCTCCAATATGGTGTTTCTGTCACACCCCGACCACGTGGAACATACAAAACGTGGCGGAAACATCGGGGAGTGTTGTAACAGAATTAATTGTTTCATAACCATGGCAATTGAAGTTTCGTTTTATTAAGTAAGAGTGATACAATGTCTTAACAAACAAAGAAATACAACATAATTAACTAGTCTTGCATCTTTTATTGTCACTAAAGCCCAAGTCTGCCTATGTGTATCTTGATCATCTTATGCAACAGTTCCTGAAAAACACATGTGAAAATAGGTACGTCAGCATAAAAATGCCTGTGAGATACATAGGTTTTGTGAAAATAGGTTTCATGACTTGTATTTGAGAAAATGTTTAGTCATGAACCTTGTAATTTGCTTTGTTTTGTAAATCATTTGAAAAACAATGAGTTCAGATGATATGTATAAATAAATGAATAATGTATGGTTAAATGAATAACCATAGTGAAATGAATTTGTATAAGATAAGTTGTTTGTAAAACAATGTCTTGTGAAAAGTATGTTATTTGTAAAAAATGTTATATGTATCAAACTGAAATGATTCAAATAACGCTACAATATATAATACCATACAAACACTTATATATAGGAAGTACCAGCGGCGTATCCACCATGCTTGTATCATATTACACACGCATCGTTACTTAATCACTTAATCAAACCAAACAATGTCAAAATGTCTATGTCAAATATCCATGTCAAAATGTCATGTATGGCAAGTGAAATGTCTCAACTAAACCATATGCACAAAAACAAAGTATTGAAGTAAAACTTGGTTTAAATCAAAGTTATGTTTTGTGGGAAATGCATGATCAAATGTCAATCATGTTAAAATGTCTATGCCGAAATGTCTATGTCAAATACGGTTCACACGGTTCACAGATACAAACGGTTCACAGATATCAACGGATCACAGTCAAATGATTACAACGGTTCAATATGTAGTATAATGTGTTCATATGCTGGATAAGCATATGCAACAGAAAAGCAACGTAAAACAATGTACTAAGTACGCACACAATGGGCATTCATAGCATGAAATGTAATGTAGAACGATGTACTAAGTATGCACACAATGGGCATACATAGCATAAAATGTAATGTAAAACAATGTACTAAGTACGCACACAATGAGCATACATAGCATGAAATGTAATGAAATCATGTACTATAATGTACTAATGAACATAGCAAGTATATGATGTCAAAACAGGAAAGCATGAAAGTAACAAGTAGGCGCATGTGTTTCACCCCAAAACAGTTTGGAAAACAGTAAAAGAGGGGTCTATGTACTCACTTGAGATTGCTCAGTAGTCCTTGAGTAACAACCAAACAATGCTAGAGATCGCGGATATCAAACGGCACCTAATATAGGTAACTATGTTAATTAACCGGACCTAGATCGGAAGATCGGGTAGCATTAGGGTTTGTAAACCAAACGAGTGTAGAGACTCGTGTCATTTGGTTTAACAAAACCTACATACTAAATCAAACTTAACCTAAGTGTCTACGACCCATTACGACCCGTTTAGGTAGCTTATGCTACTTTAACGCATCGTTCGCGTGAAACGCGTTCGGACCGCCTAACTAGCCCTATGACAAGTGTTATATGCCTAAACATATTACATAATCAGTTATGTGACAAAGGTTTAGGTTATATATGCTTAATTACCAATTATACATGAAAAGGGTATTCTGGTAATTTACCTAAGGCATATAAACTACTTATCATACAACTACTTAAACGATGTGACCATAGGGTATAACCTCGGAAGGTTATGCCCTATACTAGGGTCACCTAATGTATTTGGTCGGATCCTAATGATCGACCAAATGGGTCGGGTTCGAAGGTATAGGCGATTTATTAGATCGCCTACCCTACGACCCTAGACAACGTGGTAACCAGTGGACATAGTCCCAAGGGACTACGACCAACGTGATTACAATCACGTTGCGAAGTTCAAACGAACTTCGCATTGACCATTACTGGTCAACGCTGAAAGTCAAACAAAGTTTGACTTTCTGACTCGAAAAGCAGTAAAATAAGGAAAAGAACGAAAGAATACTTACGAAGGGTCCCCGAATGCTAATCTCGATCCAAGGACTCAGGTATGAAACAATGGTTTCAACTTAGAGCTCTCAAATCAAGATTCTTGTGAGAAATGAGGTTGGGCTGGATGGGTATTTATAGTTTTCGGGTAACCGTTAAGATCGTTTCTTGGAAAAGGGGGCACGATCAAGGCCGTACACTTGTCGGAATGTTATGGTACCTCAATTGGCCACCCACCATAAGGTATCAACATGTGGAAGAGAGATTAGGAGTGCAAAACAGCTGAAAACAGGCTGTTAAGTACTCTGCATCTGGTCTGAACTTGCTTTACGGACCTCAAAGCTGCCAATGTTGAGGTCCGTAAGGTAACAACTTTGGCAGATTTACAGTTTTGGTCCCTGCAGCCCCTAAACTTGGTTTTCGATGCATTTTTGACACGTTTAAGCCCCGTTAACCCCATTTCAAAGCTCTAAAATGAAGTTAAAGTATAGGGAACTTAAATTGTGCTCAAAAATATCTCGGATGTCGGTTCGTTTAGCCGTACAGTTGCGATGTTCGGTTAATTACGACGGAATGCGCATAAGCGCGAAAAACGATCCAAATGACGAAACGAATGGATTTTTCTTATGGCGAACACTAAAATATAATATAGTCATGCTTTCATAAATTTTTGGATGTCCGGATGTATTTAGAACGTAAGTTATGCGCGAAAATGCAAACTTGTGCACTTTTTGACACTTTTAGTCCCTGAATGACACAAAAGTTTATTTTAGCATACCGAACACCTCAAAGCCTATTTCTAAGCTATGTAAAGGATATTTATGGTATGTTTAACTTATGTTCATGTCCCGGAAGGTCTGTTACAGTTCAAATTGGCATACTTTCGAAGTTTGTCAACTTTAGTCCCTGCAAGCGATTAAACTTTGATTTCACCACACCAAACCTTCCAAAACTTATATCTAAGCTATGTAAAGGTTATTCAAGGTATGTTAAGCCTATTTCACTATTCCGGAGTGTTCGTTGGATTAAACTGGTTATATTTACGCATTAGTGCGCGTATAACCTTCCAGAAAGCGATTTAGAGTTTGAAATCGAACAAGAGTTGATATGTGCAAAAGATACACATATTTATACAAGTCCAAAGTATGAAATACAATTTTTCATTGGTTTGGCATTTGTTTGATGGTTGAAATGACACAGGTGTTACAGTCTCCCCTACTTTAGGAAATTTCGTCCCGAAATTAATTCGTAGGAGTCTATTTGTGACTTTGTGTTAAATAACCATCAAAGATGAACAAGACGTAATCCTGTAATTTCTCTTTAACGAACATTTTTCAGAAATGAAAAATGAACAGAGTTATTCTCAACAGGCATTCATTAGAAACTAAAATGAACAGAATAGTCATTTTATATCTTCAGAAACAAAAATGAACGGAATAGTCATTTTACATCTTCAGAAACAAAAATGAACGGAATAGTCATTTTACATCTTCAGAAACAAAAATGGACAGAATAGTCATTTTACATCTTCAGAAACAAAAATGAACGGAATAGTCACTTTACATCTTCAGAAACAAAAATGAACGGAATAGTCATTTTACATCTTCAGAAACAAAAATGAACGGAATAGTCATTTTACATCTTCAGAAACAAAAATGGACAGAATAGTCATTTTACATCTTCAGAAACAAAAATGAACGGAATAGTCATTTTACATCTTCAGAAAACAAAAATGAACGGAATAGTCATTTTACATCTTCAGAAACAAAAATGAACGGAATAGTCATTTTACATCTTCAGAAACAAAAATGAACGGAATAGTCATTTTACATCTTCAGAAACAAAAATGAACGGAATAGTCATTTTACATCTTCAGAAACAAAAATGAACGGAATAGTCATTTTACATCTTCAGAAACAAAAATGAACGGAATAGTCATTTTACATCTTCAGAAACAAAAATGAATGGAATAGTCATTTTACATCTTCAGAAACAAAAATGAACGGAATAGTCATTTTACATAAAATGAACGGAATAGTCATTTTACATCTTCAGAAACAAAAATGAACAGAATAGTCATTTTACATCTTCAGAAACAAAAATGAACGGAATAGTCATTTTACATCTTCAGAAACAAAAATGAACGGAATAGACTCTAGACACATGACAAAATTCGCTGTGGTTTCTGTGCACTGAATTCCATAATTATGTATGCATCCATAATTATGTAATTCCTTGCATAGTCCGCACAACTTGTCTTGAAATGTTTGTGGGGAGGATAATCAAACCTGTGATGAGTGTGACTAGACTACCATAGGGTCCTTTTAATTAGATCAACAAAGGATCCTTTTAATTAGACCACCAAGGAGTCCTTTCAGCTATATCATCACATGATATTCCTAACCAGATTTTTGGATCAATCTGTATACCTAGACCCCTCAGGGGTCTAATTATGGAATGGTACAATATAATCCAAGGGACTTAACTACAACGTAAAAGCCCATTGAGGATTTAATATAGTACACAAAGATATGGAAGATTCTACGAGGATTTGGATAACAAAAACTTGGATTATACCAAAAACATAAAAGGAAACACATAAGCATATAATTACATAGTTGTTTAACTTGGTTACTGATTTGTTATCTTTGGACGCGGATACTTAAAGCACACCAGGAATCCAACTCGTGGATTTCATTTGGCACTTTAATCATTTCAAGAATCCATCCATGAAGATAGGATGATCTACCAAAAATTCGATTTTCGTTTTCAGGAAAACGCAATATTCGAATTAAGGTACACAATAATTTAGGACATACGGAAATGCCCTTAGGTACCCTATTAAGAATTTATAGTGGTACTTGGGGTATTCGTACAGAATTATAACTTGCACCTTGTACTTCGTCTCTTTACAAGAGACGGGTACTTAGGATCTTTGTGTAAAACGCAAGAGATTGTAAAATGGAAGAATTTTGGGAGTAGTTTGTTCTTCAAGGAATGCGGTTCCTTGATTGTCGGTATTGTAGGGGATATATTGTTTATACATACAATCACATAAATACATTGTAATGTAAATAAAAGATTTATTTATAAACAATGTTAACAACTGTTTCATGGACCTTGACAACAAAAGAAAATAATACATAAGATGTGATTATTTCTAAAGAGTGTT
This sequence comes from Helianthus tuberosus, assembly GCA_030545235.1. NCBI lineage: Eukaryota > Viridiplantae > Streptophyta > Magnoliopsida > Asterales > Asteraceae > Helianthus > Helianthus tuberosus. The sequence goes on from CM060452.1 coordinate 93,314,950, forward strand.
GTCTTCTAGTCGGTCAGAGGCTCATCTCTGTGCTGGATTAGCATTAGCACGCTTTGGGCAATTTCTTCGGAAATGTCCCATCTCGCCACACTTGTAGCAAGAACCTGGTGGAAAGCGAGCTTGAGCAGGTTTGTTGTCAGCTTGATTTGGTGCAACTGCTGCTACGCAAACTTTTGCTGTATGACCTTTACGTCCACAAATTTGGCATTCGCGGCACTTCACCATAGCATGATGATAAAGGTTACATTTGTTGCACAAAGGTGAAGTTCCATTGTATGGCTTCCTAGCACGGGGTTGAGCTGGTTGGTTGGGGATGACTTGACCATTGTGAGCAACCATGGCGAAGTTCTGAGAAACCTTTTGCTTCTTTGACCGTTCAAGGGATCCAGTCTGTACATCCATGGTCTTTGATTCCTCAATTGGTTTCTTGTCACCCTTTCGGAAAAGCTTACGTTTCCTGATCTGAGATTCAGTCAACGTTGCAGATAGCTCAATGGCTTGCCTAACCGTAGTGGGGTTACTACCAGTAACAATGTCTTGAACTGAGTCAGGGAGACCATTAATGTATTTTTCGATCGCCTTATCCAAAGGCGTAACCATGGTAGGACACAACAGGCTCAGCTCCTCGTATCGATCAGTGTATGCTCGATGTTCGCCGCTGTCTTGCTTAAGATCGTCGAATTCCCTTTCCAATGCCCTGATCTCGTGTCGAGGACAGAATTCCTTCATCATCAGTGCTCGAAGTTCTTCCCAAGTTTGGGCCAGTGCCACTTCGGCACCCCTATCTCTCACCACACCGTTCCACCATGTCAAAGCTCGTTTCTCGAAGACACTAGATGCGAAGTCTACCTTTCGCTCGTTTGGACATTGTACATGCCTGAAGGTGCTCTCTAGACTCTCGAACCATTGCAGAAGTGCAGTCGCTCCTTGAGACCCAGAAAACTTTGATGGCTTGGCCGAGTTGAACGTCTTGAAGCTGCAGAGGGCATTATTGTTGTTGATAACTTGATAACATTGAGCAACGACGTTCGGGATTGCAGCAGTCATTTGCTGTGTAATGACAGCTGCCAGCTCGTCAATAGATACTGGATTTTCGCGTCGTGGAGGCATTCTAAAAGAGAAGAACAAGAGAGAAAACAAATGAAATGGCAGTGGGTAAGAATAGGATGTTACAGTTACCGACCAAAATCACGGGTGATGGTCATTTGTTTGAACCATGAGGCAAACAAACGACACACAAAGGCTGAATCAAAGCAAATAGGTCCTCATAATGTATCGCGAAGACATGCTCGCCTATAAGTGAACACTCATCCCAAGAATTCCCAGGTAAGCACAACTGGTCTCGCGTCTGATGAGATGTATACGAAGTCCTTGCCTAGACAGAAAACTCAGAATACAGGCATTCACCCTTCCAGTTTGCACGTGTTCACATTATTTAAAACCCAAAACCTTGACGAGATTTTGAAAACTCAAAGGGTTCAAAACCTTATAATAGAGGGTTCAAAACCTAGTAATCAATCATCCTAGAACAGATGATTAGTTTTCAAAGCGGTTTTGAAATTTATGTTCTTGTTGTGGTCGTCGCCTAAGGATAGGTGACGGTATTGTTTTATGACTAAACGCAAGCAAAACTCGCGTTAGGGTCCTAGAAAGGTTATAGACTAGGTCAAAGCATTACTAATAACCTAATTCCCTATAACCATTGGCTCTGATACCATCTTTTCTGTCAGCTCCCGACCACGTGGAACATACAAAACGTGGCGGAAACATCGGGGAGTGTTGTAACAGAATTAATTGTTTCATAACCATGGCAATTGAAGTTTCGTTTTATTAAGTAAGAGTGATACAATGTCTTAACAAACAAAGAAATACAACATAATTAACTAGTCTTGCATCTTTTATTGTCACTAAAGCCCAAGTCTGCCTATGTGTATCTTGATCATCTTATGCAACAGTTCCTGAAAAACACATGTGAAAATAGGTACGTCAGCATAAAAATGCCTGTGAGATACATAGGTTTTGTGAAAATAGGTTTCATGACTTGTATTTGAGAAAATGTTTAGTCATGAACCTTGTAATTTGCTTTGTTTTGTAAATCATTTGAAAAACAATGAGTTCAGATGATATGTATAAATAAATGAATAATGTATGGTTAAATGAATAACCATAGTGAAATGAATTTGTATAAGATAAGTTGTTTGTAAAACAATGTCTTGTGAAAAGTATGTTATTTGTAAAAAATGTTATATGTATCAAACTGAAATGATTCAAATAACGCTACAATATATAATACCATACAAACACTTATATATAGGAAGTACCAGCGGCGTATCCACCATGCTTGTATCATATTACACACGCATCGTTACTTAATCACTTAATCAAACCAAACAATGTCAAAATGTCTATGTCAAATATCCATGTCAAAATGTCATGTATGGCAAGTGAAATGTCTCAACTAAACCATATGCACAAAAACAAAGTATTGAAGTAAAACTTGGTTTAAATCAAAGTTATGTTTTGTGGGAAATGCATGATCAAATGTCAATCATGTTAAAATGTCTATGCCGAAATGTCTATGTCAAATACGGTTCACACGGTTCACAGATACAAACGGTTCACAGATATCAACGGATCACAGTCAAATGATTACAACGGTTCAATATGTAGTATAATGTGTTCATATGCTGGATAAGCATATGCAACAGAAAAGCAACGTAAAACAATGTACTAAGTACGCACACAATGGGCATTCATAGCATGAAATGTAATGTAGAACGATGTACTAAGTATGCACACAATGGGCATACATAGCATAAAATGTAATGTAAAACAATGTACTAAGTACGCACACAATGAGCATACATAGCATGAAATGTAATGAAATCATGTACTATAATGTACTAATGAACATAGCAAGTATATGATGTCAAAACAGGAAAGCATGAAAGTAACAAGTAGGCGCATGTGTTTCACCCCAAAACAGTTTGGAAAACAGTAAAAGAGGGGTCTATGTACTCACTTGAGATTGCTCAGTAGTCCTTGAGTAACAACCAAACAATGCTAGAGATCGCGGATATCAAACGGCACCTAATATAGGTAACTATGTTAATTAACCGGACCTAGATCGGAAGATCGGGTAGCATTAGGGTTTGTAAACCAAACGAGTGTAGAGACTCGTGTCATTTGGTTTAACAAAACCTACATACTAAATCAAACTTAACCTAAGTGTCTACGACCCATTACGACCCGTTTAGGTAGCTTATGCTACTTTAACGCGTCGTTCGCGTGAAACGCGTTCGGACCGCCTAACTAGCCCTATGACAAGTGTTATATGCCTAAACATATTACATAATCAGTTATGTGACAAAGGTTTAGGTTACATATGCTTAATTACCAATTATACATGAAAAGGGTATTCTGGTAATTTACCTAAGGCATATAAACTACTTATCATACAACTACTTAAACGATGTGACCATAGGGTATAACCTCGGAAGGTTATGCCCTATACTAGGGTCACCTAATGTATTTGGTCGGATCCTAATGATCGACCAAATGGGTCGGGTTCGAAGGTATAGGCGATTTATTAGATCGCCTACCCTACGACCCTAGACAACGTGGTAACCATTGGACATAGTCCCAAGGGACTACGACCAACGTGATTACAATCACGTTGCGAAGTTCAAACGAACTTCGCATTGACCATTACTGGTCAACGCTGAAAGTCAAACAAAGTTTGACTTTCTGACTCGAAAAGCAGTAAAATAAGGAAAAGAACGAAAGAATACTTACGAAGGGTCCCCGAATGCTAATCTCGATCCAAGGACTCAGGTATGAAACAATGGTTTCAACTTAGAGCTCTCAAATCAAGATTCTTGTGAGAAATGAGGTTGGGCTGGATGGGTATTTATAGTTTTCGGGTAACCGTTAAGATCGTTTCTTGGAAAAGGGGGCACGATCAAGGCCGTACACTTGTCGGAATGTTATGGTACCTCAATTGGCCACCCACCATAAGGTATCAACATGTGGAAGAGAGATTAGGAGTGCAAAACAGCTGAAAACAGGCTGTTAAGTACTCTGCATCTGGTCTGAACTTGCTTTACGGACCTCAAAGCTGCCAATGTTGAGGTCCGTAAGGTAACAACTTTGGCAGATTTACAGTTTTGGTCCCTGCAGCCCCTAAACTTGGTTTTCGATGCATTTTTGACACGTTTAAGCCCCGTTAACCCCATTTCAAAGCTCTAAAATGAAGTTAAAGTATAGGGAACTTAAATTGTGCTCAAAAATATCTCGGATGTCGGTTCGTTTAGCCGTACAGTTGCGATGTTCGGTTAATTACGACGGAATGCGCATAAGCGCGAAAAACGATCCAAATGACGAAACGAATGGATTTTTCTTATGGCGAACACTAAAATATAATATAGTCATGCTTTCATAAATTTTTGGATGTCCGGATGTATTTAGAACGTAAGTTATGCGCGAAAATGCAAACTTGTGCACTTTTTGACACTTTTAGTCCCTGAATGACACAAAAGTTTATTTTAGCATACCGAACACCTCAAAGCCTATTTCTAAGCTATGTAAAGGATATTTATGGTATGTTTAACTTATGTTCATGTCCCGGAAGGTCTGTTACAGTTCAAATTGGCATACTTTCGAAGTTTGTCAACTTTAGTCCCTGCAAGCGATTAAACTTTGATTTCACCACACCAAACCTTCCAAAACTTATATCTAAGATATGTAAAGGTTATTCAAGGTATGTTAAGCCTATTTCACTATTCCGGAGTGTTCGTTGGATTAAACTGGTTATATTTACGCATTAGTGCGCGTATAACCTTCCAGAAAGCGATTTAGAGTTTGAAATCGAACAAGAGTTGATATGTGCAAAAGATACACATATTTATACAAGTCCAAAGTATGAAATACAATTTTTCATTGGTTTGGCATTTGTTTGATGGTTGAAATGACACAGGTGTTACAGTTTCAAACTCACAAAATGCGTAACCCTCCAAGAAAGAGTCAAAACAAGTGATATAACCCGTCCCCCAACTCAAAAATCAAGTTTTTCGCGAAGTGAGAATGCAGGTGGCGTCGCTGATGGCCATTTAGGGCCCAAATTACCCTTAATCTACCAAAATTTGATCGGAGTCTCCCACTCTGGTCAAAGATAAGATTTATATGCCCGAATTACCCTTAACAAATAGCTAGTGGTAGTAAGGGATCGAACCACGAAGAGTAGTGGTTTGCGAATGGACTTGATTGATTTTAAACGGTTGTCACAATTTATGAAGCTTGCTAAGAAATATATTAATTTGTTTGTTTGAAAGAGTGTCGGAATGAACCGACAAGATTGTTTTGATTACTTAATGACTAGAGATTTGACTAATTGCATGAAAACTTGATGAATGGTTATAAAGCAATATTTTGGAAAACAAGGTTCACACCCGGTTCGGTAATTGAAGTCCTAGGGTTTCTACACGTTTTAGATTCAATTCAATTGCAAAAATGATTAACGAAATTAGTGTCACGAGGCTTAGGTGCCAAGAACTATCAACGTCGTAAACGACGGACCGCAATGCACTTCGTTACCAAGAACATGTAAATTCTAACCTTGACAAGGCATAATTGCACATAAACATTTCGGAAAGTCAAATTTAATCTTCATTCGATAATTCACAAATACAATACAAATGCAAGACAATTATCGTAAGTTTCAAAATCAAATCACAACTTGTCACAAATCGAATATCAAACACAATGTTTAAACCCTAAGAACTTACAAAAACCTACACCAGGGTGAAACCTCCGGGAATTAGCCACTCATGATGAACGAGACACGATCAACAATGGATGAGAGCTTGAATTCTTGCATCTTGAAGCTTTGAATCAGATGAAGGTAATGATTAGGGTTTGGGATGGAGGAAATTGATGGATGATGTGGTGGAATGATTTAATGGATAATGATCAAGATGGTGGTTGACTAGGGTTAGGATTAATGGGAAGATTCAGATGGTTGGTGATGATTGTGGATGAAGGTGAATGAGTTCTTGGCTCCAAGATGGTGTTTCAAACTCACAAAATGCGTAACCCTCCAAGAGAGAGTCAAAATAAGTGATATAACCCATCCCCCACCTCAGAAATCAAGTTTTTCGCGAAGTGAGAATGCAGGTGGTGTCGCCGATGGCCATTTAGGGCGTCCCCGACGGCCCCTGGAAGTCTTAGTTTCACCCGACGGCTTAATCTGCTGTTTACGAAGGTTTTTTGCCGACGGAACAAACCAGAGGGCATCGCATACGGCCCTTTTGGGCGTCGCTGACGGTGCCTCTAAATCCCATTTTTTGTTTTCTTCATAACTTCTTTGTTATAGCTCCATTTTACTCACCGTTTTCGCCCACGTACTCGTAATTCAGCCCTCTATCATGCCATCTTCCAATATATTCATTTTAGATCCATTAACATCGTTCAAAACACATCCAATCTTCATGATTATCCCGGTTTTGTTCATTTCACATCCCCGGTTGATCCCGTTCACTCCCGGTGCTCCGTAAAGCTCCCAAATAGCTCCTTAAACTCCGTAAGACCTGCAAAACACAAATCCCATTAAAAGTAGGCTATTCGAGATTAAAAGTTAAGTAAATACATGAACTTAAACATTAACGAACACCGGTTTTCGCCCACGTATCAGGGAACATCTAAATAAGATATTTGTCGCGTGATCGTGAGAAAGCAAACAATGTTTTGTTTCAAGATTCTTTTTCTGACGAGCCCAAATACCATGAACGTATATTCAAACAAAGGTTTCGTATGTCGAAACGTCTATTTTTTGAAAGTAGCAGCCGACATAGAAACAAATTTCGAGTAGTTTCGTGAGGGCGGGATGGGCGGATGAAAAATAGTTTTGCGACTATACAAAAATGCACATATGCCGTTAAACAACTTGCAAGCGGTAATCCTCCTGACAAGTATGCTGAATATTTATGTATGGCCTAAAGGACATCGCATGAATGTCTATAATATTTTTGTAATGTCGTGATTAGATTATACGGCAAAGGGTTTTTACAAAATCTGACAAGCCACGGCATTGTATCCTTGTACCAAGCACATTAAGAAAGACACCGCCTTCCAGGTATGATCGGTATACTGACTTCACACATTTTAATTGGAGAACATGTCCTAAGGAGTTGCAAGGACAATATATGAGAGGTTTTCACGAGTACCCTACGATCATGCTTGAAGTGGTTGCGTCACAAGATTTGTGGTTTTAGCATGGTTTTTTGGTCCACACGGATCACTATATGACCTTAATGTTCTCCAACAATCTCCACTCTTTACCAACCAGCAAATGGAATCACGCCGCAGTGTCCATTTAATTTAAATGGACACTCATACAAATGTGGATACTATGTTACTGATACGATCTACCCTACTTGGTCAAAATTTGAAAAAGCATTTGTTGAACCTATAAAAGAACAAACGATAGCAAAGGCCAAAATATGCTAATCTGATAAAAAAATAAATCAAGTCATGAAGATCAACTCCTCCCAAAGATAGTGAATCTTGAACACTAACAGAAGATCTGTTTTGAAGACTCAAAGATCTATTAGAAAGATAAATGCTCCGTGTATGAAGAATGAAGCTCTGTTCGTAAAGCACAAATGAGAAGACTGAACATCTGTTTAGGCCTGAAAAGATGTTTATTATCAACAAGCAGAGGTTCAAAGATAAGCTGCTACCAATACAATAGCGTCTTTAAAACGGTTGTTATGGGTCTTAGAACAGATGTTAGGATTCATCAGATGTTTCTAACAGACGTTTGTGCTTACTATAAATAGATCTGCTCTGTTGAGATCTATTTATCACTTGATATTCCTTTTGTATGAACAAAAAAGAATGACCAGGCTAAGGGGAAGTGATAATCATATCTTGTAATCATAATCATTTAGATTATTGAGCAACACATAGTATGTGCTTGTGTTTAGTTTCCATTGCATTCATTTACTTTCCATCTTACAACTACACTTCACTATTTCATTGGAAAACACACACAAATACAAACTCAGATCCTAACAATTGGTATCAGAGCTTGATCACATCAAAATTGACTTAACAATCAATTTAATACAAGATGATCAGCTCATATAATTCATAACCAATTATTCGTTGAATCGAATTACTGAGTTAAAGTAGGCAAATTCATAAATGTTTTTTAACACACTTTGTTTTTCACAAAGATCAAAAGGATGTCTTAAAACAATCACAACCCCACAACACTGGTTTCAGTAACAAGCCTCCAATGCTTATTAGATCTGAATACAAAATCTGGCAACGCAGAATGGCCCATGTTCTCACTCAACAAAACATTGGATGTTGGAAGTCCGTTATCTTCGGACCACATGTTCCAACGGTATCTAGTACCGAAGATCTAAAAGTTGAGGAACCAAAGAAACCAGAAAACTATTCTGAGCAGGATTTTCAAAAATTTGAGTTAGAATGAAATTTGTTGTTGCTATGACTCTACCAAATGAAATCTATGCTAGACTAGTACACTATAATAGTGCAATTGTGGGATGCCTTAAAAGAATAATTCAGTGGAACAGAGGATGTTATTGAAAACACCCATGAGATTCTTAACCAATAGTATGTGACCTTCGGTCATGTTAAGGGAGACTCAATAATTTGGGAAATTTTGCAATAACATTTTTACAGGGTCATGCAATGTCAAATCTTCAATTTCAACAAGGTTTCTCTTTTTAGTAAGTTATTAACTAGCATCCACCTTAGGATTTTTCATCACCAAACTTGGTTCCTACATCATTATATACATCTACTAGTATAACAATAACATCAAACACAATCAATTCATCCTATACATGCATACATAAGAATCTAAATCATCAAAGTTTCCTATTATGGCAAGGTACGAACAATACAGAAAATAAGGTTTTCAATCCATGCATTCCTATGATCATAGACAAACACTAGACATCAACAAGTTTGATTAAAAATTGAGTTTGGATTAACTAGGGTTTTTTACCTAACTTGAAAAATCATGAAAAATATCAAAAAACTGATAAAAAATGCTTACTTGTAAATGTTGTAGGGTGTTGGAATCAATCAAAGGGATCACTAATTATAAGAATCAAGCAACGAATCAAGATGGATTAGTGAGTTTGTGGCACAAGTTCGAGATATGGTGGTGAGGGTTGTCTTTCGCAAATAGGATTGGGGGTTTCGGTTTTAATTTATTTTTTTTTTATAAAAATTAACTAATAGGAATCATGGGTGGGCTTTTTGGTGGGTTTTGCAACTTTTGGTGGATCTTTTTAACTAACACAAGTCCACCAAACCATTTCACTTATAAAATTAATGTTCCGAGTCTATAAAATAAAAACCTTCTAATTTGTTTATAAAATTGCTTTTATTAACGCTAGATTATACATAACCGCACATTGATACGAAATCACGAGAAAACTAACACTTAATCCATGTAATCAAATAACATATAATTCCACATAAATATATTGATGTTTGTATATTTGAAATACTATTTCCTGGTTTCAACAACATTCGGGGTTAAACTCGTGCGTCGTTCGGTAAGTCGATTAATTCGTCGAATTATTGTTACGTGAGTGTTCATGTATTAACAGATACACTTAACCAACCAATATGAAGTGAAATGCTATAATAAACGTTTCAAATCATGTTAAAGATAATGGAGTTGTGTTAACGGAATTAACCCGAAAAATCTCATTTGTTACTGTAGCAATTTTACCCTTTCACATTCTATGAATACAACCTAATAAACCCTATTAACTTTGATGTATCAAATTAATAAACGAATCCCAGTTTTTAGGTGTTTCAATGATTGTAGGTCCCTATCACACGTAGATCGATCTCTAGATTCACAATCAAACAAGGGTGCGGAATCCCCATGATAGATCTACGAATACCGAAACAAGTTATTCACATGAAGAACACACTCAATCACTTTCAAACTCGGTATTTATTGATTATCCAACTAACGTTTACAATCAATCAATACCACAAGAGAACTCATAGCCACTCTATGTTTTTCTCTCTCATATTGTGACTTCCATTCTAATATCTAACCTAAAACCCAATTCATAAGTTGTTTATATTACACTGCCATGCAAACTGGGCTAGGCCCACATTACGTTTAACTCAAACTCAGAACAATATAAAGAACAAACTCGGAACAATACATTTCTAATAAACTTGGAATTGTCTTCAACTCTTAAACTCGAACAAAAACCACAAACTCGGAATCCCTAAGTTCACTCATGATAAACCTGGACCATAAACTCGGACAATGTCTTGTTCTCGATCCATAAACCCGGAGCTTATCAGTTACCTTCAATTCCTTGGAATCCAAGTCTTCAATATTATCCAAGTCTTGTTTAAGATATCCAAAGATCAAGCCCAAAGTTGTTGTCACATAAAATGCACCAATAGTTAGCTTCACTAAAATGATCATCGAACACTAGAATTTAATTTTTCACATCAATGTTGAAACATGCAAACTTATGATAACGTTGATTGATGTTCATTTGCTTGTTGTATTGCTCTTTACTAAAAATGATACGATTTCTTAAAAATTCTTGAATTCCTCTCTCTCTCTCTCTCTCTTCACATGAAGCCTTGGTTGAAGACTGGAATGGGGATATACAAGCCTTTCTGAGATACATATCTTTATTATGCTCACCAATTAATTTTGGAGAAAAGCAATTTCATTGGACTTTTGTATAGAAAGGTAAATTTCAGTACATGGGTTTAGAACTTAATCATAAACAAAGTCTTTTTATAAAGCATAATAATAGTAATAGTAATAAGAATAAGAATAACAATAAGTAGTAGTAGTAAGATAGATTAAGAATTGGATGAGGCAAAACAGGAAACATTTCCCACAAAAGATGTATAACAAGTTTTTAAGGTAGAAAAAAACCACACAGAAAAGAGAGGTGTATCGTTAAATTTCTCCTAATTAAACGACCAACCCTAGAATGGTTTGCTGACACCCCAATATAATATGATTGTCGATTTCATTTGATACTTGGCGAAACATTCAATTCTTTTCAACTTTTCTTATCCTTCTTCTTCCTTAAATAATCTTTTCTTGGAAGAAGAAGGAAAGATTTGTCCAACTTGCAGACTTCCTATTAAAATTTTCACTTTTCTTAAGAATAAAGTGAATCACATTAAACGTCAAGATGAATGATTTGTTCTCCCAATCTTTTAAGCAATATGAAGATAATGACTTGGAGGCGGGGCGCGGCGGTGGCGGGAGTGACAATGCCGATCTTGACAAATTCTTCGAAGATGTCGAGAGTGTCAAGGAAGACATGGATGGAGTCGAGAAACTCTACAAGAGGCTACAAGAGGCAAATTCGGAGAGCAAAACGGTCCATAATGCCAATGCCATGAAGCAACTCCGGTCCAAGATGGACTCAGATGTCTCTCAAGTGCTGAAGCGTGTACGAGTCATCAAAGGCAAGATTGAGGCGCTTGATAAGGCTAACATCGCCAACCGCAAGCTCCCTGGTTGTGGGCCTGGCTCGTCAACTGACAGAACTCGTACATCAGTTGTTAGTGGTTTGGGGAAGAAGCTTAAGTCTTTGATGGATGACTTTCAATCATTGCGAACCCGCATGAATGATGAGTACAAGGAGACTGTTGCTAGAAGATACTTTACAATTACGGGTGAGAAACCAAGTGACGACGTTATTGAAGATCTCATCGCTAATGGGGAAGGCGAAGATTTCATGCAAAAAGCCATCCAAGATCAAGGTCGTGGTCAAGTTATGGACACCATCAACGAAATTCAAGAAAGGCATGATTCTGTGAAAGAAATAGAAAAAAATTTGATGGAACTCCATCAAATTTTCTTGGACATGGCGGCACTAGTTGAGGCCCAGGGGCAACAACTGAACGATATTGAGAGCCACGTAGGGCACGCAAGTTCATTTGTGCACCGCGGGACTGAACAACTAGTTGAGGCAAGAGAACTGCAAAAGAACTCGAGGAAATTCACCGTCATCGCGATCTTCCTTATTATCCTTCTTATAATCGTCATACTTTATCCAGTTTGGTTCCCAATGCTGATAAATAGCTTCTAAGATGAGTTAAGACACTGGGTGGAAGAAGTCAATTATGTTTTCGCGGACTTTGTCCCTTATTATTATTGTGCCTTGAAAACAATTCTTGTTTTTGTTTTCATTTTCTAAAGAGATGTACGATAGTAGATATGAATTTTTATTCAATCTGGAAATAAAGGACAAAC